>OY986438.1:81955862-82312846 GCA_963920525.1 Dichetophora obliterata
TCCATCAAACTCTAAAACATGCATTGAATGTTGTATTGAAATCAATGTTGTTCAGTTGTGAAGTTGAGTTGCCGGATATCGTTTAATTTATTTTTGCCGCTAAGGTTAACTTTAATTAAGATTAACTTTAATTAAATTTAAAAATCAATAAGTGTTATTATTGCCAACTGTCAACCTATTGAAACATGTCGGATAAGGGTAAATATTCACTATTTTATCTGGACAATGAAACAGGTGACCAATCCAGAATTTCAACACAAATATATGCAACTCAGAAAAAGGTAAGCCCATAAAGAATTACCTAAATCATAATACTAGTAAAAAACTTTTGCATAATAAAAACTGCATTTTAGAATCCTCAAAGTCGAAAATGGATTGCCTTATAGACCGTAGTAAATTCTTGATGGATGAAAACAAATATACAGCTAAATTATTATTAAGGATAATTGAAGAAGTAATTGGACTGCGAAGAGAAATGAGAGAATTAAAAAAATTATACGTCAAAAACAACTCATGCACGAAAATTATTCCCGAAAAACCAATTGAACTTTGAAAATTCAATCTAATGAGGAAAAACTTTCGCGTCTTTTAAGTTCATTGTTTAAATTGTACTAACACCATGGTTGATTATTTGAATATGCATTAATATTATTATTTTTATTTTTGTCTGACTAGGAGAATGATTTTTTACGTTGTGGTTCTGTGGATCCTTCAAAATTTGTAAAGGAAAATTGGAGGCGCCTAATCAGTGAAAATTTAGATCAAAGTTTTACTTGGAAAGGGACTGCAGAAAAGAACAGTGTACGAAGCTTAAGCATAACTTTAGCATTAAGAAGTAAGACTATGAAAAAATTCTTAATGTTGTTATTTCAAATTTGATATTTTAAAGATTCCTACAGACAAAGATTTCCTTCAATACATGACGGAGAATTTGAGAAGTCTTCACAATTGTTTTTCCATTACATAAGGGATAAAGCAAATCTTAAGAGAAAGCATGATGGAAATATATTAGCTGTTTTTTAAATTAGTTTTTTCTCAGTTAGATATCGTTGTTGCAAAAGTAAACAAGCGAATCTGAAAAATTAAATTTTTGATTTCCAATGAATATTCAATGGAAAATTAAAAATAAAATTTTCAGATTCGTTAGTTTACTTTTGCAACGACGATATGTTATGAATAATTACTTTTTATTTTGTTTTGATTTTATTTATGAACACCTTACGTTTAGATGCATAAATATGTAAAAATTATAAATTACAAAAATCATTTAAGAATTAAATTAATGATAAATTTAAATCACAAGTTAATTCATCATAAATCATTATGAAAATGTTTATTTAATTTTATGTTATTTTTGAAAAATATTAATTTTGTAATTTTTGTCGATTCTTTTGATTTTATATTCTTACTTAATCCTGAAAAAAATACATATGTGAAAAATTATAACAATTAAATATACGATAAAAACTAAAAAAAAAATGAATCAACGAATTAGAAATATAATACAAAAGTTTTTTACAATTTATTTAAAATCGGATTAATTTTTGAATATTTTTGAAACGGTAGGTATTTATGCCACACACAGTGTATGCTTTGGTAACAACTAAACGGTCAGTTTCAGTGCTTTTAAGAGTTATGCTTTGGTAACAACGAAACGGTCCGCTTCAGTGCTTTTAAAAGTGCACTTTTTCATAACATCTCAAATGTACGTTTCTGTAACGTTCTGCAAGTATTTGTTTGTACAATTTTTTTTATATCTTAACGGATTTTCATTTCATATGTAAAACGTGATGTTTTATGATGTTTTCAGAAGCAGAAACGTATGAACACACACAGCGAGAAGGTAATAAAACTTACCGTTTTCATACCGATTGGCTAGCTGGGTTGTTTTATTTTGATACTGTTTAGTAAAGTTTATGTGTATTGTGTATTTAAATGTGGCTGAGTGATTTAATAACTTCAACATATAATGATTCGTTCATAATTCAATTCTTTATTTCAGATTATAATTTAATTATGACAGTTATATCTTAAGTATTCAAAACCTGGCTGAACCAACGTGAGTACACCAAAATTAAAAAAGATGCACGGAAGTAAAAGATAGAGAGAATAAATAAATGTCGATAGAAATGAGATATGTGTTGGTGTTGCCAATTCGTATTTGCCAAAGCTGCCAATTAGGGATGTGTGTTATGTCGATGTTACTGGCATATCTGTGACAATGTTCAAAATTTGAAGTCATTAAATTAGTTTTTTTGTGGAATTTAAAAAGATTTTACCCTTTTGGTAAAACCACTTTGGATGGGAGGTAGGCGCGGTTTTTATCCGATTTGACTCATTTTCGAATTTGATATCTATTTTTGAATAAAAAACTTATAAATTGAATGTTGTAAATATAACTCTAAAATTACTAACGGACCTTGATACATCGACTTAGGAGGTGATGCTGATCAAGAATGTATATACTTTTCTGCACCTGCCACGCCTCCTTATCGGCGTTACAATCTGAGTGACAAAGTTTATATACCTATTACGCAGTACGTGTTTCTACTAGCAAATAATGATCGGTCAACCAAGCTAGATTAATAGTGGCCTCTTAGGAGGATAAAACCATTTTTTATATCCAAAGGGCTTGTGATTTCTTCGTTGAAGAAAAAAAAACTTAAATAAAACATTTGAGTAGAAAATGGGACCTCATAACAAATGAGAAGGTTTGATTTCCTTGTGAAGAGCATTTATTGGTGTCGTATTTGTACCCCTGAACACAAAGTAACTCCATAAGAATAAGCAATTAGAAAATGTGTACTGAATCAACAACAACTAATGTGAATTAAATTTTCTAGAAACCAAAAATTATAGCAGAGGTCCATTAAGAGGTCCATAAAGATAATTTCTTAATTGTATTTTTTTATTTAATGTTGTTATTTTAAAATATTTTTATTGACATCTTTTGTTCGAATATCAAAATATAAAAATCAAATATTTTCTTCAGAATAAAATCAGATTTATTAAATGCAAGGTGAATTGTTATAAAATGAAAAAAAGTGTTATATTAATTTGTATAATATTCATTATTTCTTCAGGTCAGGTGTTCAATTCAGGGAAAATTGAGTCCTTTATGTAAGAAACTTAGTATATAATTTTTTAAAGGAATTTTCTAAATACATACTTTCAAATCAGCGAATGTTGAAATTTTTTAAATGAAAAATATGTAAACATGTAACAAGATTTAGTAGAAGTCTTTTTTGCTGGTGCTTCAAATACTGTTTCTGTATTTCAAGATAATACATATTAGGAGAAGCAATATCTGAGCCATCTCTGATCTGATTAGGAAAACTGAGTATGCCACTAAATTCTACGACCAAATAATAAGTTTATGTGTCTCGGCATTTTCGTGTGTTTTTTTGACGAACCTATATTGTATCAATAAAAATGTGACATTTCAGGCGCTTGTGGTCGTATTAAACTTTGATTTTGTAATTTAGTTCGTATGGTAACTAATAGAAATTTAACCAAAAATGAGCGTGGTCGCAACATATATACACCCACTTTTTTAATAATGTTAGCCGATTGTAGAAATTATGAAATTTGGTGTAGGTAAAAGAGCAATGTATCAAAAAAAATCATAGAAATAAGTGAAAGGGTCTTCCCTATGCCAAACGAACAAATAGTAATAGAATACAAATCTAAACGGCCCGACGGATGACACTCAAAGCCGGTATGCATATTCTGCAATTCTTAGATAATATTTGTACATACTTAATTTTGCCACGCCTCTTCCGCCTCTTTTCAACGAACGTTTATTTTGTTGCTGATATACTTTTTACCATCGAAGTGATTTTGACACCAGAAAAATTTACATATCTTTAAATTTGTAGAAAGTTTTAGAATACTGACTTTTTCATAAGTCATCGTTACCTAGGAATGAGAAAAAAAAACAACATGAAAATCGAAGTTTTGATTTCGATGAAAATTTCTCCGCTGTTACTATATATGTTTCATTAAATTTTTTTGTTTTTGTTAAAAAGGCCAATAAAAGCACTTTACGAAAATAGTTTGTACTGTTCCATTACGTAAGTGTATATATGTTTTATTATTTTTTTAAAAAGGTCCAAAATATTGATTTTTTACTTAAAAATGACTCAAAAATTGTTTTTGTTGTAAAATAAAATCAAGTGAAAATTGCACATCTGACTACCTTTCATATGATAAAGCACTTATTTGCAAAAATTCTTCCAGCTAAGCACAAAAATTATTTTACTGTTTTTGTCATCAAAAGAACAACAATTTGTCATCAATAAATCAAAAACCTACCTCCTTTGATTTTTTTGGCGAAATTTATTTTTCCAAAATGTTGTTTTTTAAGTCTCAAAAATTATTTATGTGAAAACATTATCCCAATATCTCTTTCCAATCAAAAGTTATGACTAAAAATATATTTTTTAATACCATTCCACTATCTATATTAGAAGTATATGTTATAAATGGCTCTACCGATTTAAAATTTTTTTTGTGTTTTGTTCGCCTTATACTAGAAAATGTTTAGAAGAAATGAAAATTTTGCCACACCCCCTTTTACCGCCTACAAATCAATAAAAATGGTATATTTCAGACGGTGTTGGACGTATTCGACTAAAATTAGAGAATGTCGTTTGTCTGGTTAGTCGGAAACTGTACTATTTTTAAAAAATGTGAGCCGAATATAAATAATATTAAATTTGGTGTAAAGTTGCAATATGTTCGAAAAATCATCATAGAAAAAAGTGGGCGGAGCTGGACCTATGCCACGCCCACAAATACCAATTGAATAGATATCTAAACGGCTCGACGAGTTTGGTTAGGAGTTTTTTTATAATTAAAACAAAACCAAAATACACTTCTTAACAGTTTTTATTCCCTTTTTGCTGTTTATTTTAACATTACTACTGAAATTAAAAAAATAAAAAAATTGAGATTGATAAATTATAAACTTATAAAAAAAAATATTGTATGACACTTAGGTTCAGAAACTTAGTACAGGGGTAAGCACAATTATGACAAATAATGGTAAATAAAGTGAACTTTGTTAAATTTAGAACAGGGGTAGGCGTAATTCTGACAAATTACGGTCAAAAAAGTGGACGTTATTGAACAAAGGTGCGTGCAATATTAAAAAGACTTTCTTAAATAATATTGATACTAGGGTACTAAAATTTAGTACAGCGGTAGGCACAATTATTGAAAATTATGGTCAAGAATGTGGGCGTTATTCGCCAAAGTGGTGTGTCAATATTATAAAAACACTGTGTCTCGAATAATAAATAAGGGGGCTCTATTTGACAAAAGGAGCGTGGCAACATTAGAAAACCACTGTATCTCGAATGATATTATCACAAGGATACAAAATTATGACAAATTACTGTCAAGAAAGTGGGCGTTATTAGACACAAGGACATAGCAATATTAGAATAACACTGTATCTCGAATAATATTGACACAAAGGTACTGAAATTTAGTGCAGGAGAGTAGGCACAATTATAACAAATTACGGTCAAGAAAGTAAGCGTTATTGGACAAAGAGGCATGTCAATATTATGAAAGCACTGTCTCGAATAATATTGACACTAGGGTACTGAAATTTTGTAAAGGGGTAGGCATAATTATTATAAATTACGATCAAGTAATTGGGCTTTATTCGACGAAGGGGCTTGTAAATATAAAAAAATCACTGTATACGGAATAATATTTACACTAGGGTATTGAAGTTTAGTAAAGGAGTAGGCACAATTATTACAAATTACGATCAAGTAAGTGGGCTTCATTCGACGAAGGGGAGTGCCAATATTAGAAAATCACTGAGGATGGAATAATATTGACACTAGTGTTTTAAAATATAGTACATAGGTAGGCACAATTATTACAAATTACGTTCAAGTAAGTGGGCGTTATTGGACAAAGGGATTTGGCAATATTAGAAAACACTAGAAATAATATTGACACAATGGTTATAAAATTCGTGACAAGAATGGGTAGAATTATTACAAAACACGATGAAGAAATATTTTTGTAAAATCTCTTTATTGGACTTGCAATGGTCGAATGGATCAGTTTAATTCAATTTAATTTCATGTTAATAATTCCTCTACGACGAGTGATTATCTCTAAGCGATGTAGGGTCTTAAGTTGCAATGACGCAATGCTGTCGGCTGGAGTACTTCCTCCCTGTAGGGCATAACCCTACAGCTTTACGGAGCCTGCAGATTTTTGTGGAGCAGCAAACTAAAAGTTACTCCCCCCCCCTTATCCAGGGTGCCATGCGTACCGTGCCTATTGGATGGTTTGCAATCAGGGGGTATACCTAACGCTCCCATCTCTTTTTTCGCCAAAAATAGGACAAATTGACAAAATTTTGAAGATTTTATTTTTCAAAAACATTTTAAAGACGAACAATGATTATTACTTGTATGTCCAAAGAATTAAAATAAGCATTTTCATTGATAATATTATCATATTTATTATTTAATTTAAAAATTGCAGCATAACGTCGTCGCGCGTGCATTACCGCGTATCCGCCTACTATCATCATAGGATGATACGCGGTATTGCATGCGCAACGACGATAAGCTTCAAATATCAATTATATTATATATTTGTATTTCATATGTAATTTTGTTAAAATATACATAAAATTCAACCTTTTTATTGAAATATTTAATTATATTCAATATAACAAAACAATAACAAAAATAAAAATGAAAACAAATTACTTTTATTAAAATGGCACATTAATTAGATTTTCCAAGTACTCTTTTGCACTTTGAGCAGAACACCTCACTATCACTATTTGTTTTTTTAGGAATGAATTTTTTTTTTTGAGCAAAAAAGGGAAAAGTGTATTAAGGAAAACTTTTGATTTATTACTAAAAAAAATATGAATAATAAATAAAGTGGAGTAAATTGCAACGATGGGAGAAAATAAAAAACAGGGCAAAATAATAAAAAGCAGGATTTTGAGCTCGTTACACAGGACGGAGGACTTTGCTCGAAAAAAACAGGACTGTCCTGCGAAATCCAGGAACGGCGCCTCTCTGATACCTGGCCGCCTCAAAGAGTAACTGTGGCCTTACCGCGGCATTGAGGTTAGGGCACGGGCGACATCTTTTCTCCCTCTCTATTTTTGACCACTCTACTGACAGACTCTGAACCAAATCTCGGGTTGGATCGGGGCTGCATACTTGGTTCCTTCGTTTCCCGAAGGTGGAACTGATCCCGTTCGAGGAGAGGTCTCAGAGCCTGTCGGTTTAACTCTCTTCATTTTTATAGGGGGGGGGGGGGGGGTCGTACGAACAAGATCATGCACATCAACATTGTCCAACGCCCATAAAATGTTATTAGTAAAACGACATGTGTAAATTGTGCTCGAATACCGAATTCTGAGGCTGTGCGGTCTCTAACTCCAAAGCTATTCGATATCTCTAATTTGGGTTGTATAGGAAGTGCCACGCCACCTTGTTAAACACCATACAATGTTATCAGTTAAAATTCATGTGTAAATTGAGCTATTCGATATCGCAAATTTGGGTTGTATGAGAGGTGCCAAGCCCGCTTGTCCAACGCCCATAAACTGTTATCAGTAAAACAGCACGTGTAAATTATCGTCGAATACTGGATTCCGAGACTGTGCGAATTAAAACGCAACAGCTATTCAAAATCTCAAATTTGAGTTGTATTGGAGGTTCCTCGCCCCCTTGTCCAACGCCCATAAAATGTTATCAGTAAAACAGCACGTGTAAATTGTGGTCGAATTCCAAATTCCATGGCTGTGCGAACTATATAACTCAAAAACTATTTAAAATCTCAAATTTGGAATTCTGAAAAGCTATTTGATTTCGCAAATTTGGGATGTATGAGAGGTGCCAATCCCGCTTGTCCAACGCCCATAAACTGTTATCAGTAAAAAAGCACGTGTAAATTGTCGTCGAATACTGAATTCCGAGGCTGTGCGAATTATAACTCAAAAGCTATTTAAAATCTCAAATTTGGGTTGAATAGGAGATGCCACGCCCCCTTTCCCAACGCCCATAAAATGTTGTCAGTAAAACGGCTCGTGTAAATTGTGGTTGAATTCCAAATGCCATGGCTTTGCGAACTATAACTCAAAAGCTATTCGATGTCTCAAACTTGGGTTGTATGGGAGGTGCCACTCCCCCTTGTTCAACGCCGTCCGTACTACAACCAAAAACCTGCGCATGAATACAAATAACCAATTTGGAAAGTTTCATCGCGATCGAACAAACGGTGCAGAAATGTATTCAGGACACACAAACAAACAAACGAACATTAATTTTTATATATATAGATAACGGTGCCTCGAAAAAATTGTTTTGCGGTGACCGCGATTCCTCAGCACTGGATTATCTGAAATAAAAAAAAAAATAAATTGGGTCGTTCTGTTTCAAAACGGTGTCTACTCCAAAAATTAAAAATTCGAAAAGTGATTGCATAATGTTTGGCGAATGAAAACACATATAAATCATGTAATTTTATTTGTTTAAACAGTTCTAGTCCGTCAAAAATTATATCAAAACACCATACTTAAAAGCAAAACGATTTTATTCAAACGCCTTGTTAGTCGCACAACAGTTCTTATCCATATTTGGTAACAAAAAGCTTCTATTCCTTTTTGTTTGTTTGTTTGCAGACAATGAGTAGCGAATTAAATCCATTCCAAATAATTGCACCAATTTTAATGTCATTCAGAGAATGGCATTATTACCTACTCAGTATTGTTTAAGTGATTGAGGTGTTGAGACGTACTAATTTTTAATACTATGTTTCCATCTACCCGAAATCTTGCGATTTTGAAAAAGTGATTTTAAAGTGCTGCCATCTGGCAAGTCATGACAGCTAAATTTCATTTGACAATTAAGATTTCATTTGAAAAATTTAAGAATGAACAACCGCATTGAATTTTATGAAATTTTGTATAAGATTTTGTTGAAATGACAAGATTTTAAAATCTTGCATAAAGAGCTTGCATAAAGAGCTCTATTGATTTCAATATGGATTTTACGAAAACTCACAATTTTCGAGCAGTTGGAAACATAGTATAAAGAAAGCTTAATAAATAAATGTAAAGTTGTTTTAATTGTTTTAATAAATCTTTCTATTTCCAAGAATAAATCATAAGAAAGAAAAATATATCAAAGAAGTATTACAAGAAAATATTTTGTTAAATATTGCCAATTTTGATATAAATACAGTAGGTAAAAACCTACAAATTTTTAAAGGAAATTTTACACATTTGGAAGATTTTATAGTCCAAACTTTATTTATTCCCTGTAATGAAAATTTAAATAAAATAAAATAAATAAAAATAAAAAATCGTTAAAATAAAAAAAAACAGAATTATTACATGATATGTTAAGAAATGAAGATAAAGAAATTTTTATAAAGTATGTTTATAATTTTAAATTAACGGCAAAAGTACGCAGTATTTTAGGACGTTCAAATAGGCCAACGACATTTGAAGAGTTGAGAAATTCATTAGAAAAAGCATATCCGACATATTTGTTATCACCACAGATGCTTCTAATTATGCTCTCAGTGTAGTTTTATCGCAAGGCGAAGTAGGCTCAGACTTACCAATTTTATATGCAAGCAAATCTCTTGCAAAACATGATCTAAATAAGCCAATTTTTGAGAAAGAGCTCTTAGCTATACACTGGGCAATCAATTATTTTCGACCCTACCTTTACGGTAGAAAATTTTCGGTTCTAACAGACCACCGCCCACTAGTGTCTCTATTCTCACATAAAAATCCGTCATCAAAAATGACACGCATAAGATTAGACCTTTGCGATTATGATTTCAATATTATTTATAAAAAAGGAAAAATGAATACTAATGCTGACGCGTTATCGCGCATAGATCTAAACAGCAATTCCCTAAAAGCGATGATTCCGACAAATGCGGAAGTAAGCAAAAATATATTAGCTATACAAGAGGTATGATAAAAAATAAACATACGCAAAATACTGATTTTAATAAAACGGATTGTAATTCCCATACATCCATAACAGACATTACAAAAAATAAAAAAATGAAGGCTCAATACAGATAAAAATTTTAAGGGTTCCCAATTTGAAATTAATGATGAGGAAGTAATTATACGATGTAGTAGTCATAATCCACTGTTCACACCGCTGACTTTGGAGAAGCTATCATCTAAAATGTATAATTTAGGAATAGAAGAGCTAGCATTAAAGAGAAATTATAATATATTTAAAACCATTGCAATGGATAAATTCAAAGAAATTTATAATAATTTAAAAGAAAAAATGAAAATTTCAAAATTTTAATTTATAATGAACCGGAAATAATAGTCGACAAAGTAAAACAAAATTAAATATTCGAAGAATACCACAATGCGACACATGGAGGTCACCTTGGTATAAGAAAAACTACGATGAAACTAAAACAAAAATACATATGGAAAAATATGAATAAAATTATACAAAACAACATACTCAATTGCGATAAATGCAAATTAAACAAACAGACTAAACATACAAAAGAAAATTTAGCAATGACAGACACACCAAGTACCAGTTTTGAAGTCATTTCTATCGACACAGTAGGTCCCCTACGCTTATCCAACAGTTACAGATATATACTAACGTGTCAGTGCGACTTAAAAAAGTACGTAATAGCATGCCCACTGGAGACAAAAGACGCAAAACTGTTGCTCAAACATTAACAAACAGGTACAGAATTTCTCAATGAATTAATGTCGGAAATATGCAGTCTTTTGAACGTTAAACAAATATTTATTACTCCATATCACCATGAGACTCTAGGCTCGATAGAGAGAAACCATCGAGTATTAAATGAATATTTACTAAACTTTTGCAAAAATTAAGAATGGGACTAATGGATCCCATACTTCACTTTTTCATGCAATACAACGCCCCGTGTTGATACAAATTATACACCATTTGAGCTAATTTTTGGAAAACTAGCAAATCTTCCATATGATAATCGTTTCGAATCAATAGTATATAATACAGACAACTACTCTCAAGAATTAAAACATAGATTAAAACATTCTTTACAAATAGCAAAAGAATTAATAAATATTGCAAAAATGAATAGAATTGAAAAAAAACAAAAATATAAACCAGTTAAATTTAAATATTGGAGATAACGTTTTAATAAAAAGGATGAATAGAAGAAAAAATCAATCTCCTTACATTGGTTTATTTATAATTGTAAGCAAAAAAGGAGTAAATTCAATAATTAATATCAATGGAAAGCTAAAAGAATACCAAATAATATGCTAAAAAAATATTTATACACAATTTGTATCTTTTTATTTAATTTTTAAAGACATAAATTAATTTTAAATTGAATTTTAAATTAATATTTAAATATTGTATAAAACACAAAAAAAAATTATTTTTCATAAATTTCAAAATAATTTTTTTATCTTAAGGGTGAGGGTGTAATGTACACACTTCGACATTATAAAATACTAAAACAAATAATTATAAAACATATTTAAAAGATACACACCTTTACGGTACGTATCACCTTTTACTTCATTATACTAAAATATACTAAAATAATATTCTAACAATAAGAACATATGTTCGTACTAAGCACTACTATCTATTTCATTCACACACATGTACTTATATTGCTGAATACAAAATATATGAAATTACATTTTTACTTTTACTCCTACGCAAATATATTAACATATGATTATGTTTATGTTTTCTAATAATTTAATTCTACTCACTCACACACATTATACTACTATTACTAAATTACAAATATGTATATGATATTCCACTATTACTTTTACACTAATTAAAGAACATATGATTCCGTTTACTTTCTAAATACAAAAACAATTGTTTACTAGTTTTAAGACAAAATACCGTTATACATACTATAAAAGAACGAACAAATTTCAAATAAAGTTAATCAGTCTTGAGCTTCAAATAAGCTGCCGACTTTTTCATTTTAATAAGTGTCGAGCTTTAATAGCTGCCGACTTAAACCCTTTTAGCCTCTGCATTTTTTTTAGTGAACGGCATAAAAAAAGGATATTTAAAATAGCGCCAGTGGCGAACATTGCCGGCAACCAATTAGGCAGGTCCTAGAACTTTTTTTCTTTATGAAACGCGAGTCCTTTTTTTTGTTATTTTTGAAATAAAAAATATTATTACACGGCGATCCTGCCATGTCCCAAAATATATTACATGGCGATCCTGCAAATATACTTACCTGTTTCATATACCAGTATTATTTCAGCCAGTTCAATTCAGTAGTTTTCATACTAGTTATATGCAACATTCGTTTTGTTCTAGTCTTTTTGAAACTAGTTGTATGCTAGTACTACGTAAGCTGGCTTTGTATTTATATTATTGAAACTATATTTAGATTTCTATTTTTAAGCAGATTGTTATTGTAAAAAGCTGCACATTTATCTTATACAAACTAAATTGAAAATAACTTCGAATAATTGTGTTGAATTAAGGATATAGTCCGGTACTCTGCCCTAATTTTCAAGGTTTGTTTCGGAATGATTTATTCATAAGAAACTAAAATACAATCGTTTGAATATTTTTACATGGTTTTAAAAACATCTCAAACTCTACAAAAAACGCAAACTTACGAGTAAAATACAGAAAAGACGGGAAAGTATACAGTAAGCCTACTACAAGATGTTATTTCTAGCTTGTCGCTGAGTGCGTCTCTCTTTCGCCTTACATAAGTCAGTGAGGTATACGACAAGTCACGTATGATGACTATGTGACCTACTCAGTCACATCTGCCTTCAAATTAATATTTGCTCATATTGACCAATTCCTAGGTTTAGTAGATACATTTTTTGTCAATATAAAGTCAACAAAAGCTTTTGTGAATTAGATTTAAGGTGACAAGCTACAATCATATTGACAAAAATTTAATTTGTTTTTTTTTTGATAAATGGATGTTTCAATATGATATAAGCCTTTATCACGAGTATCGCGTTTTTATTGTTCATTTGATAAAACAATTTCTCAATATGGATACAGAATATTTCAACATTAAGCATAGTAATCTGTTCAGTTTCATGTGAAATCTCCATACAAAAAGTGACAGCTGCGAAACAAGCGTGGAAATTTTCACAATTTGTTCGTCAGAGCAGTACTCTGCTCCTTTGCGAAAAATGATCGCAACATGTTTCTGAGCAACATTTTTTTCAGGACAATTTAATTTCACTGTCTATTTATTTTGAAGTGAAAAAAAAGATATCATATGAAATCTCCCAACTTATTTTCTGAGTCTCTCTGAGAAAGGTTGCCATAAAGTTCCTCTCAACAAACAAAATCTTTTGTGAATTAGATTTAAGGTGACAAGCTACAATCATATTGACAAAAATTTAATTTGTTTTTTGATAAATGGATGTTTCAATTTGATATAAGCCTTTATCACGAGCATCGCTGAAATTTCTGTTTAAGTCAGAAATTTCACACAACAAATTTCACGCCAGCGACATTTCACGCAAACGGACAGAGTACTAGGCTTAAAAAGTAATTTGTTGAATTTGCTATTCTGTTGAATACATATTTTTTATCAATAGTACTTAAATATTATGTTGTTTTGATTAAATGATTTTATTTCATTTTAAGCATTATAGACATACTTATAAATAAAATTATGGAATTCACAAACGTTGATATTATCCATGCTATTCGTTATTAGAGCGGATTACATTAATGCAAATAAATAAATAACTAAAACTACTGCCAAATTCATTGAACAAGAAGGTAATTTTGTAGTCATCGCTAATGATAAATACATTTAGAAACTCAGCCAAAAATGTCGAGGTCCCTCATCAGGTGTATTATGATAAAATTGGTACACTTGAAAACATGAGAAAAATTGTTTTACAAGATCACATTTACACACTTAGCTTTCACACACAAGTTAGCTTCCACTTAAAAAATTTCACTGTATTTTTAAACTTTCCCGAATTTTATCTCCTTAACTTTATTTTGTACATGATTTAAAAAGGCAAATGACGCCACTGAAATACCAAGCAGTTCTTTCTGTTGTCATTTTAAAAGGTTTTTGAAATATATAATCCATTTTATCATTATGAAATTTAAATTTTGTCCACTAGACTCGATCGATTATCAATAACATTAATTATTTCTCCAGTATAACAAATCTATTTATCAAGCCAACAAAGTGGTTTGTTACTATTATTTATTAAAATTATGAAATATTATTTCGATTGATTGATGAGTTTGTCAGCGTGAATAATTTTATATCAAGTTAACACAAGTGTATTTCAAGCTAATAAAACCATTTCTTCAAAACAACGCATTAAATTTGTTGGTGTTTTTAATCAAATGAATAAAGTTTCTTTTGAATTGATAAAAAAAATCAAGAATTTTTGATGCAATTGAACCGATTGGACAATTTCATTTTGTTAGGGATTAACAAAAATTATGTATCAATTTCACCAATAATATTTCTTTGAGTGTTGCAAATCTCCCTTTCCTTCGAAATTAGGTGAAACAGCAAAACTGTAAAAAACATAAGAACTTTAATTTGAGTCCAATTCCAATGCCTAAACTTCAATCAATCAATACAAGGTACAAAGCGATTCTGTCCAAAGCGATTTCCCCATTACGAGAAACAAATTTTTCGAAAAACAAATCAACTTAACGAAATGTGCAGCATAAAATGTTTAATTTTTTTATCGATTTTTATTATTTTTTCCTGAAACATATACTTGAGATTTTCAACCAAGACAGTTATCTGAATAATAACAAAAGAAGTTTAATTTAAATGAATTTTCAATCTGCTGTTTTAAAATTAAGTTTTTTTTAAATGTTCGCTATATCGATCACACTTTTATATATGCTGTTTTAAGGTTTGTTTGGAACTCTGAATTTGAATGGACTTTTACAGTTCTGATCTTGCATAAGGCACATTGTGTTTTCCCTTCGCTGTCTATTTCACTTATCCTTATCTGATAATTTTCACCGGGGCATTTTTGTTTTTTTATGCTAGAATCTAGATTATTTTATCGAAATTAAGCTACGTTTTGTGTGATAGAACGCCGCTGTGTCTCGCAAGTCCCGAACTGGCATTAAAAGCCATCATTTGTTTATGCCGAGCAATGTCAATCTTATGTGAATGCATTCTTTTGTGTTTTTAATGTTGTTTCTTTACTTATCTTGTTGTCTTTTATTAATTTTATGCCGATGTAGAAGATGTGCCTCCGTTTGGAGCTGCCTTTGACAAGATCTTATTGTTGTTGTTGTTGTTGTTGTTGTTGCTTATAAATATTCATTTTTAATGCAACCGAATGGAATAAATTTCCGAATGTTATTAATGACATTTCCAAGGGGCCACAAGCTGAACCAAGTTCTGAGATGGCAAGGAGCGGCTTGAACCGTTTGATCTGCAGACACACGGACGACAAGAGATCGAGCAGCAAACCGGATGGCCGGTCGGAAAGTAAGGTTTAAGCCGAGAAAAGAAGCCGTTCAAAGAAAAAGCACGCATTTTAGACGCAATCGGAACAACATTAATTCGTGTTGAATATTTTGGTTTTTGTTTTTCTTATCTTGAAATTCGGTTTTAACTTTGAATAAATCAATCAACACGAACCTGTGCATGCGACATATATATAAAAAACAGTGGTAGGAGCAGCAGTAGCGTTGAGGGAACAAATGGAAAAAATTGCCTTTTAAGTGCATTATACGACTATATAAAATAGTGATTGCAGTTTGAATCCCTTTTGTATCTAACCCAAAATAAAATCATCGGAAAATAGCTTTGTTATTTTTCTTTAAATGGCCTCCGTTTTGTCTGTTTTGAAATTTAATAAGAAAATAAAACAAAAACACACAAAATAAATTTATGGTGTAATTTTGAGTTGTGTTGGCTACCAAACACGATAACGCGCTTCCAGTGCTGCCCATGTTTTCAGTTTTTTGTTCGCTTTCTTGCTTGTGCTATTCTGGTCCAGCCAGTCAGGATGGCAAAGATGATGGTTGGCTGCATCCTCGGCGGTTATGAGGGCGTTTAACGCTCCATGCACAGTTGAACATCGGTTTCATGATGAAAAAAATCTACAATGTAATAATGCATATAAAAAGAAAAGTTGTTGAAGTTTAGTCTTGCGTTAAATGAACGTAAATAAAGTCAAGTAATGAGAATTTTTCATAGTTGCCAGGGTTTCGCTTTGTTTAACTTTGCCACACAAATAAAATAACAAAATTAGAGCTCATCAAATGTCTCTGTGGTTTCGAGCAGAGTGCTGAACCTACCGTTGTTCTGGGTGTTGAGTGCGTACAAAGCTAAAAAAGCACAATAATGATTTTAAAATAAAATTAATTTTTTAGATGTGATTTAAACTGTTTGGGTGAAGTTAAGCAAAAAGTTACGGAGAATGTAAATTGTTCTTTGTTCAATAAGAAATTTATCAAAACTACTGAATTCAAAGTTTCTATTAAGCTAGTTTTTATTTTGTTTTGATTATTCCTACATGCTTTTAATTATGCTTCAAATGAAAATAAAAAAAGGATTATATTGATTTAGAGCATGGGAAAATGATGAGAGTAGTTTTAATAAATTCTTTTAACTTATTAAAGGGGTTTGTCTAGACTCTAGAATTTTAGTTGTAACGGATTGCATTTTTTCTCCTTTTTTGTAATCATCAATACTTTCAGATTACACATAATCACATAAGAATTTCAACGAGTGGGAAAATCGTACGTAAAATGAATAATATTGATCACAAGTAGTTTAAGCAAACCCTGAATAAAGCAATGTAGTTAGTTATTGCTTGGAAACTTATTCGGTTGCAGTTCTGTAACACGGCTCTACTGGCTTTGCTTTTTCTCTTTTGTTTTGCTATTGCTCATTTGCTTTTGATATTGCTTTTATTTTACTTATAATTTTACCTTTGTTGACGTGCTCTTGTTTTTGCCCATTTGCTTTTGAGTTTTTTTACTTAGTTTTGCTTTTGCTTTTTCTGCTTTTTAATTTGCTTTTTGTTTTATTTTTATCTATGTATGTATTGATTTTGTTTTCGTTTCTTTCTTTGAATTCTTTTCTCCCGAGGCCTGATAAGCAACCTTTACATTAAGATGCATTAGCCTGATGACTTCATAATATTTTTTTGTAAATAACCTTAAAAATCCAAATTTAATAAATAAAATATACCGTTATGTCTATAGTCATCGAGATAAAATTCCATGCAACGTTTTTACATTTTTTAATCCTTATATTTTATTTCTAAGCTATCAATTTGTATGCCCCACGCATATTGCTTAAGGGTTACATCAACTTTGTCACTCCCTTTATGACAGTTATATAAAAGATAATCTCAATTTTGTCATTTCCGTCTGTCTGTTTGTCTGTCATTTAACCACAATTTTTTAAAAATGTTGAGAACAAATATTTTTCTGAAATGTTAGTTCTTAGGTAATTTGTAAAAAAATTTTTAAAATAACCGCGAATTTTCAATAGCGGTATTCACACTGACTTGGGTAATGGGGTAGATTGGCAAATGCCGTATATTTTGTTTTTGTAAAGTGCCCAAGTACCCAAGTACCTATCTACCAATGTACTCTAGCTGTCTCCCTGACTTGTTTGTGTAGATTGTTGTCTTGCCAAATTGAGTACTTTTTCCGTGTTTTACCACCTTTTGGAAAATCTTGTTTTGCTAAGCTTATACTAAGCTAAGCTCACACGTATACCGGCATAGTGACTTACTTTGTGTGTAGTTCTAAACATCATAAAAAGAGTTATAGGTCGCACAGCCATGGAATTCAGTATTAGACCACAATTTACATATACAGTTTCACTGATAACATTTTATTCGCGTTTGGACGGGGCCGCGGCAGCAACACGCCGGGTTTAAGCTAGTCTAATATTGTATATAAAAATCTCGTGTCACGGTGTTTGTTACAGAACTCCTCCGAAACGGCTGGACCGAATTTCATGAAATTTTGTATGTATATTTGGTAAGTATGAGAATAGGTTTTAAAGTATATTTCACCTTCCTAACCCAAGTAGGCATGGCACCTCCCATATAACCCAAATTTGCGATATCAAAAATCTTTGGAGTTATGAGCTGCTTAGCCCCGGAATTCGGTATTCGACCACAATTTACACGTGCCGCTTCGCTGATAACATTTTGTGGGAGTTGGACAAGGAAGCTGGCACCTCCCATATAACCCAAATTTGCGATATCGATTAGCTTTGGAGTTATAGGCCGCACAGCCTCGGAATTCGGTATTTGAACACAATTTACACGTGGCATGTCACTGATAACATTTTATGGAAGTTGTACAAAGGGTCGTGGCACCTCCGAACAACCCAAATTTTCGATATCGAATAGCTTTTGAGTTATAGGCCGCACAGGTTCGGACTTCAGTATTTGAACTCAATTTACATAATCAGTTTTTCTGATAGCTTTGTATGGCGTTGGAAAAGGGGGCGTGGCACCTCTCTTTGATAACTTTGCATGGCGTTAGACAAGGGGGCGTGGCACCTCCCAAACAGTTTTAATTTGAGAATTTCAAGAGCTTTTAAGTAATAGGTCGCACAGCAATGGAATTCAGTATACGACCACAATTTACATATACAGTTTCACTGATAACGCGTTTTATTCGCGTTTGGCAATGGAGCCGCAGCAGCAACGCGCTGGGCTTTAGCTAGTATTATTATAAAATCTTCTGCCATTGTTAATTTATTAATTTTTGTATATTTTCGCACAATTAAACAATATGATGAATTTCATTTAAAAATCGAGATAAAACTGAAATTTCACCTCAGATATCGATGAAATTTTGTTCATAGCTAAATTTGATCAATACAAACAAACGCTCATTTTTAGAAATGACTGTTTTGCGATTTTTTGGGCGTGGCACAGTGGGAAAGTTTTCGAAAAAACGCGAAAATGGTCAAAAAGAGCTCCATTTAAACTACAATAACTCAGAATCGGCTGAACCGATTTCCATGATCTTGGTATAATTTAAAAGATATTTTAACAGGCTTTATGACACGTTATATGACAAAAAAAATTACACTGTAAAAAATTTATAAAAAAAAGAAAATTTTAACTAACGAAAAATCAAAAAAGATCAAGGGTTTTTTACAGTGTATTACTTTTTTAGAAAGGTTTATCCTTCACCTATACCATATCAAAAAATAAAAATGGATTCTTTTTTAATTTTTTTTATATAATTTTTTAAGTAGTGTCACTTCTAGTAATTGCCCTTATATTTTATATTTACAGGTAAAATAACACAGTACAACACATGATTTGCCAACTCAATTCTGAGAACTGTATGTGAAATTAGACCCAAAAATAAGAATTTCTGCATCATTCGTTTTGTCTTCTTACCTGCCAAAATATTTTGAATATCGATTTGAAGTTAGTACTATCGTATTGGGGAATTTATCACGTTTTAGGCCCTGCTGTTTGACATAGCTCGACAACCACTAGCCCGATTTAGTTGAAGTAAATTTTAAAAAATTAAAAATTACAATTTCCTTAATCTGTTCATATATTGTTTTCCTATAAAAGCCACAGTTTCCAAGTTAAAAATAAGCGCATGAAAAAAAAAATATTTTTTTTTTAAATTCATAAAAAATACAAAACGGAAATAAGTTTCAAGTCTAGTTACTTTTTCGCAAAGTCACATAACCTATGAGCAAAATGAGACAAAGATCATGAAAATCGATGCACGAGTTTCGCTTTTATTCGTAATTGAGTAAAGGTATGAATTTCAAAAATCAGTTATAGCCACCACCCTTAAAATAAAAAAATTTTGAATTGCTCAGTAAACAAATTTTTTCGATCTTTTTTCTGTATTTTTCGGACGATATGACCACAAACGTAACAAAATTCATCCAAATTTGGGCACTTGTTGTTTTCCATATTGATATATTTCATGTTTTGTTGTTATTCACTTTTAAAAAACTGGAGAAAAATCACTTTCACTGTTCGCGTTCGTCGGCACTGCCTGAATGACAAAAATCGATCAATTGTGCATTATACATACTATAAATACTACGTATTTTTCAATATTTTACGGCCAGGTACTTATAAATGGGCGCATATTTTAAGGGTGGCTGGCTACATACCTGATTCAGCACTTGTACGTTTCAAATTGTGCAAAACTTTACAAATAATCAGCACCCTTAAATGTGGGTTTATTTATTATTTTGTTTATTCCTTTTTTTTTTAATTCTCAGAATTCAAAAATAAGGTGACAATGTTTTCTCCAAATATTGTTTTGCATAAAACGTGAAAAATTCCCCTATACGATAGTTACTAACTTCAAATCGATATTAAAAATATTTTGGCAGGTAAGAAGACAAAACGAATGATGCAGAAATTCTTCTTTTTGGGTCTAATTTTACATACAGTTCTCAGAATTGAGTTGGCAATCAATGAACTGAAAAATGTTGTACTGTGTAAATAAACATTGTCCCAGGAAAATTATGAATATGTTTTAACCCCAAAAAGTTCTTGCTTGCCTTAAAAATTGCTATATAAATGCACCTGATAAACGCGTCGAAATTCATAATTATAAACAGTTTCGAGAAGCCAAGATATCCCATTACAATTTTTACGCGTATATTTTAAAAATTTGAGTGAATATGAATTCAAACAATAAGTACAAATGCATAAAAATATCTAATAAGTGTTGCGCCTCGCTTCGTAAAATAAGTGAAAACGAGGCTGCAAATATAATTGAATATTTTACAGCTGTCGCCAGCATTCATTGTAGCCGTATTTGCGAAACTTGCCGTAATACACTGAGAAAAGCGCGCAGTTGTAATGAATCCAACGTGGAGCAGAATGAAGTCTCAAATTATTTACCAACAACGCCCAGCGATGAAATTAGGAAAGAATTGAATGAACTTCCAACTTGTACCAGCCGTAATGCAAACATCGAAAGCAACGAACTCATTGAAAATATAAATGATCATATTATTCCTCATCTACCAAACCAAATGTCGCCTCTTAAGAGGATATATATCAAACGAGATGCTTACAGAAATAGAAAATCACTGCAAATTTTGGAAAATGTAGCAGATTCACTTGGAGCTGATCCATTGTCTGATTTGTCAGCGCAACTTGAAAACGTCAAAGCCATTTACGAAGAAATTTTGCAAAACATCAAATATCAAATAGAGAACAGCTCAAATCTTTTGGAAAAGCAAAAACTTTTATCTCTCTTACCAATCAATATGAGTCACGCAGAAATTAAAGATCGTTTTGGGGATGATATATCTCACGATTGTATCAAAAAAAGTAAAGATATCCAAAGGAATAAAACAAAGTTTGCAGATATCAATCTTTTAAAAATGAGCACACGTAGTTTACCAACCGAAACTCTAAGCACAGTCAAGTTATTTTATGAAGATTATGAAATTAGCCGAATGATGCCAGGATGGCAAGATTCAATTACTGTTAAACAAGGAAACTTACGTGAAAAAGTTCAAAAAAGACTGATGTTATCTTCACTACGCGAATCTTACTACGAATTTAAAAAAAAAAACATCCCTTGGCCAAAGTGGGTTTTACAAAATTTACAATGTTAAGGCCAAAAAATTGTATGAAACTTGGAGTTGGAAACCAGCAAAATATCTGTGTATGCACATTGCATCAGAATATGAAATTGATGTTTGAAAAAAGTGGCTTAAAATCAATTTGTATTGAAAGAGAATGCACATTTACCGACTACAAAGATGTTCTCAAATTCGTTGTTTGTGATGGTGACATAGAAAAAAGCAAGTGTTGCGTTTCAATGTGTGGTCACTGCTTCAAAAATTTAAATAATCTAAAAACGCATATGCTACAACATTTTGAAAATAACCAAACTGAAGAAATAATATACAAAAAGTGGAACACAACGATTAGATGTGTTCTGGAAACGTTAACCACCAACCCAGAATCATTTGTCAGCGATTTTACTAAACACATCAAAGTTCTGATTCCGCATCATTTCATAGCAAAGCGACAATCTGAATTTATCAGCAATAAAAGAGCGGCGCTGTCATCAGGAGAAATGTTAATTCAAATGGACTTTGCTGAAAATTATGCATTACTTGTACAAGATGCCGTGCAAGGATACCATTGGAATAATGATCAGGCTACAATACATCCGTTCGTTATTTATTACAAAGGTAATTATTTTAATATTTTGGTATTAGTAAACACATCCATCCACACTCATAAAAATATTTAATATTTTTTCTTTATTTGTTTTTTTCCTTTGTTTGTTTATTTTCAGATAACGATAAATTAACACATAAAAGCTTCGCCATAATATCTGATTGCAATACCCATGATAGTATAGCAGTTCATCTATATATTTCAAAAATGATACAGTTCGTGAAGGCCAATATAACCAACAATATTAACAAAATCATTTACGTATCAGATGGTGCACAATAAAAATATAAAAATAAATATAACTTCATTAATTTATGCCATCACAAATCTGATTTTGGTATTGACGCTGAATGGCACTTTTATGCTACCAGTCACGGAAAATCTGCATGTGATGGAATCGGAGGAACATTGAAGAGAGGTGCTCGAAATTATAGTATTGCAAATAAAAATGAAATCCAGACAACGAGGCAACTCTATCACTGGGCATCAGAAACATATAAGAATACCATACAAGTTGCTTACGCAGATGCTGACGAATACAACAACGTTAAAGAAAAGCTATTTTCAAGATATAAAGAAGCTCAAACTATAACAGGAACTCAAGGCTTTCATTCATTCATTCCGATAAATGAAACTTTTGTACATGTGCGCAGATATTCTGACTGTGCCAAATTTGAGCAGCGCAAAATTTCTTACAAATAATTAACTTAAAAAAAATGTAAATAAAATAAAACACAAATTAATAAAAACATGGCAAATAATATAAACAATTGTTGATGGTTTTTTATTTGTAAACATTTAAAAAATGTTATAATTGTTGAACTATTTTGTAAATGTGTAAGAATGTGACCTGATATTTTCGCTGTTATTCGAATTATTTCGAAAACTTTCGGTACGTATTACTAGAAGTGACACTACTTACAAAATTGGGGTTAAAACATATTCATAATTTTCCTAGGACTATGTTTATTTATTTAACCTGTAAATATAAAATATAAGGGCAATTACTAGAAGTGACACTACTTAAAAAATTATATAAAAAAACTAAAAAAGAAAGAAGAATAAGAATAAATTTTTATTTTTTGATATGATATAGGTGAAGGATAAACCTTTCTAAAAAAGTAATACACTGTAAAAAAAAACCCTTGATCTTTTTGGATTTTTCGTTAGTTAAAATTTTCTTTTTTTTATAAATTTTTTACAGTGTAATTTTTTTTTGTGTCATAAAACGTGTTATAAAACCTGTTAAAATATCTTTTTAATGATACCAAGATCATGGAAATCGGTTCAGCCGATTCTGATTTATTGTAGTTTAAATGGAGCTCTTTTTGACCATTTTCGCGTTTTTTCGACAACTTTCCCACTGAGCCACGCCCAAAAAATCGCAAAACAGTCATTTCTAAAAATGAGAGTTTGTTTGTATTAATTAAATTTAGCTATGAACAAAATTTCATCGATATCTCAGGGGGTCGAGTTCAATGCATCTAGATTTTTACATGAAATTCATCATATATAGTTCTAAAGATATTACAAAACACTGAAATCTAAAAAAAAAACTTTTAAAAAATTAGCATTAGCAAATTTTTGAAGCGAAGCTTTTTATATCTCGTTTTGTGATTTGCTTGAGTGAAATCTCAAAAACGACACTTTTTTCCATACACCTTTTTCTTAGAATTGTTTTTGTTTTTTGCTTGCGTCAATTACAACAAGATAATATAAAATTATAAATATTTCTATGAGAGCAATGAGAATCGAACCCGCACACAGTTAATCGTGTTGAACATGCAAGCTGGACAAAATTATTTTCTTGTATTTTTTAATTGCTACATGCATAATGGTTAGTGAATTGTTGAAGATTTTAGTTTGCGGCACATCCGAAACTTATACACCCCCACACTTAATGTGTGCTTTGTAGGACAACTGTGCCTACCGTGCCCTGTAAAATAAGCTTATTTTTATTTATAAAACTAGTTTCCATCAAAGCGGTGGCTATAAGATTCTTCAAACTTCAAACTTTATACAATTCCCATTTAATGATGGAGAATATGTATTCTAAAAAAAAAAAAAAAATAAAATAGAAGCGATCGTGTGCGAAGCCCTAAATCAGTTTTAAAATAATTAATAAACATGTATTAAACACATACTGAAAAATCAGCCCGGTGTCAAATAAGTTCCACCTTCTGAAAGCTTAAAAATAAAAACTTATAACGCAAAAATAGCAGTTCTGGCGATTTTTAAAATTTTACAAATATATATCCATTCTATCACTTTTTTTTAAAAAAAATTACATCTCATACTTGATGTAATTAATTACAGCTTGAAATTCTGTTGCACACACTTAAAAAAATTTATTGTATACACTGCTTATTACTCAATACATATAAAAGAGTGAAAAAAAAACAATTCTTAATACAGTCTTTTTTAGATCATTACTCATCAACTCTTACAGTTATTTTCTCAAAGTTAGAAAATCAATTTTATCCGGCTAGCATGTTCTACACGATTCACTGTGCCGCACCCTTCCGATTGATAGTACAGCACGCTACCATCTAATCCAAAAAATTTCGTTAAGTTAATTATTATTTCGGTAAATTAAATATTAAGTATTAACTATTCAACAAAGTAAAATATTTAACAACGATATTTTAACTTTAAAGTTATATTGTATCACTCATTCATCATAAAAAAAATCTTTTTTTAATTTAAAAAGTTGCTGATCTTGTTCAAAATGGCGCTCAATGGGACGCTCTCTAGGAAAGGGCATGGGCGGTGTTGTAGATTTTGACTTTTCTATTTATATGAAAAATAAAAACCAAGAATATTATTAATCACTATGAGTGCAGATATGGCTGGCACTAGAAATAAAAATAATATTGAAAATTGACAGAATGACGCGCTTTTGAAAATTAAGTTCTTAAAACAGCTTGACTTGTATCGGTGTAAATATAGTGTAAAATATACGATGTTTTTGAAATAAAACTTTGATTCTAGTTCCAGCGATAGCCACTGATGTTATGAATACTACTTACTTACTTAGTTGGCGCTACAACCATATGTCGGTCTTGGCCTCATCTAAAAATTTCTTATGAATAGCATATTCAAATTTCAGGTGATTCGGCTGAATAGTTTTTTTTCTACAACACCATGCCGAAAAAAGTAGTTTCGAGATAAATGAGTGTACAGAGAATGAATCTTGACGAAACACCGTGGCTCGACACTTACTAAAACGGCTGTAGAAGTGAAAATAACATCAGAAAGACTTTACTTTTGAAATATAAAAAAAAATCAATTTCATGCAAATTCTTGGCCTTAAACAATGCCGTTTTGAAAAATACAATTTTCGAATAATAAGCGATCGCAATATTTGCACAACATGATTAGGACAACTTTTGATGTAATATTTGTTAGAAATATCGATGACATTACATCTATAATATACGTTTGCTATTTTATATATTAAAAACCAATAATTTCATTAACAATTACAAAAATAATTCAAAACTTATGTAAAATAATAATGCAAGGTAATAAAATTTACTGGTGGGAATATTAACGTGATTTTCTTAGGTAACTTTGTGGTATTTATAATTTTTTAATTTAAAAATTTTTTATTAAAAAACCATTAAATTATCAAACTTATGAGACTGTGAAAAAGCTTCGCTTCTCTCGTGTGTCCAGCGACGAATCTGTTTTTTATTTTAAGTGGATATTTATATTGCTTTTTTTAAAACTTTGTGCGGATTAAAAACTAATCCTTTTTGAATTAGAAAAATGTTAACTTTTTCTTGGATTAAAAAATAATCTTTTTTTGGTGTTGTTTTATATTTAATCCAATAAGTTTTAAATTTAGTCCAGGATTTCTAGCCGTGTACGGTCCAATGATGATGCCGGCCCACAAACCGCACCAAACAGTTCATTTTTCAAGGTCCATTGATAGTTCTTAAACTGCCTCTGGCTGCTCTTCAGACATAATTTGGCAATTATGTTTGTTGACGTACCCATTGAGCCAAAAATTAGTTTCGTCGCTGAAGACCTTTATTAACATAGAAAAAAAAATAAAATTTTTATTTACTTTAACTATATGAGTATGTCATGATTAGCGCCAAAGGCAATCACTTATTTACCTTATTATGTGTTCGGAAATGTTGTCAACAAATTTTGCCCATGCCCATACAAATTTTGACAGATAATTTACGCGCATGTAAGTTCACAAAGCTTACAATGTTAACGGGTCAGTTTCATGGTTAGATGAGAGCCCTTATTGCAAATAACACTGCTGTAAACTTACTGAATATATGCTGTTTACATCGGCAATACGACGTTCATTGAATCTCACTAATGATTTCCAAGCGCTGTTCGTTTGTTAGTCTATTCATGGTGAAATGGCAAACCTTACTGAGCATTTTTGGCTTTGCCTTACGTTACGAATCACGCGTGAGGTGTCAACAAATTTGCACTGAAAAAACAAATAGCAATCTCTCTTACTTTTGCCATGCCTTTGTAGGCGGTGTGAATGAACGTGAAAAATGAAATATCCCTTAGCTTCTGTCCTTAGTAGAGCACCTCTCTGCCAAATTTCAAAACAATTGATGAAGAGCTTTCAGATATGTGCGACATTCCCCATATAAAATAAAAAAATTTCCATACAACAAAGCTTTTTTGGGTTTTACTAATTTAGGGGTGGTAAAATGAGGAGTGGCAACATTTTCCTCCTAAGCCATCTCGTATTCGAAAAAAATCTACAATCGCAAAAGTAGTCAATTTTAAACATTTTTAAAAAAGTGGGAATTGCTATACTTCAACCACGCCCATTTTTTTACAATTACCGACAGTAACCATACAAACTAAATTACTGAATTTAAGTTTTATACGATCAAAACCGTCCGAAATATAGCATTTTTATTGATATTTTAATGTTAAAAGGGGGTGTGACAAATGTTTTTTAAAATTGTTGCCTATAACTGCAGCATTGTAACCATCTGCATTTTTTTTTTAAAAACGGGCAGCAAAGGGAAACAGGCTTTTGCAACTTTGTTTTGTGTATAGATTTATATCTGTGGCGTTTTATAATATCGTCTTAAGTTGACTTAGAGCAGATCTGGGTTATTGATATTGCTGTGTTTTACTCATATAGTACTATAAGCACACAACATCTGGAGTTTCTAGCAAAACCGAAGCCAAAGTTATGACACAAAAACGAAACACCTTTCCATATAACTTGTATGGCGATTGAAAACTTTGAAGCAAGATTTCTCGAAACATGATTTTTGCACTTAAGATGTTATTATAAAACGCCACAGATATATATGAAGGGCTTATTGTAAGAAAATGATAAGCCACATAAAAAATATTTTGAAATTATCGTCTGTAAAGTTTTTAAAAAGTTTATTTTTGCGTGTAGAAATGGAATTGAACACGGAAACTTTTACAGATAGGTTCGGAATTTTATAAAAAATAGCCAAAATCTCCTCAGTGGTTGCTGGAAATGCATTGACTAAAATATCGATTGTAAAAAATCGATTTTTTAGATCATGTGGTTTAATACGTTATTGCAATAAGCCCTTCATATAGATATCGAAATTTAAAACTCGAAACTTCTTCCACCGAAGGTGTGATTTTATTAAAAAAACAAGTATTAAGTATTTAATGTAATTCTACTTTTTTGTTTACCATATGTGTTAATAGAACATATGGGTAAACATACATTGAATAGTACAGTGAAATAAAAAAGTTTAGGCACAAAGCTATTGAAAATGTTAGTTTGTTAGCAAAATTTTTTCCACTTCACTTACAGAAAAAAGTCGTATGAGCACTTAAAAAGTATTCTTATTACTATGTATTCACAACAAAAGATAATTTAATTTCAACTATATTTCAGATTAAATTTTAGAAAAACTAAAATAAGATATGATTTTTAAATCAGAAAAGTTTAGGCACAAGACACAAGTTATATTGTTTTACATCAAGGTGAGTATATTTTAAATCATTTAGTACTTACATTGGCCTCCTTGAATAACCGCCTCTAAGCGTCAACGCATGCTTCTCACTAAATTTGATGTCTCCTCAGGTGTTATACAGGCCTCCTTGAGAGTATTTTTGACGTTATATGATGATTTCGAATTTTTTTTTAATAAGTAAGTGCTAAATATGCTAAATGTGGTTCATATCAGGTGACTGCGGAGATGTTTTGAACTGCTTACAGTGGTTGAACTGCTTACAGTGGTCGATTAGCCATTAATGCACAAGATAAGACGAATGTTTTGGGTCGCTACAGTGTTAAAATAAATATTGTTTCCCAAGAAACCCCAACTTTTCAAAACTGGGTGCCAAATTTTCCTTTAAGATATTCAAATTAAATTGCTTGTCCATTTTCCCATTAATAAAAACCAGATTCCCAACTGCAATGCCACCACACACCCCTAAGCCATAACATTGTCGCCACCGTATTTCACTGTGTTAATTTTATAATTTTCCTGCAGCTCTTTGATCGGTTTTTTCCATATTTTTTAAGCGCGATCCACAATCCGCATATCGCAATTCCAAAGTAAATCTGGCTCATTTACGTGAAGTTTTGCTAGCTACAATCTCTTTTTCTTGTTTGTAGCTGAAAAAATGGCTTGCACCGAGGAGAATTCGTCCATGATATCCAGCTTTATTTAGTATATTTCGAATTATTTGAGCACCAAAGTTTTTTTAAACCGTTACTGCATTTTATGGTATAGTTTAACAGCCAAAATCTTTGGATTTTGAGCAACTGCAGATAGTTCATTTCGCTTGTGGCGTGGCGTAAATTTTTTTGGCTTGGATGTTACGGTCTACTTTACCGGTACTAACATAATGGTTTATGATGTTATGCACACTTGAATATGACCGCTGTACTATTTTACCGGAATACGGCGATACGACTTTTTCTGTACGTAAAGATTTATTATTATTTTACGAACGCCAACTGAAATTTCCGTTCCGCTGCCCATTTTGCTCAATATATGACGAAATCAAGATCAACACTAACTTAAATCAATTCATATTTGGATGACTGCGCAATAACTTTATGCAGAGAAATGGAAAAGATCAAAGAAAACTAAAATATTACCGTTATATTTGCAAAAACATCGTATACACTCAGCATGTGCCTAAACTTTTTTGATTTCAAAATCATGTCTTCTTTTAGTTTTTCTAACATTTAATCTAAAATAAAATTGAAAGTAAGTTATCTTTTCTTTTTAATACGTAGTAAAAAGTTTATTTTTTTCAGCTCATACTATTTTTTTCTGTAAGTAAAGTAGAAAAAATTATGCTAACAAACTAACACTTTTAATAGATTTGTGCATAAAATTTTTTGATTCACTGTATGGGTGTCAAAGGTAAAAAAATCTGCAGCCATTGTTGATACTCAAAGCGTTAGTAGTGTGGGTGTGTCTGTGTAAATAACCGTGTAAATGAAGTCTGTGAAAAATTAACATACAAATTGTTTTTTGTGGTGGATTATTTTAATTTTCTGCTCTCTTGTTATTTTTTTTTAATTTGCTAAAGCGTTAAACTCTGTGTGGCTGTTAAGGCAGACGTAAACTTGAAAGAAAAAAAAAGAAAACAATAGTTAGAAAATGTACAGGACAGTCAACACGACTCTCACACGGAATTATTTTATTTTTTTCTAGAATTTTTGAATTTAAATACTATATCTAAGACCTATACTTGGTTTAAGACCTGAGTGAAACAAGAGGCCAAGTTGAGCTAAAGATTATAGGGGAGGAACTCCTTTTTCACAACCTTAGCAGTAGCAGGCAAGGGCGTAGGCAGGATGAAAATAAGGGGGGAAAAGACCTGATAATTTTTTGTACATATCTTTCATTCATGCATTTCACGAGTCAATGAAAATAGTTCAAAATGAATGTATGGTGTCGTATTATCTGATGTTTTTATATATAATCGAGCTAAACGGGAAAAAGATTTTCTACTAATGTATATCAAACAAACGCAAGCCATGAGATCAAATAAAGCTACATGTATTGAATTCCAGCTAAGTTAATTTTAAAATATGTAATCAATTAAAAAATTACTTTTAATAAAATCAACAAACATTTACAAATACTCAAACTAAGGAAAACTAAACAAAACACTACAAAAAATTAATGTAAAGTAATAAGACAAGAATTAAGGTGCAAAAACACTAACTTAGAAAAATCAAGAACATTGCTCCAACTCACAGAGTTAGCGCTGACTGCTAACCATATGGCATCTTTGGTCAACTTGAAATGTCACTCTGACTGTAGTTTAAAATGAACTACGTAGCAAACTACGATTCACGTACCACTGGCAATAGCAGAGCGGGTTAGCCCTTTGCCTGTTTTGTTTTAGGTATTTTAAATTTGTAACTTTTTTTTGTGTGATCCGATATAGTGTCGAAAAAACTGAAGTAGAAAATATTTTTAAGCAATTCGATATTGGCAATTCTCAGATTTATTCGGTTACTACCGATACTCAAACCACCAATACAAACGGTATTAAAAAAGGCTATTTTAATTTTTATTCAAAAATTTAAAATATAATAAAAATTTTCATATAACAATGTAGGTAAGGTTTCAACATTTAGAAAGACACAAAACAACCCAAAAAGGTTCATACTCAGTTTTTCCAAATCAGATCAAAATCTCGAGATATTCAGATTTTTGATATTTGACCTTCATTAAAAAAATTATAATAGTTTTTTACTAATAACTAAAATACGTAAAAATATAGTTAGCTTTGTTGAATCTATGATTTTTCAAAAGTAAAGCAATTTCGCTTTTTTTCCATTTTGACAAAATTTGAACTTTTAACGTAAAAGCTTTAGAAAAAATTTGAAATTGTTTTACTCAAATGAGTTTTTTATTATATAAGTATATTTATGGTAGAATAATACAGGTAGTCTCGTGGCTAATCGTGAGCTCTTTTTGACAATACTACCAGAATTGCCAAAATCAGTTTTCTTTTTTTGAAGAAATCAAAGATAACAGCGAAATATAAAATTACTCCAATTGGATATTTTTGTGTTGTGTTGTGTTAAAAAACTTGAATAAACGTGAATAACTTATTTTTTGTAATTAAAATGAAGTGCGTGTTGTGCCAAAAACATTTGGGCAAGGAAAATGGGTCGAGTTTTCGAGTTCCTGCTAACGAGCCTAGAAAACAACGATGGAACATGGCATATTCCAAAAATTTAAAAAAAAAATGCTCGTGTTTTCTTTAGACACTCCCACGAAAACGTAGTTTGCCATTCACCACCATCCAAATTTAATAGCAATCATATAAATTACTTCATCAACTGCACAAAATCCTATTTTAATTGATTGATCAATAAAAAATTAAAAAAGCGAAATAGTTTCAGCCATGACAGATTCTTTTTAATTTTTCTTTTCTCATCACATTCTCATCGGTTGCAGATTTTGTGTGAGCTGTCAGTTACCTTTTGACAGTTATGGTAGTTTGCTCTCAGCCATGCGACTACCTCCATTCTTCCACCATGAGTAGATTAAATTCTGAAAGTTTAAGCAAAATCGGACGTGATCAAAATTTTTAGTCCTCTAAAATAAGGTGGTGACCGTAGCCTAGTGGGTAGAGTGCGTGGCCACTAAGCTAAAGAATCGCGGTAGCCCGGGTTCAATTCCAGCTCAGACAGTAAGTTTTTCAATTGAATTAATTTTTCTATTCAGTCGTCACCTCTCTGCAGACAATGGCAAACCTCAGAGAGTATAAATTGCCATGTAAAGCTTCTTGAGAACATAAGCCGTTCGGAGTCGGCATAAAACACGTAGGTCCAGTTCTCGATCATTTGTGATCAAACATTTAATAACACGCACAACACAATTGATCAATAGAAGCTAGGTCAAAGTCCTTCCAAGGGCTGAAATGGCCAGTTTATTTTTTTTTTAAATAAGGAAAATATAGCTAAAAATGGGTCTTAAAGTGGCTAAAATTCAATCGTAAATATCTTGAGATTTTGATCTGATTGGGAAAAAATATACCGCTAAATTTTACGACCAAAAAATTAGTTTACGTCTTTCTATCTTTTGACGTCCCCACAGTGTTATCTACTCCATGTATATATCTAAGTGTTGTATATATTTAAGCAGTATAGATTTACAGAAAATTTAAAGAAAAACGTAAAACCACACATTAAAAAAGGATCACAAATCGAAGCTGCTAAAAAATCCATCGGTTAAATAAAAACTCCCAGATTTAGGGTGGCAGTTTTCCCTTACCTCTTCCTACGCCCTTGGTTGCAGGTTAGTTTACTACCTTTACTTATGCTATAGTTAATAATGATAAATCAGTTTTTATTTGTGTACAAAAACTTCTTAATTAATTATTTTATTAAAGTGACACAAACTCTTCATCCCATTCTCCAGCTACAGAAGGCCCTTTAAAGAATAGATTTCAAAAAATTATTTTTTTTGCAATAAAAATGAGCGAATGCATAAATATATAAATAAAAAGTAGAAAATCTTCTATACAAAATTTGGTCTCGATATGACAACACATTCCTATTGCTAGTCCTTAAATATCACAGTGTTAAAAAAATTTAATTTTTTGTCAATATTTTATTCGATTTCAGTAGACTTATAAATGCTGATTCCGATTCTGGCAAAACAGAAATTTTTATGTTTTAATATGTAGTGTTGAATAAAAAAAATATATATACGTTTTTAGGCATATTTGAGAAATTATTAAAAAATAATTTATAATGGTAAAATTTTTCAAGTAGGCTTGAAAGCAAGCCCTTATCTATAACTTTACATTGTTAAAATAGTATGTTCGTATGTAGTTTTCAAAAATTTTAAAACAAATTTTAAGAGTCCAGCTATTAAAGATAATGATACAAAATGCTGATTAAAAATTTTCGGTTTGCTTAAACCACACTCAAAAATTTAATTTAATTTTTCAGTTTATAAAAATCAGGGAACTTTCCAACTAACTGATTAAGAAAAATTTGTGTTACCTGTTAAAATTCGCAATACCTGTAAATTTTGTTATAATTGCAGTCTCAGTTACTGCAATATCACGATTTTAAGATTTTAAAAGAGCTTACAACCTATTCAACCTATATTATAAATTTCATTGAATTCTGTTGAAACGTGAAAGACGGGAAAAAAAACAAACAGAAAACTTTTAATTTTTTATATTAGTAAAGATAAGCATTTTGTATGTGTTTTCATAAAAGCTAGACAATTTTAATGTTAAATTTTTGGAAACAACATACGATTATGCTATCAAACATTGTGAGATTAAAAACTAACTATAAGCTACTCTCTCTCTCTCTAAAGTCTGTTTTGAAGATTTTACTACAATCCATTAATTTTTAATCATGACTTAAGAATGCCTTAAAAACTCGTCTTTCATTGTTTCAACAGTATATATCCTAAGATATATAAAAAAAATTGTGGCCATATTTGGAGTCTGCGATCATAAATCTATTAAAATTGAGTACAATATTGAAAAAACACAAAATTTTGTGGACACCGTGATGGCTAAGAATAATTTGGAATGGGAAGATATTATTATATCGAGATGAAATTTTTAATATGCAATTTTCTAGCTTAAATTTATTGATCCTTGTCATTTTACTGTTATATAAATAATTTATAGAAATATTTTATTTTCAAGGACATTCTGGAATAAGAAAATAACGTTTTATCGGAAAAAATTTCATATAATCAATATTTTAGTTAGTACCTATAACTTCATATACAAATATTTGCAATATATTTTTTTTTTAAATTTATGTCATTTTTGAGGATATCTAAGAGCAGGAAGATGCAATCAGAACAGGACGAAGTTTTGTGTAGCTCCATTTCATTTTTGTACTCACCGAACCACTACTTAAGATTTTTCATACTTAGTTCATAATTAGTTTTTAAAATATGTAAAAACCAGAGCAGGAAGATGCAATCAGATCAAAATTTAATTTTGTAGTTTACATGTTTGTTACAATACCTGTAGAATGTGCCCTGTGCCAAATCGATGCTATGCACTTTTGAAATTCGATCTGGCCTAGTGTATATCTTTTTTCTTGTGAGAAAACGTCAAACGAATGGAAAACCTAATAGTAATTAAATTTGTTCCCCCCCCTTCCCCGCTTAAAATGAACCTTGATCTATTTTATGACGATTTCCAAAAATTTTGGCTGTAACGACAACCGACAGAGAGCTAAACCATTTTGCAAAAACCTCCAAAAATCATGTTTTTATGGAAAAAGTCCTTCCGATCTGCCTGAAAAATTTTTAATTTTAGCAATCGGATGGAAGATAATGTTGTTTTATATGCATATTTTTAAAATTTTTTTATATTATTTCCATACAAAAGCTTTTAAAATTCAAATTACTTCATTACTTTTATATTTGTTTTTAATTTCTTACAATTTTTTATTTTGTAGTTAATATTTTAGCTTAAACATGTATAAATTTAACCAATAAAACCGTTTCAACGATATTTTGAAAGTAAGGATCACGTTAGAAATAATGAAATTATATAAATATTAGTGAAAATAACTTTAAAAAAATTAAAAAAATGCACGAAAAACAGCATTATCGTCAATACGATTGGAAAAATTAAAAATTTTTTGATTCAGGTTGAAAGTGTTTTTCCGGCCTTTAACCCATTTCCAGCTACTGGTGAATTTTCGCATCAGTAACTTTTAAAATTTTCTCCAGGTGAGCGCGAAAGTGATATTACCTGGCACTGTAAGAATTATGTTAGTATGGAACTTTGACAATATACATTATTTTGTGTTTGAGTCGATTCGGTCGTTTACTTGAATTTTACGCCCATGACGCATCCCAATTATTGGGGTTTTTTTTAATATTTGAAAATTCCGGAAAAAATATTTCAAATCGCAATATCAAAAATTGCTTTACATTAGTAACTATTATTAGTTTTAAATTTTATGTTAAACAAAATTTAGATTCCGTTTGCTGTTTTAACTGGGCAGGCATGGCTGTGAAGGTATGTGATGCAGCTAGTGGTGCAAAAATGCATCAGGCCGCCCAGCTTTTTAGCCAAAATATTTTGGGAGTAGTCATAAAATAGATCAAGGTTAGCTTATAGAGATGTACAAATTGAATTTTTCTCCCCTTATTCAAGTTGAGGCACCTTAATATATATATTCATTGCAAATGCTTTTGTGAACTAAAGGGTACAGCCGCAAATTTAAAGTCCAGTATTTTTTATTTCATAGCCTTCACAATATAGAGAATTTCTTTATTTCTAAAACATTTTCTTTTTACTTACGAAGAACTTCTTGGGATGAACTTAGTGAGAATGTTTCTCACAAGCTAATCTTCCAAAAACACAAAAAACTTTCAATTTATTTAACTTTATTATTGTTATTATTTATTTGTCGAGGCTTACAACATTTATGAGTTGTAAAACAAGAAGTTCAGCCCACAGAACAATAGAAAAACTTTAGCAATTTATTCATACTTAAGGGGACTATGATTGCGAAGCAGCAACACTTCGCTTATGCAAATTAAATAGTTGCAGCCTCAATTAATTTTGCCTAAAGAAAAACAGACACAACTTACACATCTCCTCCTCACATTTTTAGTTCATGAGTTCCTTTCGAAATTCCAGGCATTGACTCAAATTTCTCTATTTTTTTTATTTTGTTCTCACTTTGAGTTGCAATCGTAGAAAATGTATGTTGAACAAACAATTTGCCATCGATGCATTGACATGCCAAGGAATGCAACGTATTACATTTGCTACATGTTGTTTTTGTGATTAAAATAGCTGTCGATTAAAAATAGATCTGTGGTATTCACTTCGCTTGTTATTGAGTTAATTAACATTTTATTTCCTTTCTTTTTGAATAAAACATTCATTCTGGTGTTTTCATGTGATCACAAGTTGAAACCATATCAGTACGAGGAGTATGGTCATTGTGCAAAAAGCTATGTGAAAAGACTTTTTAAGAAAAAGTTGAACTCAAATTTTGGCGGCCCTACTTGTTTTAATACTATAAATATTATTTAAAATTTTTCGAGGCTTATGTTATGTTTATTCGATTTAGTCTTTCAATCCAAATTAATGTATTTTTGGACACATCCAATAAAGTGCGCACTTAATTTTTTTTTCATAAACTTTTTGCTGTGATTATTGTCTATTGAATAACGCATTGAATAATAAACATATAATAACATATAATAACAAACACAAACTAAACTAAACTAAACTAAACTAAACTAAACTAAACTAAACTAAACTAAACTAAACTAAACCAAACTAAACTAAACTAAACTAAACTAAACTAAACTAAACTAAACTAAACTAAACTAAACTAAACTAAACTAAACTAAACTAAACTAAACTAAACTAAACTAAACTAAACTAAACTAAACTAAACTAAACTAAACTAAACTAAACTAAACTAAACTAAACTAAACTAAACTAAACTAAACTAAACTAAACTAAACTAAACTAAACTAAACTAAACTAAACTAAACTAAACTAAACTAAACTAAACTAAACTAAACTAAACTAAACTAAACTAAACTAAACTAAACTAAACTAAACTAAACTAAACTAAACTAAACTAAACTAAACTAAACTAAACTAAACTAAACTAAACTAAACTAAACTAAACTAAACTAAACTAAACTAAACTAAACTAAACTAAACTAAACTAAACTAAACTAAACTAAACTAAACTAAACTAAACTAAACTAAACTAAACTAAACTAAACTAAACTAAACTAAACTAAACTAAACTAAACTAAACTAAACTAAACTAAACTAAACTAAACTAAACTAAACTAAACTAAACTAAACTAAACTAAACTAAACTAAACTAAACTAAACTAAACTAAACTAAACTAAACTAAACTAAACTAAACTAAACTAAACTAAACTAAACTAAACTAAACTAAACTAAACTAAACTAAACTAAACTAAACTAAACTAAACTAAACTAAACTAAACTAAACTAAACTAAACTAAACTAAACTAAACTAAACTAAACTAAACTAAACTAAACTAAACTAAACTAAACTAAACTAAACTAAACTAAACTAAACTAAACTAAACTAAACTAAACTAAACTAAACTAAACTAAACTAAACTAAACTAAACTAAACTAAACTAAACTAAACTAAACTAAACTAAACTAAACTAAACTAAACTAAACTAAACTAAACTAAACTAAACTAAACTAAACTAAACTAAACTAAACTAAACTAAACTAAACTAAACTAAACTAAACTAAACTAAACTAAACTAAACTAAACTAAACTAAACTAAACTAAACTAAACTAAACTAAACTAAACTAAACTAAACTAAACTAAACTAAACTAAACTAAACTAAACTAAACTAAACTAAACTAAACTAAACTAAACTAAACTAAACTAAACTAAACTAAACTAAACTAAACTAAACTAAACTAAACTAAACTAAACTAAACTAAACTAAACTAAACTAAACTAAACTAAACTAAACTAAACTAAACTAAACTAAACTAAACTAAACTAAACTAAACTAAACTAAACTAAACTAAACTAAACTAAACTAAACTAAACTAAACTAAACTAAACTAAACTAAACTAAACTAAACTAAACTAAACTAAACTAAACTAAACTAAACTAAACTAAACTAAACTAAACTAAACTAAACTAAACTAAACTAAACTAAACTAAACTAAACTAAACTAAACTAAACTAAACTAAACTAAACTAAACTAAACTAAACTAAACTAAACTAAACTAAACTAAACTAAACTAAACTAAACTAAACTAAACTAAACTAAACTAAACTAAACTAAACTAAACTAAACTAAACTAAACTAAACTAAACTAAACTAAACTAAACTAAACTAAACTAAACTAAACTAAACTAAACTAAACTAAACTAAACTAAACTAAACTAAACTAAACTAAACTAAACTAAACTAAACTAAACTAAACTAAACTAAACTAAACTAAACTAAACTAAACTAAACTAAACTAAACTAAACTAAACTAAACTAAACTAAACTAAACTAAACTAAACTAAACTAAACTAAACTAAACTAAACTAAACTAAACTAAACTAAACTAAACTAAACTAAACTAAACTAAACTAAACTAAACTAAACTAAACTAAACTAAACTAAACTAAACTAAACTAAACTAAACTAAACTAAACTAAACTAAACTAAACTAAACTAAACTAAACTAAACTAAACTAAACTAAACTAAACTAAACTAAACTAAACTAAACTAAACTAAACTAAACTAAACTAAACTAAACTAAACTAAACTAAACTAAACTAAACTAAACTAAACTAAACTAAACTAAACTAAACTAAACTAAACTAAACTAAACTAAACTAAACTAAACTAAACTAAACTAAACTAAACTAAACTAAACTAAACTAAACTAAACTAAACTAAACTAAACTAAACTAAACTAAACTAAACTAAACTAAACTAAACTAAACTAAACTAAACTAAACTAAACTAAACTAAACTAAACTAAACTAAACTAAACTAAACTAAACTAAACTAAACTAAACTAAACTAAACTAAACTAAACTAAACTAAACTAAACTAAACTAAACTAAACTAAACTAAACTAAACTAAACTAAACTAAACTAAACTAAACTAAACTAAACTAAACTAAACTAAACTAAACTAAACTAAACTAAACTAAACTAAACTAAACTAAACTAAACTAAACTAAACTAAACTAAACTAAACTAAACTAAACTAAACTAAACTAAACTAAACTAAACTAAACTAAACTAAACTAAACTAAACTAAACTAAACTAAACTAAACTAAACTAAACTAAACTAAACTAAACTAAACTAAACTAAACTAAACTAAACTAAACTAAACTAAACTAAACTAAACTAAACTAAACTAAACTAAACTAAACTAAACTAAACTAAACTAAACTAAACTAAACTAAACTAAACTAAACTAAACTAAACTAAACTAAACTAAACTAAACTAAACTAAACTAAACTAAACTAAACTAAACTAAACTAAACTAAACTAAACTAAACTAAACTAAACTAAACTAAACTAAACTAAACTAAACTAAACTAAACTAAACTAAACTAAACTAAACTAAACTAAACTAAACTAAACTAAACTAAACTAAACTAAACTAAACTAAACTAAACTAAACTAAACTAAACTAAACTAAACTAAACTAAACTAAACTAAACTAAACTAAACTAAACTAAACTAAACTAAACTAAACTAAACTAAACTAAACTAAACTAAACTAAACTAAACTAAACTAAACTAAACTAAACTAAACTAAACTAAACTAAACTAAACTAAACTAAACTAAACTAAACTAAACTAAACTAAACTAAACTAAACTAAACTAAACTAAACTAAACTAAACTAAACTAAACTAAACTAAACTAAACTAAACTAAACTAAACTAAACTAAACTAAACTAAACTAAACTAAACTAAACTAAACTAAACTAAACTAAACTAAACTAAACTAAACTAAACTAAACTAAACTAAACTAAACTAAACTAAACTAAACTAAACTAAACTAAACTAAACTAAACTAAACTAAACTAAACTAAACTAAACTAAACTAAACTAAACTAAACTAAACTAAACTAAACTAAACTAAACTAAACTAAACTAAACTAAACTAAACTAAACTAAACTAAACTAAACTAAACTAAACTAAACTAAACTAAACTAAACTAAACTAAACTAAACTAAACTAAACTAAACTAAACTAAACTAAACTAAACTAAACTAAACTAAACTAAACTAAACTAAACTAAACTAAACTAAACTAAACTAAACTAAACTAAACTAAACTAAACTAAACTAAACTAAACTAAACTAAACTAAACTAAACTAAACTAAACTAAACTAAACTAAACTAAACTAAACTAAACTAAACTAAACTAAACTAAACTAAACTAAACTAAACTAAACTAAACTAAACTAAACTAAACTAAACTAAACTAAACTAAACTAAACTAAACTAAACTAAACTAAACTAAACTAAACTAAACTAAACTAAACTAAACTAAACTAAACTAAACTAAACTAAACTAAACTAAACTAAACTAAACTAAACTAAACTAAACTAAACTAAACTAAACTAAACTAAACTAAACTAAACTAAACTAAACTAAACTAAACTAAACTAAACTAAACTAAACTAAACTAAACTAAACTAAACTAAACTAAACTAAACTAAACTAAACTAAACTAAACTAAACTAAACTAAACTAAACTAAACTAAACTAAACTAAACTAAACTAAACTAAACTAAACTAAACTAAACTAAACTAAACTAAACTAAACTAAACTAAACTAAACTAAACTAAACTAAACTAAACTAAACTAAACTAAACTAAACTAAACTAAACTAAACTAAACTAAACTAAACTAAACTAAACTAAACTAAACTAAACTAAACTAAACTAAACTAAACTAAACTAAACTAAACTAAACTAAACTAAACTAAACTAAACTAAACTAAACTAAACTAAACTAAACTAAACTAAACTAAACTAAACTAAACTAAACTAAACTAAACTAAACTAAACTAAACTAAACTAAACTAAACTAAACTAAACTAAACTAAACTAAACTAAACTAAACTAAACTAAACTAAACTAAACTAAACTAAACTAAACTAAACTAAACTAAACTAAACTAAACTAAACTAAACTAAACTAAACTAAACTAAACTAAACTAAACTAAACTAAACTAAACTAAACTAAACTAAACTAAACTAAACTAAACTAAACTAAACTAAACTAAACTAAACTAAACTAAACTAAACTAAACTAAACTAAACTAAACTAAACTAAACTAAACTAAACTAAACTAAAAAAAAATTTAAGGAAAAACAAAATTATTACATAAAATATAATATTTTTGTTTGTTTTATTTCATGTTTTCAATATTTATAAGTAGGTATTAATTTCAAGTTATTGAATAAGATAGAGACGACGGATATTTAATAAGATAGTAACGACCTTAAAAGAAAGGGATTACTAGAGGAAGAATTGATTGGAACTATACGTGAATTATCTTTTAGCCGGAACAAACGTGAAAGACAACTTGAATTGCTTATAACCAAGGCTAGTGTTATGCCCTAACCTCGGCAAGCATTTCCAGCCCTCAATTTAGATGTGGATTTTTTGTTTCAAATAATTCTCAAATGTAGTAAAGAAGAAAGAAAGCGAAAAGAAGCATGCACGAACCCGGATTCGAGCCGGGGACCTCCGAGTTGATAGTCTAGCGCACTCTTCACTAGACTACAAAGGCCGACTGAGAAAATAGAATGCGATCGTTTTGAAATTTCAGCATGTTTTAGTTGGTGTCTTAAAGTGTACAAACAATTTTTTTTCTTCATTTTACATTATCTTGTTTATAATAATTTATATCAAAATAGAGTCCTCAAAAAAAAAAAGGTTGGTTGTTTTAGGGAAGCAGCCAGCGTTATGTAGTAGTCTGAAATAAAAAATTCAAAAAGGATGTCGTACTGCAGGTTTTATTGTAGTACACTAGCTTATAATATGCATATTTAAAAAGAAAATAACAAATGGCGGATTTGTGAAAAAAGTTTTTAAAATCGAACCGTTTTTGAAGCGAAGATCTTTACGCCTCGTTTTGTGATTTGCTTGAGTGAAGTCTCAATAACGACACTTTTTTCCATACAACTTTTTCTTAGAATTGTTTGTGTTTTTTACTTTTGTCTATTACAACAAAAGGATAAATTTAAAAATATTTATTTGTAAGTAGTGAGAATCGAACTCACACCATTTAGATCGAAAGTTTTACACACTAACCTTTACTCCACAACCCTTTGTGTCATCATGTGATTTATTCAATATTAAGTATTAATTGAAGCTATGTTGCAGTAGATGACAGGAATTTGATGCAGCAGATCACAATAATCGATCAAAAGCATTGTGCATTAGCTATCCAAACAACAAAAGTAACAAGGTTCCATTAAACGGGTTGAAAATTATCTCAAGATGCCAATTGTTTTAGGCATTTACGGCAAGGCCGAAGGTCTGGCGCTCGAAAATTTAAAGAACTATTAGGATTTTTGTAATAAGATAAAATACTGAACAAAGATATTTAAACTTTTAAGGTATATTGTAACACTCGTTCATAAAACATGCAATAACAATAGAGTTCAGCTACTACAGCTTTTTCGCACTTTCTCCGCATTAGATCATCTTAAGAACCAGCCCAACAAACAATTATCCAGTTATCAAACAATTCTAAGTCAGTAATGCTTCCGTTTAACCAAGTTTCAGTCAGTGCGATAATATCCTCAGAGAAATTCTGAGACATTAAAAATATGTCTCGCGTCTTAGAGCGTAATCCCCTTACATTTTGATAGTAAAGGGATAACCTATTCAGTTTTTTTTGGGATTGACGAGCGACTTGAGTCGTCCCTCTAGGCTTATTCTTAGGCTGAAACTCTGTAAAGAGTATATTATCAGTCCACAAATTAGAGTTTAGAACAGTTGCAAACTCTTCAGCTGGAACTGTGAGAATAAAGGAAGCATGGGAAGGTTTATTACCTATTTTTTTGCATGAGCAAAATGCATTTTGACTCAACAATTTATTATGTTTGATAAAAGTCAATACATATTCAACAGTTGTGTCGGGCTGAAGACGTGAAATAAATAAATTTTTTTTCCTCGACACTGCCCTTAAGCTTGATAGATTTCTAGGCTCAATAGGAGTCAAAACTGAACTATTAGTCAAAGAAAGAATGTTAGAAGGTGACGAGGAAGTAACTGGAGTGTTCCTGTTCATAAAAAATTATTTTTTTAATTTAAAAAATTGTTGATCTTGTTCAAAGTGGCGCTCAATGGACGCTCTCAAGGAAAAGGGGCATGGGCGGTGTTGTAGATCTTTAATTTTCTATTTATCTGAAAAATAAAAACCAAGAATATTATTAATCACTATGAGTGCAGATATGGCTGGCACTAGAAAGAAAAGTAATATTGAAAATTGACAGAATGACGCGCTTTTGAAAATTAAGTTCTTAAAACAGCTTGTTTTCTACCGGTTATTAAGTGTAAAATATACTATGTTTTTTAAATAAATCTTTGATTCTAGTTTCAACTATAGCCGCTGTTGTTATGAATAGCATATTCAAATTTTAGATGATTCGGCTGAATAGTTTTTTTTTCTACAACACCATGCCGAAAAACACCATGTGTGGCGGCCGTAGCCTAGTGGGTAGAGTGCGTGGCCCCTAAGTTAAAGAACCGCGGTAGCCCGGGTTCAATTCCAGCTCAGACAGAAATTTTTTTCAATTGAATTACTTTTTCTGTTCTGTCGTCACCTCTCTGCAGACAATGGCAAACCTCAGAGAGTAAAAATTGCCATGTAAAGCTTTTTGAGAATATAAGCCGTTCGGAGTCGGCATAAAACACGTAGGTCCAGTTCTCGGTCATTTGTGATCAAACATTTAATAACACGCACAACACAATTGATCAATAGAAGCTATGTCAAAGTCCTTCCAAGGGCTGAAATGGCCAGTTTATTTTTTTGTATGCCGAAAAAAGTAGTTTCGATATACTAATGAAAATGATATACATAAAAAGAATGAATCTAGATAAAACACTGTGGCTTGACACCTACCAAAAAGGCTTTAGAAGTGAAAATAACGTCAGAAAGACTATACTTTTGAAATATAAAAATAAAAATCAATTCTAGGCTTAAACAATTTTTATAAATACAATTTACGAATGATAAGCGCTCCAAATACTTGCACAACAGGATTAGGACAACTATTGATGAAATGTTTGCAAGAAATATCGATGACATTACATCTATATAATATACGTTTGATATTTTACATATTAAAAACCAATAATTTCATTAAATTTTACAAAAATAATTTAAAATTAATGTAACATAATAATATAAGGTAATAAAATCTACTGGTGGGAATATTAACGGGATTTTTTTTAGTAAACTTTATGGTATTTAAAATTTTTTAATTTAAAATTTTTTTTATTTAAAAAACCATGGAATTATCAAACTTATGAAACTGCGAAAAAGCTTCTCTTCTCTCGTGTATTCAGTGACCCATCTGTATTTTTTTTTTATTTGTTTTAAAATATGTACTTATTATTAAAAAATTTATTGTTTTAAATGTTCCAAATTTAGCTATGTATGTCTTAAATAATGGGTGAAATTTTTAACCAAATTGCTTCATTAGTTTTTAGTCAGTGCATCCCCGAAGTTTCGAAAACGAAGTTTCGAGAAAAACGTGTTTTTAGTTTTTACAGCACTTTCATATACACTATGGCGCGCTCTCTTCTTTTGGCTGTAACTTCGAAAATATTTTGAATTTCGGTTTGAAACTTTTAGAGTATATTTTTAAAATATTTTTTTTTAAAAATGTAAAAAGATGATTTTTGGAATCCGTCACAATAGACTGCTACCTTAAATCAGGGGTTGGAAGCAAACTGTACAAAAAAATAACTCTACATCCACTACATCTGCGAAAGCAAACAGTGGCTCTTTGCAACAATCAGAAATGCGTACCAAAGTGAGAAAAAAATGTAGAGAGAAAGAAAACTATTGTGTTGTGTTATACGAACACAAGCTGACATTTTTTTTGGAAGCGAAGCTTTTTTAAAAACTGACATTTTTTTTTTAGTGTTGATTTGCTTTTGCATAATAATTTAAAAAACCGATAGATTTTTACGACATGGTTTTTGCGACATGGTTGCTTGTATGGGAACCCCCAAAAGGGTGGCAGGTAGAACGTAGTTGTGCTTAGAAAAAATGTTGAGGGGAAAGTAATTAATATGACCAGATCATACATTTCACACCCTTGGAGTCAACGAATTTTTTAGATATTTTAGATAACAAGCAATATTTGTTTGGGCAAAAAATCAATCTAAATATTTATCGTTTTTGAGAAAATTCGTTTAGCAGCGCACGTTGGGGTATTTGACCTATTAAGGCGGGCAAAATTATTTTATACGGTATATAATTTCTATTCAAGTCTGTTATTTAATTTGAACCCTGTTCGACCATTTGGACATATTAAGGCGCTATGATCTAAATGCGACCTAAACTAAATTGGGTCGATAAGGCAGTTCTTTCTAAATAATTTAGGAAATTCTCGAGCTACCTAAATGCTTCCTAAATTGGAAAGCACTGCCTTATCGACACTACTTAGTTTAGATCGCATTTAGATCAATTCGCACACAGCCTAAACACTATTCAACATTGCAAAAAAATTCGTTTAGCAGTGCAATTTAAGTATTTGGCCTACTTATGCGGCCAAAATTATTTTATTCGGTAGTTTATTCAAGTCGGCTATATATTAAACACTATTCAAAACGGAGATATATTAAACACTATTCAAAACTGCAAAAATTATATTTTTCTAATAAATCTGTGTTTTATAAAGCTGACTTTTGGCAGCCCAAATCGGTGAATACCCCTACGTGCATCCCGAAAAGTGTTTACACCAAAGTTCGCCAAGTTACACCAAGTTCGATTCCAAAGATCTCGGGATTGGAATAACTGCTGGCATCCCTAATTAGGACATTAGGAAAACTTATATCCCCAGCGATTTCGATAAGATTTTCAATATTGGGGTTTGCGGTGGTGAAAAACGATCTAACTAGGTTCTAATTGCTGCAAAAATCTCACAAATGTAAATTTATTTGTTTTAAAAATTTAAAAATTAAATTTCAAAAGTTGTTAAGTTAAATTGTAATTTTAGCGAATATATTCAAAATTTTATGTTATAACAGAGACAAATGTGTCCAAGACAAAAAAAATTTTAATAATGGGTCTGTTTGGAAATGCATCATGATGCGCAAACTATTTGATAGCACAAGCAAAATGTTCGAAAAAGTCAAGATGTTTGCAAACGTCAAATATTCAAAATTGTTTTTAATTCAATTTTTATTCTAAAACGTTTTTTATTATCATTTATTGAATCTTTCTCTTATAAACCAACAAGTATTCATCAAATCTTAACCAAAAAATAAATATATACAAATTCATAGCCAGCGCTAGGAACAAATCTATAGTTATAATTTAATAATTTTGTAAGAGAATACTATAATAATCTAATACTATAATAATTTTAATTTTTGTAAGAATTTGGCATAATTATAAATCTTTGTAGGTCTTGTATCGTATATGTTGTTTTCGTTATAAATAGAGCAATTGATTAGTGCTGTGCTCACATACGCGAGGCTAGACGGACGTGGCCTAGCTCCAGCATATGCCAGGCGAGACGGGAGTGGTCTCGCTCTGGATAATCATTTTCTATTATATTAGCTGAAGATTAATATGTTAAAGTATTAGAGCATTGCTCGTATATGTAAGGCAAGACGGACGAGGCCAAGCTCCTACATTAGGCTGTTTCACATTTTCGCGAATTCAAAAAACACACTCGGATTTCGATTTTTGGGACTTTTCTGAGCTTAGAACCTATTTTTTCCGATTTTTTGGACTTAAAAAAAAACTGTCGCCGGAGCCAATTTCGATTTCATATCTGTTTCGTGGAGTTTTAATTTCGACTTTCACTTAAAAAATCATAACTTTTAAGAGGCTCAATATTTTTCGATTTCGTAAAAAAACTTTTACTCAAAACTAACGTTGAAATAATCTTTAAGTATAGCTTTGACAAGGGCTTAACAGAAATCGAGAAAATAGACCTCAAAATCAAAAAAGTAAATAAAACATGCTGAAATTTTGACCTTCAAGAGCACGAGTTAGCACATACGAGTTAGCAAATGAACTAGTTGATATTTTTCCTGAATAGTACTATCCATTTTTAAAATGTTTGCCCTTTACACTACCCAAAAATTCGCTACATAGAGTTTTCTATGATTTTTAAAATAAAAATCAAATTTTCAAAAATATTAAAAAATTAAGAATTCACAAGTTGATATTTATTTATCAAATAATAAGGTTGATAATAATCAGAAAACAATATAAATGTTGAAAAAAGAAAAGTTTAAAATAATTTCTGGTATGATGTCGATACAATGGCATTTTGTATCTTTCTCTCATCTTTAAAATTTATAAGGCTTTTTTGTAAGTCTCGTCATTATCTGCAAAAAGCAGTGTACGCTTTAAAAATGTATTTATATCGCAAGGAAGAGAATGTTATTGATATAGAAAAGGTGCATCTTTTAGGTGATATTTGTTTATTTATTGTGTTTGTGTACATTCCTTATTGGAATGATTGTGCCGCAGCTAATCATTGCCTTTTGAATTATATAAATTTTATCAATAATATTAAAAAAATTTAAGAAATTAATTACTCCATTTCGGAAGCTGCTCTTACAAAATTTACTAAAGATCACTTGTGGTACATGGGCTACCATTTAAGCGCCCTTTTATTTTTTGATGAAATAATTAGTCTGCACGAGAAGAGGAGAATGGTTGCTAACTTGAATATTGAAAAGAGCACTAATAAAATATAGATTCGAAAGATGAACTACATCGAAAAAATCATAAAACCTACTGATTGCATCAGTACAAGAACGCGGGAATTTTTTCAAATCATGGATTTGAATACTTCTTTTTTGGAAACAGATCCGGCAGTGTGGGATAATGACGAGACTTATAATAAAGCTAAAAATGAGAAATCATATATTAAAGTCATAAACGACCCTGCCGAACGAGCATTATGTCGCATTAAAGATATAAATTTTAAAGATGAGAGAAAGAGACAAAATACCATTGTATCGACATTATACCAGAAATTATTTTAAACTTTTCTTTTTTCAACATTTATATTGTTTTCTGATTATTAACCTTATTATTTGATGAGCGATACAAAGAAAAGAGGAGGGAAGAGAGACATATTTTCAGAAAATTTTTCGAAAAAATAAGACGCCTTGCCGATGGTTTTAAAACCGGGACCTCTTCCTGCAAGGATGAAAACGGGAATCTAGTGACAGATGTCCAGAGTACACTGACGTTATGGAGGGAACACTTCTCTAAGCTTCTAAATGGCGACGCTGACAACAATCCCGCCAATAGAGATGATATTCCGGAAACCCCAATTGCGGATGAAAGCGTCGAGGTTCCGCTGCCCGACTATGATGAAGTTCTGACAGCTATAGCTCGGCTTAAAAATAACAAAGCCGCGGGAGCTGATGGCTTACCTGCTGAGCTGTTTAAGAACGGAGGCGAAGCTCTACTTAAATGCATTCACGAGCTTCTATGCAGAATATGGTCGGAAGAATGCATTCCGAACGATTGGAATCTCAGTGTGCTCTGCCCAATCCACAAGAAAGGCGATCCCACTATCTGTGCCAATTACCGTGGGATAAGCCTTCTTAATATCGCATATAAGGTCCTGTCGAGCGTTTTATGTGAAAGATTGAAGCCCATTGTAAACGAACTGATCGGACCTTATCAGTGTGGCTTCAGACCTGGAAAGTCCACCATCGACCAGATTTTCACGCTACGACAAATCTTGGAGAAGACTCAAGAAAAACAAGTCGACACCCACCATCTTTTTGTCGACTACAAAGCCGCCTTCGACAGCCCAATAAGGAAGCACCTGTACTCCACCATGTCTGAATTTGGTATTCCTGCAAAACTAATACGACTTTGCAGGATGACACTGAGCAACACCAGCAGCGCAGTTAAAATCGGGAAGGACCTCTCCCCACCATTTATTACCAAACAAGGTTTCAGACAAGGTGATTCCTTATCGTGCGACTTTTTTAACCTAATGATGGAAAAGATCATCCGAGCTGCTGATCTGAGACGTAGTGGCACAATATTCTACAAGAGTGTTATGCTGCTTGCGTATGCTGATGACATAGATATCATTGGCCATAATACGCGCGAAGTCAGTGAAGCATTTTCCAGATTAGAAAGAGAGTCAAGTCGAATGGGTCTGTCAGTGAATGCAGATAAGACGAAATACTTAGTGTCAACAAACAAACAGTCCCAGCGTCTTGGAACCCACGTTACCGTTGACAATACCTCCTTCGAGGTTGTGAAGAACTTCGTTTATCTGGGATCCAGCATTAATTCAACCAACGACATCAGCATTGAGATCAAACGAAGAATAACTCTTGCCAACAGGTGTTACTTTGGGCTCAGTAGGCAATTGACAAGCAGAGCCCTCTCTCGACGAACGAAAATCACGCTCTATAAATCGCTCATCATGCCCGTCCTACTTTACGCATCACAAACCTGGACGCTGAGCAGTTTAGATGAAAAGACTTTAGGAGCATTCGAGAGAAAGATTCTTCGTAAGATCTACGGACCAATCTGCGTCAATGGCGAGTACCGGATACGGTGGAATAATGAACTGTATGAGCTGTACGCTGACATCGACATAGTCAAGCGCATTAAAATCGAGCGGCTTCGCTGGCTTGGTCATGTTCAGCGCATGAAAGACGATGCTCCAGTGAAGAAAACATTCGATTCGGTACCCAGCGGCGGTCAACGCAGAAGAGGACGACCGCATCTTCGTTGGAAAGACCAAGTAGAGGACAACCTGACGAAGCTTGGAATTTCCAACTGGCGCCAGCAAGCGAAAGACAGAAATGGCTGGCGCAAATTCTTAGATGAGGCCAAGACCGACATACGGTTGTAGCGCCAACTAAGTAAGTAAGTAAGTAAGTATTTGATAAATAAATATCAACTTGTGAATTCTTAATTTTTTAATTTTTTTGAAAATTTGATTTTTATTTGAAAAATCATAGAAAACTCTATGTAGCGAATTTTTGGGTAGTGTAAAGGGCAAAAATGTAAAAAATGGATAGTACTATTCAGGAAAAATATCAACTAGTTCATTTGCGCCAGTATGTGCTAACTCGCGCTCTTGAAGGTCAGAATTTCAGCATGTTTTATTTACTTTTTTGACTTTGAGGTTAGTTTTGAGTAAAAGTTTTTTTAACGGAATTGAAAAATATTGAGCCTCTTAAAAGTTATGATTTTTCAAGTGAAAGTCTAAATTCCAAACTCCACGAAACAGACATGAAATCGAAATTGGCTCCGGCGACAGTTTTTTTAAAATCCAAAAAATCGGAAAAAATAGGTTCTAGGCTCAGAAAAGTCCCAAAAATCGAAATCCGAGTGTGTTTTTGACGTTTCCAAAATTTGCAAAATTTTCGACATCAAAACACACTCGGATTTCGATTTTTGGGACTTTTCTGAGCCTAGAACCTATTTTTTCACAGCCTACTCCTACGCCTACTCCTACATATGCCAGGCGAGACTGGCGTGGCCTCGCTTTTGATAATCATGTTTCATTTTAACGATAGTAACGATTGATGTCTAGTACGACGGAAAATATAGTCTTTTAAGGCGTGTGGTATTAGTGGTTTGAGTCACTCTTTGTATTTTTGATTGACTGCACAAAGACTGCTTTTAACTAAAGGAACATTAAGGTTTTTGTGGATATTTTCATTCTTTACAAACCATGGTGCCATAATAGTTCGTAGAATTTTGAATTGTGAACGCTGTATTAGCTCAACATTAGAATAACTGACTTTTCCCCAAAGCTGTACTTTGGTGCTGTGCAACAAGTACGTCCAAATTGTTTTAATTACAGTATTGTATAGCAATACCTTATATTCCAATTGGAGCCTTGAACTCCTGTTAAGTTGCCGGTTTAACTTAAGAGCCTTTAGCTTAATTTGGGTTTTCTTGGACTCAATATGCTTTCGCCAGGTTAACCGTCTGCCAAAATGAACACCCAGATAGGTCACGTTATTCGCTTGAGGAATTCGTATTTGATTGAGCATAACTGTAGGACATGTTTCAGTCCTCAAAAAAAAAATATAACGTGCGTACTTTTCCGTTCATTGATTCTTATTCTTCAGTTTCTCAACCATTTTTCCAGCGTTTTGGATGTTCATTTAGGTCCTTGGATGCAACTATAAGGTTTGAACGAAATGACCAATCGATTGCTAGTTGGTAGATTCTCTGTAAATATAAGGTATAATACTGGACCGAGGACGCTACATTGAGGAATTTTAGCTTAAATTGAAAAATTAGATGAAACAAAGTTTTTACATTTTACTCTAAGCTTTCTATCACATAGGTATGATTCTAGAATTTTATGGCAGTAAAGAGGTAGCAAAAGTTTTATTTTGTATGTCAAACCTACATGCCAAGCCCTGTCAAATGCCTAAGCAACATCTTAGAAAATCGCAGAACAATATTTTTTTCTTCAAAGGTTTTCCTTATTTCATTTGTTATATGGTGCACTTGCTCTATAGTACCATGTTTTTTTTCGAAAGCCGAATTGGTGGCTTGGGAAAATTCTTGTTTGTTCCATATGTGACTGTAACTTAGTTAGCAGTGACTTTTCAAATAGTTTTTGGTCTGTAAGAGGATGTTTGGGTTGGGTCTTTTCCAGGTTTGGGAATCATAGTTATCTGTGAAACTTTTCAAGACATTGGGAGATAACCAATCCTTAATAATGCATAAGATATATGTTAAAATATTTTTATAGCCATACTTCGAGACTCTTTTATCATTTTTAGAGTGATAAGATCATACCCCGGTGCTTTCCTTTAATTAAGGTATGTTTTAATGATTTCGTCAATATCTTTTACTTTCACTTTTAGTGGGCTTTCCCTCGCTTGAGTAGGCAAGTTAGGAATCTCAAAATTGTTGCTGGTTGGATTCGGCAGAAATACAGATTTTAAGTGCTGAGCAAAGGCTCTTTCTTCATCACTCCTCGCCCATCTCCCATTTTTTTTTTTCGTAAGAGCGCTTCATATTCTTTTGGAATTTTTATGTTTTTATTTGCCTTCCATAAGTAATAATTGGTTAACTTAGTATTTAGTAATTATTTTAGTGGCCTGACAGCTGAAAGGATTTTTCACTTAGCTTGATAAGATCTTCTTTGCTGCCATTCTCTTCTTAGAGTTCGTTTTTCTCTAAGAAGTTCTTCAATTTCTTTTGAGGTCCTCTTTTGACTTTATGCTTGAGTGACTATATTTGATAATCGCGAACCCCAAAATGTATGTTTTGCATTGTAGTCACCAGCTGCTATGAATTTTATCCCAAGTGTACTAAAAAAACTCAATAAATTGCAAGTTTGGCACACGATACTTTGGGGGGAAATTAACTGCGCCCAGAGCGATATTTTCGGACATGCATTGCAGAAATATAGATGTTGCTTGTAAGTAATCTTTAGCAAACTCCTCTAAAGGATAGTGTTTTAATCAATTTTTATAAGTATGCCTGCTCCCTCCCGTGCTTTTCCATCAGGGTGATTTGTTTTATAGAAACTAAATTCTTCGATTAAGAAATTATTCCTATGTGTTAAGTGAGTTTCGGATATTAGTATGATATCAATATTACTGGCAGTTAGAAAACTTTTAATTTCAAGTTTATGTTGACTGATTCCATTAGCGTTCCAAGAACTTGTAAAAGTTGGTTTTGAGATTTGATCAACTCTGGCAGCATGCTTTGCATTAACGTCATAAATTGAGTCATGTAACATGCTAAGTTAGATATCATCGATTCTAAGTTTTGTGAAGGCGATGAAATTCATTACAAAAATAAATTTTTTTATCAAGCGTCACTCATCATTCGCATAAAAAAAAATTACGCTGCAGTTTGGACACTTAAATCAAGATGTATTTTCGAACGATCCCTATGTGTATGTTGTTTTTGTGTGTCGCATTAGATTAGGTTAGGCAGATTTAGACCAGCTCATTAGACCATTATTAGATTATTTTTATTATTATTTTATTGTTTATGGTTTAAAATTCTTAATACGTTCTGTAGTTCAAGTGAACTAGTGGCGAACGCATGACTAAGACTGATGTAACATCGAAATAATAATATTTAGAAAACAACATATGAAACATTTGAATTAAGTGACGTTACACAAAACAATTATAATGTTATTACAAAGTGAAATAAAAGAAAATTTAAATAAATAAAAATCTATAATACTATATGAACAATGAGCATAGATAAACAGAAGAAATAAATTACTTTGATTTAATGAATTAGAAGAATAATGAACTTAAAATTAATTCTTAAGATTTACGAAACTCCCGAAGTCAGCTATGTATTTCAAAATTGTCAGATATTCTGACTTATGCTTGGTTTTCACAATGTCATTTTCATTGGTCAGTTGCTGTCAATCAAATTGAAAATAACAACATGTTGTAATTTTTTCTAACTTTGTCAACCTTGGAAAATTAAAAACAAACAAATTATTAAATGGAGCTATGCAGAAAATATTCTAGAGTTTTGTTCAGGTGATATTTCAGGTGATAAGCTTTTGTGTCGTCATAAAAATGACACAGTGAAAACCAAGCATTAGGAAATAATTTTGTTTTGTAGTTAAGGCAATCGTGATCGAAACTTTCAAATTGCTAACGATTATCGTACTACTATTTCTCCAACTAGCATAAAATCAGAATAGTTTTTCTCATCAGCGGGCTATATTTGCAATAATATTCGAACAAAACTCTCTAATGAAAAATAAAACGCGTTGATCAGAGGCGGATTCTGAAAAACGCTAAAGCGAAATCTCCACCGCTAGAGCTAAATTTATAGTTTTAGCGATATTGCGATTCTAAAAAACTTCATCGTTTATTTTCTTGCTAAAAATCTAAAGACTGAACGCACTTTTAATGAAGAATAAAATTAAAGCTGTCATTGCTAAATGTTTAGCGATTGATACAATTCTAAACTTTTTTTAGCGATTTACAGAAAATCTAATTTTTAGCTATAATTTTGGAGTACAGTATTTTGTTGCCGCTAAGTTTAAAATTAAAAGATTTTTCAATTAAAATCGTCATTTTTGATGTATTTATTAAGAAAAATGAATGCTTTTTCTGTTATGAATATTTTCAAAGATAAATATACCAATTTAAAGCACTTTCCGAAAACTTGCTGTTTGTATTTATCAGTTGTAATAATATTAGGGGTATTCACGATTTAGTGCACTTGCCTGTGCAGTTGAGAACATGTGCAGTTGTGCAGTTAGGTTTTCGTGAACAAACCACTATCACTTCATTCATCTGTCAAATTTTTCAATGCACACAAGTGCACAAATGTTCAAGTTCTAAAGTCTTAGGCTAAAGTATAAAAGCACTTGTGAAGATTTTTGACGCACATGTGTTTTGATTTTGTAAAATGCACAAGTCCTCAACTGCACTGGCATGTCCATTGAATCTTATCATATCCCATCGTTATCACGTAACATGCTTTCAGAAAAAGGTTTCATCTCTTAAAACTTTATAAAAATTTATTAAATGAATTGGTGGTCTGCACATAAGCTTTAATTGTTGTGACACGAAGATAATAGTTCTGTATCACGAAGAAGAAATCTCACTAACGATAAGAAATACACTTGAAGCAATACAATTTTGTATGGAAGAAAGTATTGCTTCTCGTGTCTTTCCTATCTTTGGCGTGCTTCTTTGTCATACAAAATGAAGTAGTTAGTTTGCAATTTGGTCATTAATTGACTTGAAATTTTATAACTAACTTTTAATATATAAAATTTACTCTGAGTATGAAATTTTGAAGAATTGGATGAAAACTGTGCCTGCAATAAGCCACGACTGTTTTGGTATTTAAGTTGAACCAGTAAAAATAAATCCTTACTAGTTTTTGCATAGCTTTATTCTATGAAACCACGAGAATATTTAATGAAAAATCATAAAGTACGCGTGTAAATATTCTTAAAAAATTAATTACAAATTTTTAAGTATATTAACTTAAGTATATTTAAAACTTTTTCAAATAACTGAAAGTTTTTATTTTGCACAGATATTGGTGCAGTTAGTTAATTTTAAAAATAAGAAACAAGCTTATTTAAATTATTATATTAATTTAATTAAGCTTCTAAAGAAACTTTAAAAAGTTTTCGAAAACTTTTCACTCGGATTATGAATTTTTGACTGTCGGAAAGAGAACTTTTGACATCAGTGAGGTGAGTATGATTGTCAAAAATTCATATAGCCCCAGGGGCTCGTAGAAATTTTGACAACCGGCGCAAGAATTTTTGAGTGAAGCAAAAGGGTTGTGCTTTACCCTTACAAAATTGTTAGTATCAGTGTTTGGCTGTGTCTTTTTTCTGAAAAAATAAGTTTTCTTTATGTTTCCGTATACAAACAAAAAAAATAGGATTGTGCTGTGCTTTTAATATTTAAAAAATATTTATTATTAGGCTAAAAATGCAAGTATTGAGGAGCAATTAAAAAGCATGGAGTCACTCCAATCGTCTTTAATTTATTTCAGTGTCAATAAAAATTACTAAAAATATTTTTTAAGATTTTTAAAAACTAGGCCAGTCTTAGGAGCTTAAGGGCTTAAAATAAATATTTCTTTTAAATTTTAAAGTTCATTACTTCTGACATACACAATGTATTAAGTTTTTCTTTACTGCATTCAACTTTCAAAACTAATGCACTGAATATACTTTTTGAATATTTATAAATATGGCCGATAAGGAGTTAATACGTGTTCAAGGATGTTTTATGGTTAGCTGATTGATCGACTGAGTATAAGTTAATATTTTCTTGAGCCGATTGAGCTCAAAATTTGGCAATAAGTGTATTTCGGGTATTGCAACCTGTAGGAATATTGCGATTTTTATCCGCGCTCATGGTTTAGGTTTAGTATTTCTAGGCCCGGTGTACAAGAAAATTTAAACACTGATACTTATTTTTCTTCAGTATATTTTATAAGTGGAGTAAGATATAAACATATAATTTAAAAACATGTTTTCAATTTATTTCATCTCTGAGCTAATTCGGTAAAATACATACAATAAAAATAATCATTAATAAAAATTGTTGATTTTTTACAAAATTTTAATATTTATGCCCGTATGACACTACGTTTTTTTCTGTTTTTTTAATGTATTATATGATTTTTTCGAGCGAAGGAGCAGGTCATATTAGGTATCCGAAGTGGTGCAAAAGAGAAAGCTATTTTCTTAAAAACAAACTAAAAACAATCTAGCCTGTTAAAAACATAGTAGCCAACTCGTATTTCGTTCGGTTTATTTGACATTTGTCTGTATTTCGTTAATTTTTTTTTATATTTCAACTTATATGATTGCGGCGTGTGGTTCCATATAAATACCGCACTGTGAACTCTATTAAATGCAAATAATACGTATTTGTCTGTCCACTTAAGTTTCATATTTTAAATTATGGGAAATTAGATTTTCTAACTGAACGAATTATAACAGAACTTTTTCAGCCGGAAACGAAATGTCAATAAACAGTTTTTTATACAAACCTTTTGTTTCTCCCTAACATATTGCCAAATTGTTTTTGTAATTTAGTTTTCGTCGATTTTTTCGTTTGTATTTAAAATGAAAAATACACTAAAAAACAGAACAAAAACGTAGTATCATACGGGCATTACACAAGTTTTGTTTTTATAAGTTTTTTTTTCTTAAAACAGTTACATTCCGCTCATTAAATCATTTTAAATAAAATAATAAGTAGTAGAAAACTTGGCAGTCAAATGCGTCTTAAAGAAACTATTCGCTAAGAAGACGTCAAAATTTCTGGATAACATTTTCAGGTTACATTTCACACAGCAAAAAATGACAATTTAATACAACAGCTGGAAATTTTCTGTAGCTCAGCATTTTCTTTCCTATAGAACCAATAGTGAAAAGGTTCCAAATAGCACACAGCCATAACCAAATAAATTTTTTGACATAAGAATCGCTAAAACAACGCTTCCTGTGGCGAGTAGTAGAAGCAACATTTTTAGCTAGGCGATTTGAAACTCAGAATCGCATTTTAGCGAAATCGCTTAATGTATTACTTTAAATATAATAAAAACAAAAAATTTCATTTTGAAAAGTCTTTTACAACCAAAGAGTTCTCATCAACTCTCGTTCTGAACAGGTTGTTTGATAATTTGGTTGCGTAAATTTTTAAGTGATTCCAGGGGCCTTACTCTGTAACGCGATTCGAAAGTCAATTTGCTCGCATTTGAATAAATTGTACTGTGTAAATTGACTTTCGCATTCGAACTAATCACTTTCGGATTTTGTTTTGTACCTTTTCGCATTTTATTTTATCCCTTTTCGCATTCGCATTTTTGATACCTGGCAACTCGAATGCGAATGTCAAACTCGTTCTATTTTCGCAGAATTCATTCGACAGCTAATTGGCACGCGCAAAAGCAAAAAATATGTAAGTCTTATCAGAATAAATATCTTGTTAATGCTTTATAACAATTATATTTAATTAACAGGGAATCAACAAACAAAAATATTAATACAAACACAAAGCAATATGAAATATTAGTTGATTTCTTCCAAGAGCATCCTGACTTGGCCAAGGGACAGCTGAAGACAGCGACTGCAAAGACTTGTGCCAACAATTTGTGGAAAAGGTTGGTTAGTGACATTAATGCTGCTGGGCCGCCTTCGCGAGATGTTGCTGGATGGAAAAAGGTAGAAATTAATAATTTTTTAAAACGCTTAACAAAACATTTGTATAATCGTACATAGGTTTGGGCGGATTATAAAAATCACCTAAAAGCGAAGCTGCGGCGAAACAAGTCTGCAATTTCTGACACTGGCGGTGGCCCTTCAAAGTACTGCCCAATAAGTCCGTTGGAGGAACAGGTCACACAATTGCTCTCCATAGACGAGGCCGTCAGTGGCATAAGTGATGCACTGGAGTTTGGCATAGCCCAAGGTTCGAGCTCACAACCTTCAGCATCAAATTTTGTGCTAGAAAATGTCGAAGACGCAGTGGGCCAAGTTAGCATTGCTTCCCCTGAAAATAGCACTCCACATCGTAGCATGCTGGGCCGTTTCAGTTCAACTCCGAGAGGCAAAGAGAATCTGCTACATAAGCAAGTGGAAAATCAGATAAAATACCAACAAAATTCGGTTAAGGTATATTTTTCTGTAATTTTCTTTTTAAACTATTTTGAATTAAAAATTAAACTCTTCAAAGTTTTTGAAAGATATTCGCGATAACCTACGGAGTCTAACCAAGTACTCAAAGAAAAAGTTGGAGCTGAATGAAAAAGAATATCAACTCAAACACAAAAAATTCGAACACAAAAAGGAAAATGACATTGAAAAGCGAAAACTAACCATTATGAAATTGGAAATTAAAAAGAAAATGCTTGCCATTGAAGCTAACCGAATCTAATATACATGTGGAATGATATTTTCAAAAGTCTGCAAAAAAAAAATGAATTTTTCATTGATCTCATTTTAATAGTATGTTCTTTAAGCATTTTATGTTCCTTAGTATATAAGTTCCAATATTTTATTAAAAATACATATTTATGATTTTTTTAACCATTTTATTTTTTAAAAAGTTAATGGCTTTTTTAATATATTTTTGTTTTGACAAAGTGAATACATAAAAAAATAATAAAACAGGACATATAATGCAATCTACCTAGCTATACTGTTTCTTATTTGATCACGTATATGTCTAGCAGCATTTCTTAAAGCCACATTTTCATCAGCAAGACCATTAAAAGTATATGCTTCCTCTTCTTCTACAGTTGGTAAGTTCGAAGGTTCTTGTACATTATGCAAGAGATAAATGTTGTGCAAAGCACAACAAACATTTAAAATTTTCACAACTTTTTCGGGTGCGTAATGGAGTTCTCTCGCAGCTAACAGGCAACGAAATCGTCCTTTTAATATACCGAAAACATGATCAATGGTTGACCTTGCTTTCGAAAACTTGTCGTTGAACAAGGCTTCAGCAGAATTTTCCATAACATTCCGGTATGGTGTTAAGATCCATGGCTCTAAAGGATATCCAGAGTCACCTGAAATATAAGAAAAAAGTCTATTTTTAAAAAATTTTACAACATAAGCCAATGCACTTCTAAAACTGAGAAGTTTTTAATAAATACTTGCCAAGAATCAACGTTCCCCTGTCGCAATTCTCGTACTTTCTTTTTAAATGTTGCCTCTCGCTAGAAAGATTCCAAACATGGGAGTCATGAGCTGCTCCTCCATATCGGCCATTAATAGACCTGATGACCATTTTGTGATCACAAATCTTTATGTAGAAATTTAAAATGAGTTTCTCGAGGAAGGACATTAATAAATAAACTTACAACCATAGCATTTATACTATGCTTTAATTTTCTATTAAAGTATAAATGCTCATTCCTGGCAGGCCTTATCATTTGGATGTGGGAGCCATCCACTACTCCAATTATCCCTGGAATGCCGGACTTCTCATAAAAATACCTTTTCGCTTCTTTCTCTTTCAACGCAGACATTTCAAAATTAATATGCTTCGCACAAAGTTGTGTCTCAATTGAAGCGCAAACCTCAAAGAGACAACTTGACATTGTCTGTTGCGCTAAGCCTGTCTGTTGCGCTAAGTAGCGGTCCTGTCCTATTTGGTGTTGGTATCCACCTTGCGCTAGGAATTTTAAGGTAGCAGCAAGTTTTATGATTTTAGGAACTGCGGTGGATCTTTGCGAAGCTTTCAAGTCGCTTGCTATGCTTCGCAGGACGTACAATACATAAAGGCTTCTTTGTTGAGCCGAAAATTTTTAACAAAACTAAAAAATAGTAAGTAGGTAAGATATATATGGCCGATGGAATGTTAAATATTTGTATACCTCTGATCACTAAGACCCAATTTATTTGATTGATCTCTTATGGTTTTCCGCTGAATCCTTTCCTCATGATCATAACCATAGTGGAACCACAAAGCAATCGAATCCATTTTTAAATTTCAAAACATATAAATGAGTTTCTTTAATTGCTATTTTCTCTTTGTGCATATTCTGACATTAAGTCTCGGTGTTGCTCTACTTTGCCAACAATTGTAGGATACACATACAACTGAGCAACATTGACACTGAGCAACTGTGAGGAACAAAAATCAGAATATAAAAAAAAGCGTAAAAAACAAATAAGCAGCAACCAAACATAAATAAACATATACAAATGTGGCAAAAATATTCGTGGCAGAAATAATTGTGGCAGTCAATAATTCGATCAATTATTGACCAACATGAAGCATAGAGTTAATATCACAAAAATTAAATTCTAATAGCCAAGATTTAATTTTTTGTAGAAAGCGTGATTTTCAACGGACGAGTCTTAATTCAAGTGGTAGACAGTTGAAGAGTTAAGGAGCAGTCGACGAGTAGTATCGTTGGAAATGCTGCAAGTTATAAGGAGGAACCACTGAAATGTTCTGATTATAAGACCTGAATGCATAATTGGAATCATTTCTGGTAAAAAGGAGTCATGATCTATTAAAAAATGTTTTTTCTATAGCATCTGTATATATCTGTATATAGCATCTGTATATAGCATCTTTTCTATAGATACTGTTATATCTATAACAGTAAAGATGTCTTAAAGGTAGGATATTTAAGTCTTTGAAAAGTGGAAGGCTGTTTTCTAAACGGGGCTTATTACAAATTACACGGATTGCGCGTTTTTGTGCAGTTAATAAAGGAATCGTTTTATTGTTGTGTGTTCCTCCCCAGCAAGTAATACCATAGTCTAATTTAGAGTGAAAGATACCAAAGTAGATATTAGTAAGTAGTTTTAATGAGCAAAAACGTTTTAAATGATACAATTGTCTCGTAGCAAACATTAAGTATTTTTAAGGGCGTTAGTATGCACAAACCAGTTCATGTTTAAATGATTTTACGCAAGAAATTTGAATGCATTTATCAGAACATATACCCAGGTGGTCATAAGTGAGAGGATGATTTTCTGAATTACAAATTTCTCTATTTTTTAAAAAGTTTTCACTGTGGAAAATGAAGTTATTCATAGATAAATCTTTGCCAGTCATGCTAAAAATCATGAGTTTTGTTTTATCACTTATATCCAACTTATGCATAGCAAACCAGTGCTGAAGGACATTTAAGTCATGATTAATAGCAGCTATTAAATCTAAAATATAACTTCATGAATAGGTGCAAGCCATATCATCTGCAAATGCTATGGAACTACTTAAAATATTTTGTGAAAACAGAGAGTTAATATATATTAAGAATAATATCGGGCCTACACCGAAAAAAATATGCGGAGTTAACCCAAGTTTTTTTGTGAGTTAAAGGAGTTTTTGAGGATTTAAAAAAATTTTGTCTCAGTAAAACTCAAAATGAATTATATCAATATTTTTTTTTTTGTTAATATAAAGCTTTTTCTGCTTAAAACAATTAATTGTCAAAGCTTGAATTAAATTTAAACCAGTTTCAAATTAACTCTGCATCTAATCCAAACATTTGTTCTTTTAGCTCCATTAAAACTTCCTGCCACCATCTACGAAGATCAAACTTTGTATTTTAAAGGCTGAAACGAAGTTATGTTAAGCACGAAACAGAGTTTGCTCGAGCAAGATTTCCGTTGGCTCGTTTTACTTTGAAAGAAGAGAAAGTACTCAAATATCTTTATTGAAGTGAAACCACTTCTGCTGCGATTTGATATTGAGGATAACATTTTTCGAATCTCGTAACACCGAAAAAAATATGCGGACTATACTCAATTTTTTTTCGTGTTTTGCGCAGTAAAACTCAAAATGAATTGATTGCATCAATATTTTTTTTAATATAAAGCTTTTTCTGCTTCAAACAATGAATTGTCAAAGCTTGAATTAAATTTTAAGCAGTTTTTTAACTTGCGATGTAATTTTTATAGAGATTTTTGGGAATTTAAAGAGTTTTATAAATTTTTCTATACAACTGTTGTTTTCATAAAAGTGAAGATACCCAGTAGCGGATGGAATATATTCCGAATATATGAAGCATCAATTACCTTGTAATTACCACTACTTCCGACTATATTACCTTACTATGCATAAAAGGCCTTACATTTAACATTGAATGAGACAGAAGGTAAGTGATCGCCTCCCTTCAGCATTACCTAGAAGTTATGGAGTAACATAGTACTTGTATTAAGTTATAAAAATCACTGCATTACTTTTCCTTGTATGCTACATTACAGGTAATGAGGTATGAGGTAATTACTTCTGCTATATGCAGACGCACTACTTTTTGAAAAAAGTAATGCTTCCTTACCTGGTAATTTATTCTGTATTAGTTCTATGGTAGCCACTGGCAAATCTGCTGCTGGGTATATACATTTACTTTTAGAAAAATGTATGAGTTTTTGGATTATACTAAAGTCACATATGTACCATATTTTATTAACTAAACTACATTATACACTAATATACTACACTAGTATATACTAATAAAATATTCCTGAGAATATTCTACTTACTCTTGTTACGAATTTAATATAAAAATAAAATAAAATTTTTTACGAATTTAATATGCTAGCATCAATATACAGGGTTTCCAGTATAAGAGCACGAATATTTACGGAGGTGAAAGAGTAGGTCGAGTTAAGCAAAAAATCCTAATTTATGGCTTGTCTATTTTCGCACCCTTAGGAGGTTAATTGGTATTTCATGACTTTGATTCATCTGCGCTCGTGTGAAGATGAAATCAATCCGTTGAAACTACTAAATTTTTACATTGAGCGCAATTTCCTCTGACTTTTGCTTAATAAATAAGAACTTTTTATCATAAAACTTGTGGTTATTTAATTCTATTTTTAATAACATCAACATTATGGTTGTATTTTCTTCAAAAATTTCACTAACTTGAAAAAATAATGATATTATATTCTACGTAATTGTATTTTGTTGAAAAAAAAAAACACAGAAAAATTATAAGAACTGTTCGAAGTGAAAATTTTGAAGTACAACTAACTTTGTTTTTTAAGATATATTTATGATTTCGATGTCCGTGACAAGAAAATTTAATAAATCACAAATTAAATCTTAAAAAAATTATTCAGGGAATATTGAGCTCAATGTGAAAATTTAGTCTCAACGGATTCAGTCTCATCTTCACAAGAGCGCAGCTCGGTTATGGATAAATGGGGTGGTTTTGTTGATACGACGTCAGAAAGATCATTTCATAGTCTCTTAAACGAGTTATTAAAAAAAGTTTCCCGTGAGTTTGTTTTTCTGGTAGAAACAATAACCCAGTTACTCCTAAGAGTGCGAAAAAAGCCCTGCCTACCAAACGAATTTTTGCTTAACTCAACCACCTCTTTCACTACCGTTAATATTCGTACTCTTACACTGGATACTCTATATATCGGGATATTAAGTTAAATGCCACGTCCACTTCTACAATCCCTTACTCATACCTAACTCATCACTTAAACAATTTTCATAACCTTGTTGTTTAATCCGGACTACATTTTAATAAATGCAAAAAAATATCCTTCTCTTAATTCAACAAACAGAACCACAGCAAAGAATTGGAAAAATCAATGCAAATATTTATCCTTTTTTGCAATATTTTTAATATAAAAATATCCCTGTTTTGAAAAATTCCCCATAAAATTAAAGAAATGTAACACCTTTTGACTGTTGAGCACAATATCAGCTTAAAAATTAGTTTTGTGAAATTGTTCATGTCTCTTCATAAATTTTCGGAACACGAAAAATTGGAAAACATAGAGATTCTAAATTGATAAAGCATGAATAAGCTGCTCTGTGAAAAGTTTTTTTCAGCGTCTTAAATTTTCATTCAACCAATTGAAGACGAAAAATAATTTCCAACCATCTTCGGGAATGGAAAATGTCAGAATTTTTAATCGAGCAATACAAAGTTAAAAATGTGCCGTAAAGATATCAAAGTAAGGCTACATTTTAAATTCTTGCAGAGCTGGGAATCTCAATCAAGAACTTGGATAAAATCGACAGGGAAGACATCGGCATTATTATCCCAGACGAGCATTGTGTTACTCAAAAACATATATTAACCTTATCTTTGATTTCTTTTGTTTCCAATTGAAAGAAAAAATAAATAAAATTAATAGGAAATAACAAGTTCTTAATTTGACTCTGTCGTGGGTTAGTTTGTTTATTTTTTTAAGCCTAATGCAATATTCAAATGAGTCAAATGAGTTGGTTCAAGTTTTTTTTAAGTAAATTCAAAATTTAAAAGTTCTCAATGCAAGTCCGCTAACCTTAATTCAACTCATAACGGAGTCAGCATGACTTCTGAAACAAACTTTACTTTCGGAGTAAATTGAATGCACAAACGTAGTTAAATATAGTTTTTACAGCTTTGGCAAAATACCATACACAAAAAGAGTTAAATTTAACTCTTAAAATTAATAACTTTATTTACTCGGTTTTTTTTTGGGTGTAGGACAGATCCTTGACGAACACCAGTATAATTATTATTATTAAAGGAACTGAATTGCGTTTGTACCCTATCTTTTTGAGATCTATTTTATAGGTATGAAGTGAACCAATTATAAATAGCGCCTCTGAAACCACATTTGTAAAGTTTGTCTAGGAGAATTTCGTGATCAACTGTATCAAACGCTTTTGTTATGTCAACAAAAAGCACTGCAGTGAATTTTTTTTAATTTATGCTATTATAAATTTTATTACAAAAGGTAAGAAGTGCATATTCTGGTTAAAGACCCTCTTGAAAACCAAACTGACAGTTACTGATAAAATTATTCTTACTTAAGAAATTTACAATTCTTATTTTAACAGCCTTTTCAAAAATTTTTGAAAATGAAGATAAAAGGGAAACAGGTCTATAATTATTTAACAACTTCTTATCACCTTTCTTAAATAAAGGTATAACTTCAGCTTTTTTAAGAGCTGTAGGAAAAATTCCGTACGCTAAACTTTTCAAAATTCCGTACGCTAAAATATCAGCAATTTTATTAATAATATTTTTAATAAAATTAGAGGAAATACTTGATTCCGTGGTGAAGTTTGTGTTTTGATTGAGACAATATTATTTTAAAAACCTCAAAGGACAAAAGAGGCTCTACAAATATGCTATTGGGGTTCATTTTCAAGGCAATTACACAAAGAATCATATATATCATATATACATATCTTCTTCCTTATGAGAGTTTCTATTTGAAATATTGTTAATAAGCATCCATTTTTTTTGGGTCACCTTCAATTTTGATAAATTCATTCAAATAGTAATTATTTTTACAGGCCTCAGCTTCCTTGATGAGATCCTTGCAAAGTTTTTTATATTGGTTTTTAAGAGCTGTATTATTGAGATTCTCCTTAAATTTCTTATGAAGATTGTTAAAAAAACCTTATCTTGCTCAGTAAATCAGGTGTTATCCAAGGTTTAAGACTTTTACGGCTCGATGTGACTCTATTATATTTTTTGTAAAGCTATTTGTATACTGTAGTAATGTTTCTAGAAAAATGTCAAAAGCTGTGGACGGTTCTGGTTCATTACTCCAAGACTCCAATAAAAGAGAGTTATTTAATGACTTGATATCCGTTTTAAAATAAAATGTTTCAGAATCTAAGCACGTGGTTTTGCTAATTTTTATTTTGCCAAAATAAAGACAAGTTAGATTGTGATCAGAAAAATTGAGATCTGAAACAGAGCTGCAAACAGAAAATTCAAATCATCGATGAAAACAAACAAAGATATCATCAATACACGTTTTTGACATACTTGAAATAAGAGTAGGTATACTCACACACGATTCAAGACCAAATGACGAAAGCAGCACTAAATATTTATCAAACAGGGTTGAAGGCTGCAAAATATTTATGTTAAAGTCGCTTTACAGAACCATGATAGAATTACCAGGTATTATTATTCGCTGAAAATCAGCTGGGGTTAAACTGTCATTTTGGGCATATAGTGTCAAAATGTAGCGAGTAGGTGGAAACAGTGTTGCTTCTTGTATTATTTCAAACTAGAAATCTGCAAACGATAGGGGTATTCGCTATCAGGTGTATTTGTGTTTAGTTTTTATAAAATATCCAATATTTAAAAGTTATTGGGAATTTTTAATCAATTGTTGTATTTTTAAAATCAGCTCATTTTTGTGTGTAATTTTGTTTGGAAATATAAATGAAAATCATCATTTTACTATAGGAAATCATGGAAAAATTATTTTTGTGTGTAATTTTGTTTGGAAATATAAATGAAAATCATCATTTTACTGTAGGAAATCATGGAAAAATTAATTTTTGTGTGTAATTTTGTTTGGAAATATAAATGAAAATCTTCATTTTACAGTAGGAAATCATGAAAAAATTTAAACAAAACACTAATTATAATAATTTTTATTAAATAAACCTACAATACAGCCAGAAGCTTCTTCCGTGTTGAGTAAAAATGCTCTTGGGAATAAAAATTGTGCATTTTGTTTTTGTAATTTTACAAAACTTAATGCAGATATATAATTTAAATATTTATCATGCCTTTGCACTTGATATTAGTCGCGTGATAAACAACAATTTTATTAGTTCATTACATCAAAAATTAAGTAAGCCTAAGAGAAACAAAATGATTTAAAGTTCTAATGTCTGACTTTAAAAATCCACAAATAATATAATAAATAAGTTAATTAAAAAGTAACACACAAAATAAGGACGTTTATATTTTTAACTTATCAAAAATTAAATGAGACATCTGGGTAAAAGTAAAGATCCCCTTTTACTTCTTGGTGTGTTTGCAGTACTTTTATTTGACACTAATTTGACACTATATGCCCAAAGTAACGAGTAAAAGTAGCGATTAATAGTACCTGGTAATTCTATCATGTACAGAACTAAGTTATCCGAACTATTATCAGAAAGGGCTGTATTCAAGTCATTTAGGAAAATTTCTTGCGAATAACCTGAATAAAATCTATAAATGCATATAAAAGATAAGTTTTGGCTATTAATTACGCACTCCAATATAAGACCATCAAAACTATTTAATTTAAGACATGATGAAATACAATTAATATCTTTCGCTACAAAAGCCGCCACTCCTCCTGCTGCATATTCATTGTAGCAATTAGCAAACAGATTGTAACCTGGAATATCATATAAAGACTTATCATCATCGTAAATCCACGTATCAGTTAAAAATATAATATCGGGCTTATTTTTAAAAGAATTAATATTAAGAATAAAATTATCGAAATTTCTGCGCATGTTTCGCATATTTTGTTGAATTATATAAAAAATATCTTGAGTAAATGTGTTGTTTACGATTTTATCAAAACTAATGGTTTTACAACTTGCAAAAGGGATATATATTGAAACGGTTTGTTGCAGTATAAAAATTATTATTGATCATAAAGATTGAAATAATTTAATAGATTAAGATCCTCAAAAGAATTAATAACAATAACCCTTTCACCATCCTTCTTGCGCATAAAAACCCTACCATTTTTAACCCAAACATACTTAAAATTAAGCTGCTTTTTTACTTTTTGAGATTCTTTAAATAAGTTTCTCGTCATGACACTAAGACAGTCATTGATGTAAATATTCTTACGATTTTCACAACCAAATATTCTACAATTCAAATTTTTCCTATTTTCATATTTCTTCCTCATTACATTTTTTTAATCAACCTGGAAACAAACTTAACGCATAATACATCAAGAGTAGACGATTCGTTGTTTTTCTTAATTTTTTTTGACGAAGCAGTCATCAATCAAACATGTGTTTATATTTTCATTTAGTCCCTCAGAAAGTACTTTAAAAGCGCAATCCAGTGCATTGTTATTGTTAACGTTAGGAACGCCAACAATTTCGATGCATTTTTCTCTATTCTCCTGTTCTAAAAAAAATACTCTATTATAAATGTTTGTTACTTCACCCTGTAAGTTTTTTTTGTCTCTTTGTAAAGATGTTATTTGAGCGAGTGCATTTTCATTTAACTGCTTGAGTGAAATAATTTCGGCGTAAAGTAGATCGAGAGTGATTTTTTTTTTAATTTGATCATGAGAGTTCTCATACGAATATTTCTCAGACCCAGGAGTTAGTGTTGCTTCTTGTTGATCTGCATAAAGCTGCGAATAAAAAGACTCACGCGATGTTTGCTTACTCCCTTTTGGATCTATTTGTTGTTGTTGAATTTTTTTATTAGGCGATATCAGTTGAGTGGAAGTAGAGTTATTACTGTCATGCGGAACTATGGTTTTAGCGATCAGCTGTTTAGGTAGTTCTTTGTATTTTGGAGTACTCACATTGTCATCAGGAGGTAGTTGGATATTTGGTTGTTTGAGCTTTTTTACCTGAGAGATTGGTGAAACCAATGATGTTGATTAGTAATCCGAATTATGCTGCTGTTGTTGTTGTTGGTTGGAGTAAATAACTTTGATGGATTGCGGAGCTGAGGTCCATTGTGATACCATAGAATGGAAGAAGGGAGTAATCAAGTGAAACTTTTGTGTAGGATGTTCTGAACGTGGCAGAAGCTGTAGAAACATGTGATATTGAATCTGAAGCAAGCGGTTATGCCTTGACATCAGTCAAATCAAGTTAATATTGTAATCTCCACAAACTTTTCCTACCACCACCAACTACAACTTTTCGTCGTAAATTGATGTGTTTTACAGTTCCTTTGATTAGAAATAAGGAAAAAAAAGATATATCGTAGGACCGGTTATAGCCTGGCACGGCCAGAATTCAACCCAGGGACCCCTGAGTGACAGTCAAGCGTTTCAATTGTTTTTTATTATTTCAAAAATGAAACTTGGTTAAGCTTTTCTTTTCTATGAATAAATGATTTTTGAATAATCGCAGGAGATACCTATTCTGTATTCAATATATTAGTTGTATTGTATTAATAGAAGGTAAAATTAATAATATATTAGTTGTATTGTAAGAATTTGTGATGATTTTAATAAACTTGAATTGGCTAAGGCAAGACCATAACTCGGGCTTATAATTAATGTAGAATACAACGAATATCACAACAGAAATATAGATCCAACTCAAACCTAAGTAACTCGTAGCGTTTAAGTCCTTCGGTTTAAAACGATTGGAAAAAAGTTTGATGACAGGAAAATGTTTGCGTTGACTCGATTTCAAATCCTTTTTATTTTTTCCAGTATATGAAAAAAACTAAAAACATGTAATACTCAAGTACTCGGCATGATTTTTTTTTTTTTTGCCAAAATGTCTTTCATCGTATTTACATTTCAGTAGTTTTCTTATTTAAAATATAAAGCTTGGTAAGGGTTTTCTCTTCTTTGAATAAATCTTCTGAAAACGTAGATATTAGCCTTAAGTGGGGTACACATTATCGCTCATGAATGTCAGTTAGGAGAGAATAAGAGCAGGAATGATAATGTTAACACTTGAATGTTGGTTTATCGTTCTTGACGGAATGCTCAGAAAAATTTTTCACGTCCGTCACGAGCACTCTCTTGCACGGTGCTTGACAATGTGTACCATGTTTACCGCACAGTTCGAATGATATTCTGAGGCTGGATTCTGAAAATCGCCAAAGTTAAATTTTTAATGCTAAAGCTAAATTTACTCTGCTAAAAGAATTGTAGCGATTTTTCAATTCTGAACCTGATTATCGCAAAATTTCTGTCGCCTATTCTCTAAAATTACTAGCTACTGAACGAAAGTTTAACGTAGGATTAAAACGCTAAAATTTAAGCGATTATTGCGTTTTTAGCGTTTTGAAGCAAATCTAATTTTGTTTATAGCAAAAATTTAAGTGCCCAGTTTTTTGTTGCCGCTAAAAGTAAAATAAGACCATTTTTCAATTGTTAAGGTAATTTTCTATTTATTAATATTAAGAAATATATTATGAAGATATTTTAAATAATTTTAAGACCATTGGAAGCAAACAACCGACGAATAACGAAGGAACAGAACTCGCGTTGGTGCAATATTTAGAGTAGCACCGCGACTTTGCTCATGAGAGGTAAAAAAAGAATCTGCATTTTTAAAGTGTAAGTAAACACCACTTTTAATTTCTATTAACGTTGTATATTTTAATCAGAATGTTATTTCAGATTTGTCAATGATTCTGGCTGCAAAAGTTTGGCGGAGCAATGGACGGTGGTTTCCGGTATTGTTAACGGTTTGGCTGGAGCCTCAAAAAGCGGCGAAGGCTGGAAAAAAGCTTGAGTGAATATAAGGTAAGCAAAGTTGTCATATGTGCTATACAATCTTGTCTTGGAATTAAGCTTCTCCTTAGTATTCTCGGCAATTTTGTTTAGCGAATAAATCCTCCATCAAAGTATTTTATTATTAGGAGCAAGGCAAAGCAAAAAGCTCAAGACTTGAAAACCGAAATGGAGAAAACTTGAGGAAGCACTATTTGTACCACCAAGAAGCTAACTGAGCTAGACGAGCGGATAGTTGGCATAATGCGAAAAGAAGCAGTTTTCGGTTATATGGTAACTGATCCAATGGTAAGTTTAATATACATGGTTAAACTCAGAACTTTAGCTAAATTCTATTTTTTAAACCATTTTAGAGAGCTTCTGGAGTATTCCCTGACGTTGAGGTTTTACTATAAGAAAATGAGTCAGAATGCAGGATGATAATAAAATAATAAATGAAAAATCTTTGTTTTATCAAAGATAACACTAAAAACTATAAGATTACCTATTATTTACCAATTAGACCACATAAATGAAATTATACCCTTTTTGCTTACATTAGAAACGTTCTAAAAAACGAGTTTTTCATTTTTAGGGATGATTGTAGGTAGTCTTATAGTTTTCGTCATAATAAACATAAATAAAAATTATAGCTCAATCGTTTTAAAATTAAAGAAATTATTTATAAAATTTAATTTTACAATTATCTATAATTTAATTTGATAGCAATTAAATACATTAGATAATAATAATAACAATAAATAAAATGGCATTTATCCTAAACTAACAATATATGACAGTTAAAAGAATATTTTTTTTCAATTAAGTTTATTCAGTGTGTGGTCGAGAATCAATTCAATTCAAAGAGTAAATTGACAATTGGATTGGATTGGAATTGAACTGTAAAATATATGTTATTAGTTATGAATCAATGGGCCTTACGAATAGTCATTTTAATGTCGACTCTAAATTTAGTGTAAACTTTTTGGCAACAAATTCTATAGAAATAATGTCAGAAAAGCTCAACTGAATTTAGAGTAGGCATTAAGTCTAGTATTGGCAAGGCCCAATGTAATTTTATTTACTATTATTATTTTATTTAATTATTATAATATAATTATATTAAAGATTGTTTTAAAATGCTTTTAAAAAAAGACAGCTTAAAATATGTATGTTGGTAGCTAATCAAAAAATCATACACAGCACAATTGAATAAAAAGGCTCGCCAGGAAACTTTGAAAAATCAAAATCTTTTCAACCAAATAAACCGCACTGATACATTGTATTAATGCATTTAGGAACTCAGCCATAGTCTTCAGAGTAAATATAATGAAATCTGCTGGCAGTGTCGTATTGCAATATAGTGTTAGGCAATACGTTTTTGGACGTAACAGATAGTGAAGCTTAGCCTGTGAATCCAAAAGCTAAAAGAGATGCAAACATTTTTATATTGAGTATTAAATTATTAATACATCTAGGATGTATCATATCTTTACATAAAATTAACCTTCTAAATAAACTGCCACTACTTTGCTGAGCGCCAAAATGTAAAATAGTTGCGATCATATGGTATTGCCTAGTACACCGGCGAAAGCTTCGAGGTTTAATGCAGGCAGGGCGTTGATATGGCAGCCAATATTGAGAATGGCCAGAGAGGAAAACCATATAGAACATATTTGGGCAAAAAATCGTAGTGCAATTAAAAATCACAAATGTTTTGGTAGGAAGCTGGCTGTTTTTCGAGCCTCCATATATGGATTTATTTCAGCAACCAAATCCTTGGCCACATTTTTTGTTAAGCGGAAAAGCTCAACAAATCTTTTCTGCGGCATGTCGAATGAACCAGTTGTACTTCTAAAGATTCTTCTTCTCACTTTTAATATATTTCGCGTCGTTCTTTGCATATTTCTTATTAAAAAATGTATTCTTTGCGGTGAATTCAATGTTAACTTACATTCGAATTTTACTTCTTAAATTGTTTTATTTACATTTTTTGACATAAGCATCGCTAAAAGTGCGCCTCTAGTGACAAATAGCGGAAGCAAAATATTTAGCTAGACCATTTAAAACTCAGAATCGCATTTTAGCGAAATCGCTAAGGAACTAAACGAAGAATTTTTTTAGTATTTCAGCGATAGAGATTTAGCTTAAGCTAGGTGATTTCCAGAATCCGGTTTCTGGTCATGCAGTAGAATGAGAGAGAAATTAGACTTACTTGACTAACATTCATGAGCGATAATGTGTACCCCACTTTAGAGTCAGCTTAAAATTTGAGGGTGCAGTTTTTGAATCATTGTAAACAGATATAATAATGCACATAATACATATGATCATAATAAACTCGGGCCCTTCAAGATAAATTCTAGTTAATTTGCTTATCACTTGATTATATTTACTATGATTTATTAAAGTTATTAAATTCCCTTCTTTTAGTCATCCAGCTTTATGCAAATTCACCCACTTTTGCGTAATGTACAAAAAGAATGTAATATGTTCAATACTCAAATAAGTTAAAAATATTTTAAAATTTGAATAGAAAATTTATATAGTAATTGAAGTTTTTTATTGACAATACACAAAGAGAATACGATAAGATTGCCAAAATAGGTTCCTATTTACAACTGTTTGGTATTAGTATTTGTTTATTTACTGAGGTTAGGCTTATTAAATATTTGCACAAACAATCGTAAAGCTAAAGCAACACTCAATTTATGCTTCAACAATCGTATTTTTGAACATATTTAAATACTAACAAATTTTATCGTTATGAAATCATTAAACAACACTAATGAAATGCAAAAACTTTATTTAAAATTTTCGAATTCTCAATAAGTCTTAAAATTGTATTTGCCAAAGAAAATGTTACAATGAAAATGTGTCACTTATTATTTTGCCAAAACCATTGATCATAGATGCATGTCACCTTAGACTTTTTGTTGGAATCTGGCAGATCTTTCATATGTTTATAAGTCATTTTCAGATATATTTTACTGTTTAGGCAGGAAATTGGAAAATGTATCGAATTTCACAAAGAATTGAGATTTAAGCCCGTTTCTCTGTCAATAACTTTTTCGCTATTATATATATTAAAAATTTGAGAGTACATGAACCATCTATGATGAATTCTGATTGGAATAGTGAAAATTTCATATAAATACGTTCAGCGGTTCTTGAGTTTACCGCCAGCCACAAACATGCTAGCTTTTTGAAAGTTTTATCTATACCAAGGTTTATTTATAAAGTTATGGCACTTGAGAGAAATGTGATCTTTTTCCGCCTTTTCTTGAACTGTCAACTCTGCTTTTCCATGGCAAAGGTTTCCTTTCTTTGTCGCGAGAGCTTCTCATAATATAACACGGCATCCATGTTGTGAAGTTGCTTTCAGGGAGATTCTTGCTGTCATCACTGTTGCCGACTTGGTACTTTAACCAACAAATGTGGTGCATTTTGAAAATGTTTGCGCAAGAAAAATGTTGTTTGGTGCATGGCGCATTTTTTGGTGCTTTTTTTCAATTTCGGAGGCATCAAATGTGCCTTGATATTTAATGTAAATTGATCTCAAGATATGATTTAATGGTACAAGTATGTATATGAAAACATTAGTAATTTTTTGTGTTAGATGCGTTAAATTAGATTTATTTTTTTTATGAATGTTGATACATGCATTAACAATAGAGTTCAGTATATAGATTAATTTAAGTATTTTAAATTTGTATAAACCTGTGAAATAAATTGTATTTTAAAAATAAAATAACAGGCAGTTCAGAAATTAGTTTAGTTTTGGAATTTAATTTGGAGTTTTATATTTTTAAAAATCTAAGAAATCTGGTGAATTTTTGAGGAAAAAGCACATTTATTCACCTTTTTGGTGGATTTTAGAATTCAAAAGTTGGCACATAAGGTCTTTGGTCTTTGCAAATGTTTTAAGGTTGTTGTACAAATGTTTTGAGTTGCCAGAATTCAGTTATAAGCATAAACTATGTTTTGCAGTTTTGCTAGCTATCTTTTCCAAACTTGAGATTGTGTTAGTCTACCTATATATACTGTCTATTTATATATCTATACTATTTAAAGCGTTGTGACACTGCACGGATGTTTGACAATCACGCAAAAACCGACTTAGACGATGTAGGTATCAAACGATTTGTTGTTTCAATTGAATCCTACTTTTAACGTATACTATAAAATATAGCATTTTTAGCATGTATCTATATTGTGCAAGACTAAAATTTGGTAATTTTATATGAATGATTACTTTGAGGAGCTTTACTAAAAACTAATTTCCAAGCCCCCTTTAACAGAACAAAAAACCATGAAAATGCTTTATTTCAAACGGATTTTGTCTTATAATACTACGCTTAAATTGGGAGAAATGACTCATTTGGAATCAGTCATTCAAAAGTGCTTACATTTCAGTCGATCTCGTCTATTAGTGGGTGTCGGTTATGTTTTATCTTGTTATGTAAAAGCCTTTATTTGTTGTATTCGTGAGTTTATTAAAATATATTTCAATATCGTAATTATTTAAATATTATATTGTAAAATACTATAACATTAATATCCTTTTAACATTAATAATTAATATCTCGCCCAGTTAATAATAATTGTGCATTTAAGTTGTGTCAGTTTAATTCTTGCATTTTAACTTTGTTTAACTTGTTTAGTTAATGCAGTGTTGTTGTTGTCTTTGGCTGCTTGCTGTGTTTTAGATTCTTCTTTGTACTGTGTTTAGATTTGTTTATCTTCAATTAGGGATGGGCAGCAGCGGCGCACTTTCACAGCAGAGCGGCATAGCTTTTTTAAGTACCCCTTGCCCACAAACTGAGAGGAAAGGCGGGTTGACTTTGCAGTGAGTAGTTGTTTAAACCTTATAATGGAAAACATTTAGTCAATTACTGTAATATTTTAAACTTTACAAAGAGTATTTATATTTATGTAACTAGAAATACTGGTGTCATGTGTGCAGTGCACATCATAATATGTTTATAATAAAAATGTCTTTAGAACTATATATCAATATTTTAACTACACTGAACATTTTTTATTTTCATACGATTGAAATTATTTTGGCGTTAGCTCACTTTTCTTTTCATTAGAAGCTAGGGTTAATTATCACTCTCCGGTATTGAAGAGAGGGACAAGCTGCTATTGTACAATAGCCCAGTAGGGAAAAGTTCTTACATTGTAGCACATTACATGCTGGTAATGATTATGCTTTTTTACTTTGAAGGTTAATTGCTGTAGTTAAATATAAAAATTAAATTTTTTCATTAAGTATCTTAAAACACGCTTTTACAATGAATTTACAATATAACAGAATTTCTTTTATCAGAATTAATTTCTGAAAAACTGCAAAAACTTCAGTATCTTCGTAGCAGAGGTTAATTGTTCTAAAAAATAGCCGACGTATTTAAATATAATATTTCTCTAATTGTAATTGCCGTTATTCCCCAATTACTCGCACATTTCTTTCAGGGAATGTGTAAGGCTTGCTTCTGTGGCTCTCTCTCTCTTCATATAAAAACACGCAGAGTGTAACAAAAAGAAAACATATAAGTAGTAATGATATGTATTTAAAACTATTACTTTTCATTTTCATTAAAACTTTAAATCAGCCACAATGGAAATTGCTTATGAAAATGTCAAAGAAAAGAAAACGAAAGAATGTAGTAACTACTTTTATTTAGATAAGCAATTAAATATTTTTACAGGAGTTCATCTATGTTAGGAGTGATTTCTTGAGCTACAGCCAAACGCATTAAATTTTTAAGCTGGAATCGGAGAGTCGATTCCTAAATCGGGACTTAGTTATCTTCAATAAGGAGAAGAATTTTTTAATTACATATTGTTTTTATAGAAATCAGCCATGCAGTCGGAATCTTTGTATAGAGATTTCAATCGCGTGTCACATTGAAAATTGATTTATTCCATTACAAAATGTTGCGGTGCATCAAATGAGTCAAAAGTAAAAGGTGAGACAAACATTTCAAATGTTGATTTTAGAGTTATTAGCTCAGAAAATTGATCTTGAAATTTTTTTTCAAGGTTCGATAGTTCCTCACAATATTTCATTACATCTATACTTTGGTATTCTGCCAGTGATTGTAAACACGGAAATAAATTTAAATTTTTAACATTCAGCTGCCGTTTCCATAAAATAAATTTATTCTTGAATGCTTCAATTTCATCATTCATATGGAAAATAAGTCTTTTTCGTCCCATCAGGGAACTATTTAATGAGTTTAGGTGTTGCGTTACATCCGTCTTACGCTTACAGAAAAAAAAAATTAATAAGCCGAAAGTCGTATTTTTGAAAATATTTACTCATCAAAAAAAACATACGTATTTTCGCAATGCAAAGAAACTTTTTAGAATCTCACCGCAGCTACCAACGAATTTCACTATAATACGGAATATCTGTATATTCACTGCCAACAAATTCCAAAAAGTCTTTGAACTGGCGATGCTTTAATGCATGAGCACGTAATAAGTTGGCACACTTTACTACTATAGCCATTACATTTTGCAATGAAAGTGAATTGGCACAAAGGGTCTCCTGATGAATCCAACAGTGAATTGCAATAAAATTGTGAAGGTTTTCAGTCGTAATTCTTTCTCGAATTCTGGCAATCAACCCTGATTTTGATCCAGTCATGGATTTTGCACCATCTGTAGCAATGCTTACTACTTTGCGCCATGCAATGCCCATACGTTGAACACATTCGTCAACAAATTGAAAATGTCTTTTGTGGTACCCCTCATTGGAACAATATTCAGAAGTTCTTCAAATATATTATGCTGTGCATCTACTCCACGTATAAAAATTGCTAATTGAGCCATATCGGCAATGTCTGTGCTCTCATCAATCGCCAAAGAAATTGCTACAAATGATCTTATACGCATTTTTAACTGAAGCTCTGTGTTTTCTGCCATTTCTTCTATAAGGGATAAGATACCTACTGCTTTTAAAATGCAACATTTAACCACCTCACCGTCCGAAAAGGCATGATTTGCTCGTACAGGCTCCAACGCAATTGCATAACTTGCGCGCTTAGCACCCACTGGGTATTCTTCATTATTCTAACAAGTGAGCCCATCTCGAATATTTTAATGGAGGAATTTAATATTTAAATCCTTGCATACCACGCGCTTACCACAAATAACGCACTGTGGTTCTCCATCTACATATTTGCAAAATTAATCCAAGCTCTATTGGTGATTAAAACTAAATAATTTTCTTTTGATTGTTGCGTGCATTTTATTTAATACTAGCTGAAACCCGGCGCGTTGCTGCCACTCTCCCTATTCAAACGCCCATAAAATGTTATCAGTTAAACAGCCTGTCTAAATTGAGGTCAAATACTGAATTCTGAGACTGTGCGACCTATATCCACAAAGCTATTCGATATAACAAATTTGGGTTGTATAGGAAGTGCCACTCCCTCTTCATCACCGCTAATAGAATGTAATCAATTAAACTGGATGTCTACATGGAGGTCGAATACCGAATTCCAAACTGTGCGACATATAACTCCAAAACTATTCGATAGCAAAAATTTTGATTGTATGGGAGGTGCCACTCTCCTTTTCCCTACGCCCATAAAATTTTAGCAATGAAACTGCATGAGTACATTGAGGTCGAATACTGAATTTTGAGGCCGAGTTACCTATAACTCCAAATCTATTCGATATCGCAAATTTGGGTTAAATTGGAGGTGTCACGCCCCCCCGACAAACTCTAAAAAATTTTATCAGTAAATCTGCAAGCGTAAATTTTGGTGTGCGACCTTGAACTCCAAAGCTATTCGATATCACAAATTTTCGTTGTATTGGAGGTGCCACTCCCCCTTCATCAACGCTCATAAAATGTAATCAATGAAACTGCATGTGTACATTGAGGTCCAATACTGAATTCCAAAGCTGTGAGACCTATAACCCCAATGCTATTTGATATCTCTAATTTGGGTTAAATAGGAGGTTTCACGCCCCCTTGTCGTACGCCCATAAAATGTAATTAATGAAACTGCATGCATAAATTGGGGTCGAATACTGAATTCTGACGCTGATATTCAATATCGCAAATTTACGTTAAATGGGAGGTGCCACGCCCCTCTTACCAATGAACATACATTGAATCAATGAAACTGCATGTGTATATTGAGATCGAATACTGAATTTCGGCGTTGTACGACTTATAACTCTAAAACTATTTGATAGCACAAAGTTGGGTTGTATGGGAAGTGCCACTCCCCTTTGCCCTACGACGACAAAATGTAAGTATTGAAAATGCATGTATAAATTTAGGTTGAATACCGAATTCTTACGCTGTCAACCTATAACTTCAAAGCAATTCGATATCGCAAATTTGGGTTGTAAGGGAGATGTCACGCCTCCCTGTCCAACGCCCATAAAATAAAACCATTGAAACTGCATGTGTAAATTGAGGTCAAAAACTGAATTCCAAAGATGAATTCCTATAACTTCAAAGCTATTCGATATCACAAATTTGGGTTGTATGGGAGGTGCCCCTCCCCCTTGTCCACTCCCATAAAATTTCATCACAGAAACGGTACGTCTAAATTGTGGTCGAATACCGAATTTCTAAGCTGTGCGACCCATAACTCTAAAGCTATTCGATAACAACAATTTTTTTTTATGTGTGGGGGTGTGGCATTGCCCCTTAAACCATCTCGTACTCAAAGCAAAGCGTACTTACAAAATTTGAGCTCAATCGGACCAATGGTTTCCAAGTATTTTGATATTTTCTTAAAAGTAGGCGTAGATGAAGTGTGACCACTCCCATTTTTTTCAAAGTTAATTATAGTTATCATACGAACTTATTTACCAAATTTTAATTTAATACGACCAAAACCGTCTTAAATACAGCATTTTTATTGATTTGTGGGCGACAAAAGGGGGTGTGGCACAAAACGTGCAAAGATACAGACATGCAATTTCTTATGTGCACCCTCCACACAGACCCCAATCACCCCTGAAAATTTCATTGAAATCGGGCAAGCCGTCTAGGAGGAGTATGCGAACAGGAAGATTTGCCACTTAATTTTATATATATAGATTTCAAAACAGGTGGCGCAAAAGTGGGCGTGGTCAATTTTTCTTTCAGTAAACACTTAAATTGGATTACTACGAACATTTAAAAAAAAATTATCCAAATCGGTCCAGCCGTTTTCCGATTTTAGATAAATCGAAAAAAGTGGGCGCAAAAGTGGGCGTGGTCAATTTTTCTTTCTGAAAAAACTTAATTTGGATTACTACGAACATTTGAAAAAAATTATCCAAATCGGTCCAGCCGTTTTCCGATTTTAGATAAATCAAAAAAAGTGGGCGCAAAAGTGGGCGTAGTCAATTTTTCTTTCCTTAAAAACCTAACTTGGACTAAAACGAACATTTTAAAAAAAAATTATCCAAATCGGTTCGGCCGATCTCGAGTTATGGGATTACATCGCATTCGGACACTTTCTTTTATATATATAGATTTGGCGGAACTGTCCCACCATATTGCAAATAAATTGGCGTTCTAACAAGCTCGGATGAAAGTACAAGCGCTACTGAATACATTTCTATTGATCGCCATTGAATGCCATCAGTTTTTCTCTCATTTATCCTTGCCTCTCGTCAGGCATGGTCAAGGTTGCCATTAACTCATTAATGCCGATTGGCAACTTAAGTTGCCGCGAGAGGTATTGCTGCTTTTAACGTTCTGAGAGTAAGATCTGAGGAAAATATGACAATGTAGGAGAGCGATAACTTAGAGGGCATCTTTTGTGATTGCTTTTTGCTCATTTGTGGTTCGAGAGTGTTTCGTTGTGGATGATCTCAGCAGTTCAATTTACCGCATTTTTTTAAACCGAGTTTTGGCCAAGGTACCTGATCCAAAATGTAAGATATCACTAAATAGTCTATATTTTCAATGTGAAATCTAATGTTTTATTTAGAGAAATAGTGTATCTACATAAGAAAAATAAAATTAGTATAAAAAGTGGTGTGGCTTCGTAACAATAAAGTGATATTTGTTGTTGGCATCTTTAGTTGCCAATGGGCACTTGCACTTTTGTTTTGCAATTTTCTGATTTCTAGTTTGTTTGTTGTGTTTTATCTTATTATACTCTTTCACGAACTGTGTGATGTTTTGTTTTGTCTTCCATTCTCGCGCTTTGCCCTAAATTGTCATCTATTGTCGAGTTTTGTGTTGTCTTATTGATTATCCCATGTGTAGGTGCTTGTTTTACATACATATATACATATTTATTTTACTTTTATAATAAAGTATATACATATATGTAAATTATTAGGTCATTGCACATACGGGGATTGACATTGGATGAAATTGTAAATGAGTTGGAATATTTGGATACAGCAGATTTGGGTGATATTGTTCTTGTTCCACCTGTTGAAACTGGCGAACAAGGAACAGATGAGGATTCTGATAAATCGGATGCTGAACTTGAGGGAAATTTTGAAAATATACCGCGTAGAATTTTAACTACTGATGCGGAAATTGCTGGACGGATTGATGATGTTGTTGAAGAAGTTGGTGAAAACGTTGTTGTAGACGATATTGACGACTACCAGCCTCCTCGCAAAAAGAAAAAAAAATTCTCATTGAAGTGGAGTACAAATATTCCAAAGTTTCAATTACCTGAATTTTCAATGAATTCTGAACAAATTGAAATGGATCTTAAAGACAAAATCAAGCAGCCTATAGATGCGTTTTTCTTTATGTTTTCTGAAGACTTGTTTGAAAAAATTGTTCTGGAAACAAATTTATATGCCAAGCAGAAAGGAAATTATTCATTTTCAATCAGCCAGCAAGAGCTTAAAACCTTTATTGGAATTTTGCTATTCACTGGTTATCATGTGCTTCCACAGCGTCGCATGTACTGGAAAAGCGACGATGATTCCGTTTGCCCATTGTTACTAATGCAATGAGGCTTACTACTTTTGAAAGCATTCTACAGTATCTACACTTTGCAGATATTTCCAAAATTGATACCAATGATCGAATGTATAAAGTTCGACCACTATTTGAAATTCTCAATGAAAATCAAAAAAGTTCCCAATAGTGGACTGCTGAGCGTCGATGAAAGCATGATTCCGTATTATGGAAGACATGGATCCAAACAGTTTATCCGTGGAAAACCAATCCGTTTCGGATTTAAACTGTGGTGCATTGCTGACCATAATGGGTATATACTTCACGCAGAGCCTTATTGTGGATAATCTACACAAATACCTTCGCTCGGATATGGGCAAGGTGGGGATGTTGTTATTGGACTCAAAGTGTAATCTGCAACCGGAAACACAACTGTTCTTTGACAATTTATTTACAAGCATTCCCTTGCTAGAAGATATGCTGAATCGCAAAATTGGTGGTACTGGAACATTGCGCGAGAATAGGGTATCTAGGTATATGAATTTCACTAATAAGAAGGATTTTGTAAAAAAATACAGGGGGATGTATGAAATTGCTGCTACGGAAACAATTCTTGGCATTAGATGGATGGATAAAGCAGTTGTAACGGTTCTAACTAACTGCACACCTTTAGAACCTATTGGACATGTCGCTCGATATTCTCGTCAGCAAAAACGCCGAATTGATGTCAATATTCCATATCCCGTAAAACAATACAACAAATATATGGGTGGCGTTGACTTGTGCGACCAGTTTTTAGCCAACTATCGCACAACTATTCGAACTAAAAAGTGGTGGTGGTCATTTTTCGGGTGGTCCCTTGATATCAGTTGCAATCAAGACTGGCTGCTTTATAGAAAATTGGGATATAATATATCTCTCTTAGAACTTAGACGACAATGTGCCATGTTTTTGATGAAGTCGTACGCAATACCGCCATCTAAGCCAGGCCCAATGTCTTCTACTCAAAAAAGCTTGGTAGGAAAATTGAGATTTGACAAAAAGGAGCATCACATAACAAAGGGCGAGTCAAAATACCACACTTGCAAAAAATGCGGGGGTCGAACAGCGTTTTTGTGCAAAAAATGCAATATATACCTTCATCCACAAAACTGTTTTGAAGAATATCATACCTTTTAAGTATTTTCTATCATATAATATTTTACACTTAGAATTTGATATACTAAATAAACGTTAAAAACCAATATATTGATTTTATTGACTTCTGTCTAATTTGCTAACGTAAGTGCTCAATGGCAACTAAAGTTGCCACCCAAAAACAACCCCTTCGAAACTTTTTTTTCCAAAGTTCTAAAACAAAATATATTTTAAGCCTCCTGTAGACCATCTATATAAATTTTGGTAAAGAAATTCGAAAAAAAAGTTCTGGGCATTAATGAGTTAATGTGGTAAAAATCCGATTCGTGGTAATTTTTAATTGGTTTAGTAAATTTTTTTAGGAATTACCATGGTATTTTTAATCCAGCGTGGTATTTTTTAAATGCCAAATGTTTGTGGGATTTTTGGTTGTATTTTTAAAACGCATCGTATTTTGTGGTAATTTTCTATGATCGTGGGGTAATTGTATTTTTTTATTGCGGTGGTTATTTTTTTGTTTACCTTAACCATGGATTAATTTGGTGGTATATAACTTACATTACTGTGGGAAAAAGGTAGTTATCGTGGGAATTGTTCCGAATTTTGACTAGCAACCTTGGTCAAGCTTAGAATACGCTCAGTTTTTCTCTCTTATACCCTCTCAATTTTTCTCTATGGCAGCCCCTCTCATCTAGCACGCTTAGCATGTGCTCAATTTTTCTCTCTTTTATTCGTGCTATGACAACCCCCCTCATCTAGCACGCTTAGCATGCAGTCAGCTCGCTCGGTAGCACTGTGCAAATGTGCTGATTTTGCCCAACGCAATACTAAACTATGCACTCACTGCCTGAATTGATTAACCCTAAAAGCACATTTGGCATCTGCTCTTTTTTTAAAAATTAAAAATGAATTATTTTTCTGCAGAAAATATCGTTGCTTGTTCTTTAGACTAACTTTGCAAAAGCCAAAACATTCTGAACCTCATATTCAGCTGTTCTGGTCCATGTGAACAAATGTTTCATGCATCTTGTGCCGGTATTTTCAAGTCATGCGTTGATGACTTAAAATCTCTACGATCACGTCTTCACTGGTACTGTGCTTCGTGTAAGGCACTTTCCCCAGATGAACTTTATTCAAAAATTGAGCTTTTTGGAGAAAGTGTTAACTCGTTAAACAACAATTTTCGAGAAATTGTAATATTTTTTAGTGAAGTTAGGGCCGCAACCAGTACCAGCGTCTATGATGATAATTCCATTTCGGAAAATATCCCGCTTTCTCTGTCACAGACTGTTTCCTCCGGGACACAAACAATCCTTTCCTCAGAAGACCACATTATCTCAAAAAGAAAGAAAAAAATAAAAAAAAATAATAAGAAGCGAAAATCATCTGGATAACTTCTCAGTCCAAGCAGCCCTCAACACCGCTTTTGAACAGGAACACTCCACTTACTTCCTCGTTACCTTCTAATATTCCTTCTTTGGCTAATAGTTCAGTTTTGACTCATATTGAGCCTAGAAATCTATGAAGCTTAGGGGCAGTGTCGGGGAGTAAAATTTATTTATTTCACGTCTTCAGCCCTACACAACTGTTGAAAATGTATTGACCTTTATCAAACATAATAACTTGTTGAGTCAAAATGCATTTTGTTCATGCAAAAACATAGGTAATAAACCTTCCCATGCTTACTTTATTCTCACAGTTCCAGCTGAACAGTTTGCAACTGTTCTAAACTCTAATTTGTGGACTGAAAATATACTCGTTACAGAATTTCAGCCCACGAATAAGCCGCTCGTCAATACCAAAAAAAAAAAAACTGAATTTACATTTACTATCAAAATGTAAGGCGATTACGCTCTAAGGCACGAGACATATTTTTGATGTCTCAGAATTTCTCTAAGGATATTATCGCATTGACTGAAACTTGGTTTAACGGAAGCATTACTGACTTAGAATTGTTTGATTACAGTTTTGAAGTTTATAGAAGAGAAAGACACGCTGTCAATACTTCTGCTGTCGGTGGAGGTGTCTTATTAGCTGTAAGGAACTCCTTGGTTAGTTCCATTATTGTTATTTCCTGCTCTGTTAATATCGAACTTATATGCGTTAAGATTGTACATTGCAATTGTAATGCATATCTTATTAATGCATAAGTCCTCCTAAGAGCAATGTAGAAGCTTATGCAAGCCTTACGGATTACATAGAATACGTTATAAGCATAATAAACTTTAATGACGACATTTTACTGTTAGGTGCTTTTAATCTGCCTGACTTGAAATTGGAATCTTCTGACGATGATACATATTTTTGTGCATCTAATTCGAAGACACGATAAGAGCATATATTTGTTTATAATATATGTTCTGACTTACAACAAGATGTATTTATAGTAGTCGTGAAAGATACTTGACCTGGTCTTAACTACAGACAGTAACAATGTGATTGTTGAGAAGGCCCCTTATGCTTTGACTACTGTTGATGAATACCATCCACCATTGAGCATATGGTACAAATCAGACAGGGATAATACAGTAAAGTCTAACTCAATAGATAAAGTTTATGAATTAAATTTTAAAAAAAGCTGACTTTTTGAATTTGAATCATTTACTTCAAAGTAAACTTCATGTAATTTTAGAAAATGTTAATAATAACACTCTTGATGATTCAATTAATTTTTTTTATATGAAAATCTTTGCTATGTTTTCTCTGCCCGTGCCGTATGGCCTCAAATTTAGGAAAAATTGTGTTTGCCCCTGGTACACAAAGGAGTTAAAGATTCTTCGCAACAGCAGGAATAGGGCATGAAAAATATGTGTCTGTAGCTTAGACTTTAATGAATTAGAAATCTACAAGATTTTGTTTCTAGATTTTGAAACAAAATCAGCTCAGCTACCTTATATCAAAAATATTTAGTCAGTATAAGGCTGAGAATATTGTCTGATCCAAAGAAATTCTGAGGTTTCATAAACACCAAAAAAAAAAATCTGATGGCTGTCCTTCATCATTTAAAACTTCTGACGGATTTACTGACGATCTCGTCATAATTTGTGGTCTATTTGCCAATCTCTTTAAAGAGTCATTTTGTTCAGACTCTTTTATTCCTGATGAAGAGTACTTTAAATTCTAAGCCTAGGGTTTCGTTGGATCCTATATTTTTTACTTCAGAGGATATTTTAAAGTATATTGGATTGATCGATGAGGATTTTAATCTTTTTTGTCACGTTTTTTTTTTTTTTTGATATTTTGGCCTATAATAGCCAAACCATTGAAATTTTCGATCCAATATTAAGACAAAAATCTCAATGGTTTGGCTGTTATAGGCCAAAATATCAAAAAAAAAAAACGTGACAAAAGTCTGAGAAAAAACTGCAAGTCAAAATCTGGAAGCTCAATTTTCACCGTAGACGTATGGTCTAGTGGACTTTTTTGCTCAGTACAATTCCAAGAATCAGAAACGCGAAGCGCCCATTAAGATGTTCAAATCGCCCCACCCTAATGTTTATACCTTCACACACACTGTAATGTGTGTTTATTTTTTATTTTTAGTCATTCAAGTTGATTTGATTCAAACCTTTGCATAAATTAAATTTAAAACGGTCTTGAAAATTTCAAAACGATTTAATAAAATCAAATATCAAATCGGTATTTAAATTTTCAAGTCGCTTAGAAAGTGCGCACAAGCAAGAATTTTTTTAAGCCGTTTCGAAAATAAACTTTTTTTGCTTTCATTGTCAAATTTTATTTGAGTTGCTTATTTGAGTTGTCAAATTTTTAAAACGCTCCCACAATCGCTTTCACTGAATTCGATTTAGTGCTTGCGTATAAACACACTTCATTAAACTGTACTGAGTCAAAACGATGTAAGAGAATGCGCTTTGACGTGCTGGATAAACGTTGTATATGTTATTATTGCTCGAGCATTTTTTCTAAGTAAATAAATGGAAAATGTAAAGAATAGCGACAACTCTAATTTTTAATTTTTCTTGCGGATTATATGGATTTTGACGTCCAAAATCCAAACCTGAAAAAATTTCAGGCCGCTGGCAATTGGCTTAGAAGTTATGGGACTAAAAAGTTGGAAAAAATTGCCTTCAAATCTTGGAATTTTTCAACAAAACTACGCTTAATGGATATTATTAGAAAGGTAATGAAAGTACCTATTCAACAAGGTATCAACTATACGAATCCATGCATAACTTTTTTATATTTACTTACTTAGTTGGCGCTACAACCGTATGTCGGTCTTGGCCTCATCTAAGAATTTGCGCCAGCCATTTCTGTCTTTCGCTTGCTGGCGCCAGTTGGAAATTCCAAGCTTCGTCAGGTTGTCCTCTACTTGGTCTTTCCAACGAAGATGCGGTCGTCCTCTTCTGCGTTGACCGCCGCTGGGTACCGAATCGAATGTTTTCTTCACTGGAGCATCGTCTTTCATGCGCTGAACATGACCAAGCCAGCGAAGCCGCTCGATTTTAATGCGCTTGACTATGTCGATGTCAGCGTACAGCTCATACAGTTCATCATTCCACCGTATTCGGTACTCGCCATTGACGCAGATTGGTCCGTAGATCTTACGAAGAATCTTTCTCTCGAATGCTCCTAAGTCTTTTCATCTAAACTGCTCAGCGTCCAGGTTTGTGATGCGTAAAGTAGGACGGGCATGATGAGCGATTTATAGAGCGTGATTTTCGTTCGTCGAGAGAGGGCTCTGCTTCTCAATTGCCTACTGAGCCCAAAGTAACACCTGTTGGCAAGAGTTATTCTTCGTTTGATCTCAATGCTGATGTCGTTGGTTGAATTAATGCTGGATCCCAGATAAACGAAGTTCTTCACAACCTCGAATGAGGTATTGTCAACGGTAACGTGGGTTCCAAGACGCTGGGACTGTTTGTTTGTTGACACTAAGTATTTCGTCTTATCTGCATTCACTGACAGACCCATTCGACTTGACTCTCTTTCTAATCTGGAAAATGCTGCACTGACTTCGCGCGTATTATGGCCAATGATATCTATGTCATCAGCATACGCAAGCAGCATAACACTCTTGTAGAATATTGTGCCACTACGTCTCAGATCAGCAGCTCGGATGATCTTTTCCATCATTAGGTTGAAAAAGTCGCACGATAAGGAATCACCTTGTCTGAAACCTCGTTTGGTAATAAATGGTGGGGAGAGGTCCTTCCCGATTTTAACTGCGCTGCTGGTGTTGCTCAGTGTCATCCTGCAAAGTCGTATTAGTTTTGCAGGAATACCAAATTCAGACATGGTGGAGTACAGGTGCTTCCTTATTGGGCTGTCGAAGGCGGCTTTTTAGTCGACAAAAAGATGGTGGGTGTCGACTTGTTTTTCTTGAGTCTTCTCCAAGATTTGTCGTAGCGTGAAAATCTGGTCGATGGTGGACTTTCCAGGTCTGAAGCCACACTGATAAGGTCCGATCAGTTCGTTTACAATGGGCTTCAATCTTTCACATAAAACGCTCGACAGGACCTTATATGCGATATTAAGAAGGCTTATCCCACGGTAATTGGCACAGATAGTGGGATCGCCTTTCTTGTGGATTGGGCAGAGCACACTGAGATTCCAATCGTTCGGAATGCATTCTTCCGACCATATTCTGCATAGAAGCTCGTGAATGCATTTAAGTAGAGCTTCGCCTCCGTTCTTAAACAGCTCAGCAGTTAAGCCATCAGCTCCCGCGGCTTTGTTATTTTCAAGCCGAGCTATAGCTGTCAGAACTTCGTCATAGTCGGGCAGCAGAACCTCGACTCTGTCATCCGCAATTGGGGTTTCCGGAATATCATCTCTATTGGCGGGATTGTTGTCAGCGTCGCCATTTAGAAGTTTAGAGAAGTGTTCCCTCCATAACGTCAGTGTACTCTGGACATCTGTCACTAGATTCCCGTTTTCATCCTTGTAGGAAGAGGCCCCGGTTTTAAAACCATCGGCAAGGCGTCTTATTTTTTCGAAAAATTTTCGGGCCTCATTCCTGTCACCATACATCTCAATCTTCCCCTGCTCGCGCTTTTCTGCCTCTCTTTTTTTCCGCCTGAAAATATGTCTCTCTTCCCTCCTCTTTTCTTTGTATCGCTCCTTAGCAGCGCGCGTTACAACCGACTGCAGGGTGGCTTTGTAGGCGGCGTCTTTCTCTGCAGTGGCGTCGCGACACTCCTGGTCGTACCACTGGTTTCGGCGAGGGCGGTGGTAGCCAATCACCTCTTCAGCAGCCGCACGCATGGAGTTGGAAATGTGTGTCCACTGCGCGCATATATCATCGATTGGAGGAGTGCTTTGAAGCAGGAGTGAGAGTCGAGTGGCGAAAGTATAACTTTTTTATATGTAACCATTTTTAGTGTAGAGCTTTCGTAAAAGAAAAACCACAAGTTTTTAAGACAAATTGTAAATATAAGAATAGTTATATCTTTAAAAGTTATGCATGGATTTTAATGTTTGATACCTCGTTGAATAGGTTCTAGCATTACAATAAAAAAATATTAAAAAAGAGAGTTGTCGCTATTCTTGAATTATACCAAATAAATTATATTAGTTTGCTTTCAGTGGCAAATTGCACATTCTGCTTCGCAAGAAAGGTTCTCTGCAGAACAGAAATAGCATTGCGATTCAGAGTCAAACATTGTTTTTTAGGTGTTTTGTTTTTGTTTTAATATTATTAAATCCTAATATATACGAATCAAAATATCGAAACCTCAAAATAATAAGTATCAAAAAATTAATGAATACAAATAATATGAAAAATAGTGCAAAGAATCTTAATAGGCAATATATATGAAGAATATTAAACTTTAATAAAATAAAAAAATATATGCATAAGAATTATGAATCTACAAACCAAAAAGTTGGCTTTTTAAGAGTGTACATAAAATTTCCGACACACAGGTCTTCACAGCATCACTGTCAGCGAACGACTGAATTATATTCTCTTCTGTTGTGAGTTTTGTGTACATGCGAAAAGTTACGCTCAGAGAGCGCTCAGTGAGCTATGGGGCGCCCAGCGCTGAAGTAAACGCATGGTTAGTTGTTATGGCTTGTGTTGTCCCTGAGACCAAATTTTTCTCACTTTAGATTGTTTTGGACCACTCTATAGTAGAATTAGAGAAGGTATATGCATTTCGGAGAGACAGACTGCCGGAACTGTCAAAACGAAGTTGACAGCTCATACAAAATCTGAAAACGATGAGAATGCGATAAGAAAGCAAAAATAGGCAAGAATAGCAAAATGCTTGAGTTTGACAATTCTGGCTATGAGAAAAAGAGAGCAGTCTGAAATGCATATACCTTCACTAGTTCTACCATGGACCACTCTTATCGATATCTGATATTTTTATGTTTTTTGGGCTGGTTTTTGAGATGATCTAATGATCTATAGTAGCTGAACTCAATTGTTATTGCATGTTTTTTTTACATTAGTTTTTTTTTTGCGAAAGTATCTCATTTTGTTTAGAAACTGCTAATAGCATAAAAATTTATATATATCAGTAAGGCGGTCAATCGCTCCTGCGTCTGCCTGAGAAATTTACTTGCATGATGTTTGCTAGCAAATTCAAAAACTGAAATTTCAGTCGATTTTTCTCATTCTAAGGCTTCAATTCAATTTTCAATTCATTTCAATTACAAATTTAAAATATTTATACCCAAATTTTTTATAATCCTATTATGCAGGACTTATTAAAAAATGAAAATACAGAAAAAGCCAAGCAACTTTATGTCACCATAACAATTACTGTTTAAAGAAGGTAATTCAAATTAAATAAAATCATTTTTTAATATTTATATCTACAATTTTTGCATTATTAAACAAACAGAACTATTTTCATATTTTGCATTTGAAGATATAAAACAATACTTTTATTTTATTTTAATGTTTTTTTTTTTGTGTATTTTTCACTTTAAATACTAACGAAAAACCGACGAAAACTTAATTACAAAAACAATTCGGCAATATGTTAGAGGGAAACAAATGGTTTGTGTAAAAAACTGTTTTTTGACATTTCGTTTCCGGCTGAAAAAATTCTGCTCAAATTCGTTCGGTTAAAAAATTTAATTTTCAAAAATTGAAAATATGACACTTAAGTGGACAGACGAATACGTTTTATTTCTAATTAATAAAGTTCACAGTGTGGACTTTATATGGAACCACACGCTGCAATCATATGAGTTGAAGTATAAAAAACAAGCGTTGTGGCTTGCCCTGGTAGATGAAATGAATGGACTTTTCACGGCTAATGTACCATTTGAATACGGTAAGTTTGGAGTAAGCTTATATTCAATTAACATATTTATTATCTTAATTAACATATTTATTATCTTAAAACAAGTGGTGCAACATAAAATCTTACTTCAATTCAGATAAGCACAGGATGGACAAGGCGAAGAGAAGTGGAGCCGGCGCGGACGGAAACTTAGAAAGCTCCTGGAAGTTCTATGAGAATTTGCAATTTCTGAAAATTGTAAATGCACATACTCCCTCAGTAAATAATTTCAATAAGAAAAGTTTAGAGGTAAGGTTTTAATTATTGAAAATTGATAAAAACGAGATTGTCGAAATGTCCAACAATTCGGATCGTGTGCTACTACGATCTTCGTTAAATTTTTTAAATATATTTGTTCTCTTGCAGAACCTCAACCCTACAAGCTATCTGCCGCGTGTGCCTGGCGAACATATTAAGTCTGCTGAAAGTTTTGATCTTGACTTCTACGCAGAATTGTCCAATTCACTTATAGAAGATTGCACAGAGTTTGTGCCAATCACCACGGATGTATCGACAAGCAGCACTAGTAAAAAGCCGACGCAAGTGACTTAGAACACCTCTATAAAATCTCCACCACTTGAAATCATGTCGGATGTTATGATAAGTTCACCATCAGCCACAACGCAAAATCTTTCAAAGCATGCAAACAGTAGCAAGTTGCCTTATGTAGCCAAGAAACGACGTTTAAAAAATGGTGACTTAAATGAAAACGCTACTATATCGATTGAAACATCACAAAATTTAACGAATGCTTTTTGTGCTGCATCAAAACTAGAAAAAGATGTCGAAAAAGCAAACAGCTTTGGGATTTACATAGGGGAGGAAATCGCAAAACTTGATCCTGACTTGCAACTCAAAGCTAGGAAACAAATGCATTACATACTGATGGATCTTCAATGTGATCAATTGGAACGTAATTGGCTTATGTTATCTATACGTATAATAAAACTGTAAAAAAATCTGTACATTGAATATTTTTAAATTCTTTTCGCGCTGAACATTTTGAACGACTGACTGGCTGTCTGAACGCGCATCACGTGAAAACTATTGGATGGATTCTCTTAAAACTTGACATGTAGTTTCCTGAGGTCTCTGGTCGGCACTACCAGGTTACCTTTTATTTCCAAAAAAAGATTATCTTTAAAATAAGGGTTATTTTTAACAAAATTAAAAACAATTAAAAGATAGTTAAAAATTAGAGATACGTTCGAACAGAATATGAATGAGGTTTTGGTTATTAAAAGGGCTGCAAACACCACCGAGACTGTTTTCGTTTATCTCTAATGAGTAATGTACAACATGTATTTTTTTATCCAAAATATGTTATTTACTTTTTCATTTTTCTTAAGGATAATATAGTAAAGCAAATTTTGGTTTGTTTGACAATTATAATATTCTCATATATTGAAAACTACAGAAAATCTTAGTACAATGCATTTTTTTATATGATATCGTTACCTAAAGCCAAAAAAAACTATTTTAAATCCAAAGTTTTGACTTTCGACAAAAACATCTTCGTTGTTTTTTAATTCATTTCAATTAATCTTCTTTTGTATAAAACTTCAAAGTACTTAAAAAAATAATTGCAAAAGTACCGTTAACTAACTATTTATACTTTTAATCTTTTTTTCAAAAAAGATGCAAAAAATTTATTTGTCTTCCAAAAAATGCTGCAAAAGTGGTTGTTGTCGCAAAAATAATAAAAACCGAAAATTGCAATTTTTATGCTCTTTCCCTAAAACTGGCCATAAATTGTGAATGAACTCGTTATGCGGTAATGTAAAAAGACTTACTTTTATTTTTTTATTCAGAAAAAAATCAGTAAATTAAATAATAGGATAATAATATAGGATAATAATAATTATTTATACGAACTACCAAGGAACACTAGGTGTATTAGCTATTAGCACTGGGTATATAATTGTGAGCGTAAAAATATATGATAGAAATTTCTATCTTTTTGAACACTGAAAATTGCAGTTTTATTATGATTATTATTATTATGATTTATTATGAAGCCCTTAACTTTAGTAGCTATTAAACAATAGAATTATTGATTTAATGCCGAAAAGTAGTTTTCAAAAGTTTTTCTTATTTCATCAGTACTACTTTTCGGCAGATTTCTCTCAGATGCAGTTGATATGTAGTTCTTATATATTACTTCATCTATTTCAGATTCAGAAATAGTGTCAAAATAATGATTCAATTATTATAGGTTGTCCATTCGTTTGAAAACACCCGTAAATTAAAAAAAAAATATATTCTCTCTCAAATACAAATGACAACCAGGGTTTTGTGGTCTTCTATGAAAAAAATTATGTTTCAGTATTTTGTTGTGTATTTTTTTAAAAAAAGTAGTTATTCTTTCTGTCATATTCTGTTAATCTTTGCTGTTAGCAGGAAAAAAATAGTGTGCATTTCGGTTATTATAATTATTGCTCTGATAATTATTATTGAAAATTGTTTTTAAATTTTGTTGCAAGTCGTATTTTTTCAATTGAAATATAAATCGTTACTATTAAGTTGTAATTGTAAAATAACGTGCGGTATTTGCAAAACAGTGCATTTTGGTGATAAAATTCGAAAAAATAATGTGCCAGTGGATCCAATAAGCCGTCAGCGGTGTGAATAGATTTGCACAACAAAATATTGAAATTAGTTTTTTAAAAACTCACTTAAATTTTCTATCAAAACAAACAAGCAGTGCAGGACGTAGTAGAAAAAGCAGCAGTAAAATGTATCTTTAGGTATTTAGTACTGCGAAAAAGAATGATATTCCTGCAACTGATTACTTTGATGGCATTAAAAAATTACTCTTTTGCTCTCCTCTTCAATTTTACGGGTGTATATCTTCATTCTTGTGAGTAAAAGTCAAATGAATGGACAACCTATAGTAACTGAATCATGGTCAAAACTAGATCTTGTTTTCATATTTTCTGTTCTTAAAAAGTTGTGCACACATACGCAAGAGAGAACTATCTGAATAGCTGCAGCTGGAGAGCGATATATTGGTGAAAATAAAACTCGAAAACGGTTCGCTAATATGCCAAATGCATTTTCCACAACACGTCTGTTTCTTGAAAGCATGAAGTTGTATTTTATTTCGATTGGTGTTAGTCGTAGATGAGAGTAAGGCTTCATTAAGTAATTTTTAAGTGCAAAGGCATCATCTGCTAAAAGCACAAACGGCGAATGAGTTGACGTTAAAGGGAGAGTACTTGGAGAAGGTATATGTACTTCATTATTTTCAATTGCGTATTTTAGGTCCGAGTTTAACCAAATTCCAGCATCACCAACTCGCCCATTAACACCAACATCAGCATATATAAAACGATAGTTTGCATCTGCGATGCCATCAATACTAAGAAATGATATCCTTTGTAATTAAAATACGTAGACCCAGCTTTCCTCAATGACAATATTTTACAATGCTTTCCTAAAAATTATAATTATTTGTTTAAATTTAACAGTTTTCAATACTCTTTTACCATCGAGAGCGCCGATGAAATTCAAATATCCGAAATCATTTGCCGAAAACTTCAAATACTTCTCATTTAATGCCAAGTATATTGCAGGAATTGATTCCTTTAATATCTTGGAAATAGTTGATTGCTGAATTCTCAATGGCAATTGAAGAGACATTTGGCTTTCACCTAAATTTTAAATAGGTGTTAACAGTACTACGAAAATAGGTTTCTCGTACCAGTGGCTAAATATCGCAATGTCACTTGCAACCGCTCCTCTGGGCTAATGCAGTTCCTGAATCTTGAATCCTGCTTGCTGATATAGGGGCGTACTTTTTCCAAAAAGAATGTAAACTGGGCTGGAGTAATTCTTAAGATGTTTCGATACAGCTTTGTATCCTCGTATTGAATTTATTTCAATAATTTATGGCTAAGTCCTAAGAAGATTATATATGTAAATATTACACAAAAAAGAAAAATATTATTCAAATCAAATCCTTGCCTTCCGTTTCTCTCTTCAGAAGCCATTGCGCAGCGTACTTTTTTTTTAATAGTTTTTCTTTCGTTTTGGTTTATCAAGGCAGCAGCATTTAACAAACAATTTGTTGCAATGTATAGCACTTGCATTTCCATTTCGGTTTTATATATAAAATAACACATTCGGTCAAATAAAGAAAAATTAACGAAATACAGACAACTGTCAAAAAAACCGAACGAAATACGAGTTGGTGACTATATTTTTAACAGGCTAGATTGTTTTTCGTTTGTTTTTAATTTGTTTTTTAGCAAAAAGTTTTCTCTTTTACACCACTTCGGATACCTAATATGACCTGCTCTTTCGCTCGAAAAACATCATAAAAAAACTAAAAAAACAGAAAAAAACGTAGTGTCATACGGGCATAAGATTTAATTTTTTACATGGTGTTTAATATTTTAATTGCAGGTGAGGCAGCGGGTATTTGCTAGTTTCTATATAATAGTATAGATATAGATAGGAATTCATCTGTATACTACAGGACAAATCGCATGTTCAATTAAAACATTAAATGCGATTTTCTCAAAACTGCATTTTTTAAAACGGTGCCAAATATTATGGTAAACCTATACTTCCAATAGAGCTAAAACTTTTTGTATTATGTTTATTATGGCAAAAACTATAAGATTACCTACAGTCATCTCTAAAAAATAAAATCCTCACTTTTTAGAACGTTTGCAAGTTAAAAAATGGGGTAATTTTTTAATTTTTTTGTTCAAAATGGCGCCAAAAAAGAAATATGTTGTCTGATTGGCTGATCATATGTAATCTTATAGTTTTTAGAGTCAAAATATGAACAAACATTTTTCACTTATCTCTTTTAGAAACTGGGAAATTGTTGGCACGGTTTTGGAGTTCGAGAATGAAGCCTAAACTGCGAAAGGCTTTCAAGGTCACGTAGAAGGACAAAAAACAATTATATTCAATAGCTTAAAAAAAAACTTCGAAACAGAGTTTTAGTTTTAGCTGTTCAAATTAAAACCACTTTTAAACTGAGTCAAAAGTAATTCGTAAACAAATTTTTAAACATTCTCTTTGTGACATCATTTTTATGTAAATCGATTTTCTTTGATTGATATTATTATTATAAAATTTTATAACTAAACACAAAAATTTTTTGTTTGTCGATTTTAAATGACATACATCTTAACTTTTTTTTTTTAAATATATGTTTATTTTTAAATAATTCTTCGGCGAACAGGCCAACATGTTTTCCAATGATAATGTTTTTCAGGTCAGCATGCAACAAGTTTCGCCTACTACTTGCCTGTTGCAGACACTCTGACATGTTGTCGACACCCATTTAATTGTGATTAAGCACTTGAGTGTACTGCGGCGACCAGTGTGGCAGCCCTGTCACACAGCTATTTTCCGTGTGTGGGAGTGTTTTCGTGCGTGTTTGTGTGTGTAAGTAATTGTATGTGTGTGTGTGTTTGGTAGTAAAACTTAATTTCCACATGTCCATTTTTCATTGTTTTTCACTTCACTAAATAATTAATTTAGAAAGACGAGTCATGAGCTCAGGAAGTCAATGGCTAAAGTTGTGTTTGCATGCGCGACACAAGGCTGATATGTCAAATGTTTTGACAGAACGATCACAAGTGTCAAAGAAGCGTGCGCATGACGTTGTTGAGTTTGATTAATGCTGGCTAGTGAAATAAAATGTTAAAAAAATAATTTTAGTATCTACGTTATCTTGATATAGAAAACAAGAATAGACGAATACCGTCACAACCAACGCCTTTCATTATGTCACCACGTTGTCACCACGTTGTCACCAGGGGTCGCAGCCTTATTTGCCACCTTGACATATTGCCTGGATATTTTAATGACATTTGCCTCAACTAAATTATTTACTATAATGAATTTGAATTATTTCAGCGCACCACCTAAACAGTGATCTGTATTGATGAAGAAACCTGTTACGAATAAAAAATCATTTTTATTTTTTCTATATATCTACCCACACAACAGTTTATTTATATTCATCTGTTGTTGCGAAGTGTATTTAACACTTCATAATCCCCTTTACGCATTTCGAAGAAGAAAAAATAAAGTATTTTTTTCATAACAATTTCTTTGTAGATCTGCTAACCTCCAAGAATGACAACAAGCCAAGTGGTTATAAAAATTATCAAAGTAATAAAAATATGCTTAATGCGCAATTGCTCACCCTTCGTAAACCCTTACCAAAATCCTGATTGACCAAATAATTTTGGTCTGCCATTCGGTCTATGCCACAAAGCCAAACACGGCGGTTTGATTGAACACGTCCGTTTGTCGTATACTTAAGACTAGCAACGCATACAAAATTAGACGGAGTAGACGGCTTGTATAAGACTTGATACTTTCTGCTACCCACAACAATGTATACCACACCGTAAACTTACCCTTAGTAACCTAACATTTGTGTTAATAAATGCCAAAAATTCATTTAGATGAAATTCATACAGTGTGGAGGTTTTTTTTTTATTAGATGCACAGTGTACATTTCCGAGCTGTTTCATGCTCGAAAATAAGAAAATAAATCAAGAATTCATTGCAAAAATTTGATTACTTAATGATATTTTTTATAAAAACAATGCTGAATTTTTTAAATTCTGCAACCATTTTCATGAGAATGTGATAGTTTTTAAGATATTAGGCATCAAAGTCACCCGAAAATTCAGAATATTTTAGAGTAGAAGTGCAAGTGAAATTTTTCAAGCGAAGCTTTTTACGCCTCATTTTGTGATTTGCTTGAGTGAAATCTCAAGAATGACATTTTTCCCATACACCTTTTTCTTAGAATTGTTGCTGTTTTTTTACTTGCGTTTATGAAAACAAGAGGATATAAAATTAAAAATATTTCTTTGCAAGCATATGAATCGAACTCGCACCGCTTCAATCGGGAGTTCTACACTAACCACTACTCCAACACCCTTGCTGTTATGATGTGATTCATTAATTATTAAGTATTAACTTGTATGCTATAACTTGAAGCTATGTATGTTGCAGTAGATGACAGGAATTTATTAAAAGGATTGTGCACTAGCTATCCTACATATTCTATTGTGAATGCGTGAAGCTATGATGCAGCAGATCACAATAATCGATCAAAAGCATTGTGCATTAGGGGGTTTCGGACTATCCTACATGTAGGATGTACATGTAGGACGGCAGAATAACGGGAAAGTCTGTTCGAACTTTCAGGCTATCCTACAAGTGAGATGGACTTCATTATTTTTTAGATTTCAAGAAGATAGCAACGTGCAATGTCAAAACAATTTCTTGCTGTTTTATAATTTATAAAGTTTCTTTCTATAAAGTTTAATGAACTCTTTTCAAAAACAGTATGCGAAACACCTGCCATTTTTATATATTAAACTTTGCACTCTGTTTACGTTTTTCTTTAGATGTTCACACCACGACTTTTTTTAAGAATGAGAAAATGAATGAAGTCGGATGAGCATGCGTTCGCACATATTACATGTAGGATGAACCACCGCAAAAAATCAAAAGTTTTTGATTTCCATCCTACCGCAGAATTTGCTTTCACACTTGCTACATGTCCATCCGTCCTGTCAAATACATCCTACATGTAGGATAGTTCGAAACCCCCTATAAGCTATTTAAACAACAAAAGTAGCAAGGTTCCATTGAACGGGTTGAAAATTATCACAAGATACCAATTGTTTTAGGTGTAGATTTTAATTGCGAATTCAGACAAGAATGTTCATAAGCACTTAAGGCAAGGCCGGAGGTCTAGCGCTCGAAAGTGTTTTTTAATAAGTTAAAATATTGAACAACGATATTTAAACTTCTAAGGTATCATAAAAACAATTTTTTTTAATTTAAAAAATTGTTGATCTTGCTCAAAATGGCGCTCAATGAGACGCTTTCAAGGAAAAGGGGCATGTAGATTTTGACTTTTCTATTTATCCGAAAAATAAAAATCAAGAATATTATTACTCACTATGAGTGCAGCTATGACTGGCACTAGAAAAAAAATATTGAAAATTGACAGAATGATACGCTTTTGAAAATTAAGTTTTTACCAGCTTGTTACCAGCTTTTTAACAGCTTGTTTTCTACCGGTTATTAAGTGTAAAATATACTATGTTTTTGAAATAAAACTTTGATTCTAGTTCCAGCGTAGCCACTGATGTTATGAATAGCATATTTAAATTTCAGATGATTCGGCTGAATAGTTTTTGTTTTTTCTTCAACACCATGCCGAAAAAAGCATGGTTTCGAGATAAATGAGTATAAAGAGAATTAATGTAGACGAAAAACTGAGGCTCGACACCTACTAAAACGGCTGTAGAAGTTAAAAAACCGTCAGAAAGACTATACTTTTGAAATATAAAAAAAATCAATTTCATAAAAATTCTAGGCCTTAAACAATGTTGTCTTGATAAATATACTTTGGGAATAAGCGATCGAAATATTTGCATAACACGATAAGGACAAACACTGATGTAATATTTATTAAAAATATCGATGTAATTACATCTATATAATATACGTTTTTATATATTAGATTTTAAAAACCAATAATTTCATTAACATTTTCAAAAATTCTTCAAAATTAATGTAAAGCAATTATGTAAAGTAATACAATGTGCTGGTGGTAATATTTTTTTTAGTTAACAATATGGTGTTATTAACAATATTTTTTAGTTAACAATATTATTTTAATTAAAAACTTTTTTATTAAAAAAACCATTAAAGTGTCATGCTCATGAAACTACGAAAAAGCTTCGCTTCTCTCGTTTTTCCAGCGACGCGTCTGTGTTTTTGTTATTACTTACTTACTTACTTAGTTGACGCTACAACCGTATGTCGGTCTTGGCCTCATCTAAAAATTTGCGCCAGACATTTCTGTCTTTCGCTTGCTGGCGCCAGTTGGAAATTCCAAGCTTCCTCAGGTTATCTCTACTTGGTCTTTCCAACGAAGATGCGGTCGTCCTCTTCTGCGTTGACCGCCGCTGGGTACCGAATCGAATTATTTTCTTCACTGTGTCGATGTCAGAGTACAGCTCATACAGTTCATCATTCCACCGTATTCGGTACGCGCCATTGACGCAGATTGGTCCGTAGATCTTACGAAGAATCTTTCTCTCGAATGCTCCTAAAGTCTTTTTTAAAGTTTTCATCTAAACTGCTCAGCGTCCAGGTTTGTGATGCACAAAGTAGGACGGGCATGATGAGCGATTAATAGAGCGTGATTTTCGTTCGTCGAGAGAGGGCTCTGCTTCTCAGTTGCCTACTGAGCCCAAAGTAACACCTGTTGGCAAGAGTTATTCTTCGTTTGATCTCAATGCTGATGTCGTTGGTTGAGTTATTGCTGGATACCAGATAAACGAAGTTCTTCACAACCTCGAAGGAGGTATTCTCAACGGTAACGTGGGTTCCAAGACACTGGGACTGTTTGTTTGTTGACACTAAGTATTTCGTCTTATCTGCATTCACTGCAAGACCCATTCGACTTGACTCTCTTTCTAATCTGGAAAATGCTGCACTGACCTTGTGCGTATTATGGTTAATGATATCGATGTCATCAGCACACGCAAGCAGCATAACACTCTTATAGAATATTGTGCCACTACGTCTCAGATCAGCAGCTCGGATGATCTTTTCCATCATTAGGTTGAAAAAGTCGCACGATAAGGAATCACCTTGTCTGAAACCTCGTTTGGTAACAAATGGTGCGGAGAGGTCCTTCCTGATTTTAACTGCGCTGCTGGTGTTGCTCAGTGTCATCCTGCAAAGTCGTATAAGTTTTGCAGGAATACCAAATTCAGACATGGTGGAGTACAGGTGCTTCCTTATTGGGCTGTCGAAGGCGGCTTTGTAGTCGACAAAAAAATGGTGGGTGTCGACTTGTTTTTCTTGAGTCTTCTCCAAGATTTGTCGTAACGTAAAAATCTCTTCGATGGTGGACTTTCCAGGTCTGAAGCCACACTGCTAAGGTCTTATCAGTTCGTTTACAATGGGCTGCAATCTTTCACATAAAACGCTCGACAGGACCTCACATGCGATATGAAGAAGGAAGTGGGATCGCCTTTCTTGTGGAATGGGCAGAGCACACTGAGATTCCAATCGTTCGGAATGCATCCTTCCGACCATATTCCGCATAGAAGCTCGTGAATGCATTTAAGTAGAGCTTCGCCTCCGTTCTTAAACAGCTCAGCAGGTAAGCCTCCCGCGGCTTTGTTATTTTTAAGCCGAGCTATAGCTGTCAGAACTTCATCATAGTCGGGCAGCAGAATCTCAACGATGTTATCCTAAATTGGAGTTTCCGGAATATCATCTTTATTGGCGGGATTGTTGTCAGCGTCGCCATTTAGAAGCTTAGAGAAGTGTTCCCTCCATAACGTCAGTGTACTCTGGACATCTGTCACTAGATTTTCGTTTTCCTTGCAGGAAGAGGCAGGAAGAGGTCTTAAAACCATTGGCAAGGCGTCTTATTTTTTCGAAAAATTTTCGGGCCTCATTCCTGTCACCATACATCTCAATCTTCTCCTGCTCGCGCTTTTCTGCCTCTCTTTTTTTCCGCCTGAAAATACGTCTCTTTTCCCTCCTCTTTTCTTTGTATCGCTCCTTAGCAGCGCGCGTTACAACCGACTGCAGGGTGGCTTTGTAGGCGGCGTCTTTCTCTGCAGTGGCATCGCGACACTCATGGTCGTACCACTGGTTTCGGCGAGGGCGTTGGTAGCCAATCACCTCTTCAGCAGCTTTTTGTCATTATGGGTGTTATTTTATTTTACCTAAAGGAAGTCATCTTGGGCCTCTTCTGTTTCTACTTTTTATAAACGATTTGCCATCTGTCATAATGCATTCCAGCATCTTAATGTTTGCTGACGAAGTCAAACTCTTCCTTACTTTTAAAAATGATAATGACGCTGTATTTTTGCAAGCCGACATAGATCATCTTTATAACTGGTGCAAAACGAACCGTATGAACCTCAACATGAAGAAATGCAAGCATATGTCTTTCTCGCGCAAACCACCAATTAAATGTATCTTCAAAATTTGTGGTTATCCATTGGAGTCCTTAGATAGCTTCAATGATCTTGGAGTTACAATGGATCCTAAACTACGCTTTAATATTCATGTAAATAAAATAATAAATAGAGCAAATAGTACCTTAGGATTTATTAAACGTTGGGCAAAAGAGTTTAATGATCCTTTCATAACGAAAACCTTATTCACTTCCCTAGTGCGGCCTATCTTAGAATACGCTTCAGTTGTTTGGTGCCCACGATACGGTTGTTACATAGACGACATTGAATCAGTGCAGAAACAATTTCTTTTATTTTGCTTAAGCTATCTTTATTGTAATACTGATTTTCACTTACCACCTTATGAATATCGGTTACAACTCTTAAATCTTCCTTCTTTAAAAAATCGGAGAATTATGATAAATGCTTGTTGGATTATAAAACTTTTACATGGCTATGTAAACAGTCCATATTTATTGAGTAAAATATATTTTAATATTCCTCTTCGTCCTAGAAGATCTTTTGAGTTACTCCACATGAACTTTTGTAGAACTAATTATTTGCAAAATGAACCTCTTAGAAGCGCTTGCGGTGATTTTAATTTTGTATCTGATGTAATATCCTTAAGTGAATCCATGGACTCAATCAAACATAAAATTATAGATTACCTGCAGTACCGTCGTTGATTATGTAAAGTTCTTTCAAACATATATCTGATGCATCTGGTGATTTGTAAACACATTAATATAACAATCTAAATGGATAAATGGACCTAAGCGTAAAATGGAAAATTTTGGTGGATAAACATATAAGTAATCTGAATGGACCTAAACCTGGGATCTTCAGTTGCCTCATATCTTCATGATGATTGTAACTACACTTGTCGACGGTACCGTGGTGTCTTGGTGTCTTTTTACCTCTTGAAACACTACGTTAGATCGATTTGTAATATATTAATATGAGTGGCCGATAAGACCTACACGCTCAGAAATCTTGGATTAAATTCTAATCCAATCGTTGGAATCATGCATTTTTTAATACTTTTTGTATTATAATTTAATCCAATCGTTGGAATCATGCATTTTTTATACTTTTTGTATTAGAATTTAATCCAATCGTTGGAATCATGCATTTTTTAATAAAACCTGGAATACTTTTTAATACAGTTTGGATTCGTCTTTAAAAACAGCGTTCGGCTTGGTTCGGCTCTTATGCATGTTTATCATTTCTTTATACATGTGGCTTCATAGAGCAGTTGGTAGAGCCAAATACTTAATAACCTTAACGTAGTGGGTTCGAATCCCACATGTTTCGTTAATTTTTTTTTTTGTCAAAAATATTTTAATACAAGCATGTATTAAAATTAATTCCAATGAGAGAATAAAAATCAATTGTAATATATGTAGTGTATTAGATTGTAATACAATTCTGGTGTGGTCATATATACAATACAGTTTGTATTAGAATTTAATCCAAGATTTCTGAGCGTGTAGTTTGTCTTGGTGCCTGCGTTCGCAACTGGTTTTCTTTATTTTATGAAAATTGGTTTGGTGAAGTTGACCTAGTTTGTCGAGTAACCACTCTGTCAAGCCAGGATTTCACCGGCTTCAGGGAGACAGAACGATATATATTATATATATACCTATTGGAGTGGTGTTTTATTGGGTATGAGACCTTGTTTGTCACACGACTCCGCCGTATACAAAAATTGTTGCTAACTTGACCTTGTTTGTCTTGAATACGCAACCCTGCTATGCTGTCTGATTTTATCGATTTTGACTTAACTTTTTTTCTATTATTTTTTATACTTTAATAAAAATATATACTTTAAGCAATTTACTAAAACTTTTTAGTTTGTTAAAAACACATTATTTCATTCAAAATCATACTTTATATTTTTGAATTGTATTAAATATCTTATTTTATAATTTTAAATTTGCTATAAAACCTGTTAAGGTTTAGCAATCAAGTAAATAAATAAATAAATAAATAAATAATAAATTTTTGCAAAAAATGTTTTTTTATGATTTTTTGAAGTAAATGGTCTTTATATGATATGAAAACATATACAATGCCTAAATTTTGATATTTTGATATCCTTCAAGGATTTTCAAGAAACGAAAGTTTGTACTGAAAATATTTTTTTTGCATCAAATGTTGTCAAATCAGTTGAGATTTTAAAATACTTTAATTGTTTTTGTTAAAATCTGTCAACTTCTCGAAATTTGTGCTATTAGTTTTAAAGTATATGTAAAATCAACTTACTTCTACGACTCATCTTAAAAAAAAAATTAAATGTGACGCAAGAATTTTGTGAAAATTTAATAAATGACAAAATTAACAGATAAGCAATATGAAAGGGCTAAGCAATTGACACTGTGGGGTATACCTACAGCCTTTAATATTTATCGTACAAAGAAAAAATATATGCCAAAATATCAGTTAGAAAATCAGACAAGTTGCGTTAGGCTTTTTTCACATGGAGCAATTGAAAAGTAATGCAACTGTAACAAAAGTTGCTAACCAATGTATTTGTACCGAAACCTTCACATGAAACAATTTGCAGATGAAACAAGTTGGCAACACATTCGCAACCAGTTCCATGCAACACGACTTGCTGCAATTTAATTCGGCGATTTGTTACGTTTGCGATATGTCATGAGTGATATGAAAATAATTAATCAGTTAATAAATATGAAATATGTGCAGGAAGTGGAGAAATATCATTTTTTATCCTCAATTTAGTTTTTATATCTATTTAACAAACTTCCATTAAATAATTGTTTGTGTTGTTATGAATTTTCAATATTGCGTTGCGAATTGTCTTGCTCATCTGAAAGCGTAGGTTGCAGTTCAGTTTAAAATTTAACCCCCGTATTCATAAACCTGTTTTAGCGATAATTATACAGTGAAAAACTTTTTGTTATGCATAAACGTATATTAGCATCAACGTTCTAAGAGTATTTTAACGATCGTTAAAATCATCCTGAACGTAGTTCCTACTCGAACAGCTAACTGCAGAGAGAACTTACAACTCCGGTGGTCCCTTTCCACCCCTTTTGCCTCCATTGACATCTTCTGCAAGCATCGCATACAGTATGTATCGCATACTGTCTTTACTGAATCTGTATTTTTTCCGGAACTCCTCGTTTTTTTGTTCAAAAGGGATGATCCTTGCTCTATACATTTTTAGGCGCTTTGGAAAAGGATCCTCTTCTTCAACTAAAGCGCATATAATCAAAATATTAAACATGTCCATTGTTTTTGTATTTTCGTTTACTTTTCACTTCACACTTTTCGCTTTTTTAATGCCTAACATAACTTGTCAAAATCAGCTATCTTTCGACAAAAAGTCTATTTTTCGTCAAGTTCTTTTGTTAAGCTGTCAGCTGATGAAGTGTTGCTTACTGTTTTGAAAAAATTCCCATATTGCTTAAAATGCTCTTAAAATTCGTTTATGCATAAACAGCATTTTAAGGGATAGTTTGTGTTCTTACTAAAACAGTTTTTAACGAGTACATAACAAATGTAATGATTACGGCCGTAAGTGTTTTGAAACATTTTAAGCTGTTGCGTTGTAGTTGCATTACTTTTCAATTGCTCCATGTGGAGTTTACAAATACAATTTAAAGGTTTTTTTTACTGGATTCGGAATTTCAAGTTCATTAGAGAGAAAGATGAAAAACAAAAAGTTTAAGTTAAGATAGAATGTAAGAGGGGAAAAAGAAGACGAGAAAAAAAAAAGAATAAAGACAATTTTTTGCATTTCATAATAAAATGAAAGATGCTTTTTAAAAAAATATGGCAATTACTATTATTAATATTGCGAGTTGAAAGCGAATTTCATAGTTTGATAGAATATATAAAGAGTTGACGGTCAGATGTTAGAGACACGTGTCTAAACGGTATAAGTTTATTAAAACGGCTAGAGTAGGTGAATTTGAATCGTTTGTACAAGTATGATGGTTCCGTATTATGTATCATTTAATGAATCAAAAGAAGGGTTTTTAGGTCAAGTTGTTGATCAAAAGTCTTATTAAATATTTGTTTGGCTTAGTAAGATACATGATCTCTACTTTTTTTATTAATAAATGAAGACATGAGGGAATGACAGTGCTATGTCGCAAAACCTAATTTCGTAAAAATTGAGTTCAAAGTTTCGCATTTGTACTGAAATGTATACTAAATCAAACTTTGTAAAGAAGTTACTTTTTAAAATAGCCACAAAGATGGTTGTTTTAAGGTTTAAAATTGTTTGTATATACATTGCATCTTCATCTATGTATAGAGCCGGATTTTCTTCATCTCTAGAAAATCCGATAGTGCAACACATAACTTTCATCCACTCATGTCTTCAAATCTAGTCATATCTATACTCTATACTAGTGATGCTCAACTGAGCTCCTATGGTCTACGGGGCGTTCGCGCGAGCTCGCTCTGTGTTTGTGTGTATGTGTTATTTGAAAAGAACACAAAGAAATTTATTTGAAGCGGGTAGTTAATAATTAGTTAATACTATTTATACAATAACAAAAGCATTAAATTCGTTAACTAAAGTTTAACAATTGCTTTTATTCCTAAAATTAAGTTCATAACAACAAATTTATTTAAATATATATACCAATAAAAAATGTTAAAGTTTCAATGCAGTTTGTTTTAGATACCAAGAACGAAAAACTATTATTTTTGTAAAGTACAGACAATTCAGCCTTATAATGCTTGATTTAAACGCTTTTGCAGATTAAAGGCATAATTATGCAAACTTATGTCTCCTGTTACAGTTAATATTTGTTGCTGGGATGGTTGTGTTTTTCATTTTGCTAACAGTGGAACAATTTTCAAATTTTGTGGATTTTAAAACTTAGCAAGCTTAGAGACAATTTTCTCAGAAATTCTAACTATGCGCAATGAATGCCATTGAAATAAGATTAATTTAATATTATTTTATTTAATATGAAGTTTGTTTGCATTCGCCCGTCAAATTAAAATTTGCTTTCACAAAATATAAGTTAATATAAAATAAAATAGAAAAAAATCTAAAAATAAGGATCACCCTAATGTGCAAGGACAATTTAAATTATATAGCTGCATAAAAGTGATTTTGCTCACTGTGCAATGTTGTTGACTACAAATACACACACGCGGTTCCTTGTTTTTGTTTATAGTGAAAAGCCGCTGCCAGCTAGGGTTGATATTTTCGGTACAATTGTACTTTTTTGGTACAATTTTATAATTTTCTTACTTTCCTACTACCATAACACAGTCCTACTACTTTCTTACTACTTTCCACTCTATAATAAACACAGAATTTAGAACTCTAAATAAGCAAACGATTTGAAAGAATTAAAAAATTTTTCTAGTTCTAAATTTTGGTACTCTGTAAAATACAATAAAATTGCTTAAGGAATTCTTCATTAAACATCAAATGTAAAAAGAGTATTTTATTTTCAAAGTTTAATAAAAACCAATTACGGAAACAGATTGCAGATTGCAACAATTTATTTAATTTAATATAAGCAAAATATTTTTTAAAATCCAGTGTACAAATGCCGCAATATTGATATCAGATATAATATATCAATATAATATATAATGAAAAATTTTCTAAAATTTTTATGAAAGTGAAGCATTGCTTGTCTAAAAAATTTTCCCAATAACTTCTTTCGTAATGGAAAGGCCCTGACTAGCATTTAAATTTTTTTAAAAGGCTTCTGCAAAGAACCTGATAAAAAAAATGTAAGTTGCCTTTCTATACTAAGGTACCGAAAGAAACTTGCATCTTTATAGAAATTTAATTTTCATTATAAAAAGATTTCTAAACTTTATTTTTATATGATTTTTTTATAGATTTTATTGATCTCATTTTATGAATATTATTAGACTACTTGTGTTCATTTTTGTGGTTATAAAAAACTTTGTGATTAATTAAAAATAAATAAAAACTTTTTAATTTTTTTATAAGGTCTATGAACTGAATTGTTAAAAACAGATTCACTTTAATTTAAATAAAAACTAGCAAGGAATTATCTTCTGGGTCGAAGTTTAGATACCCCACAGTATATACTTAGTTATGCATGTTTTTAAAGTTTAATGACGTCACCTCGCATAGATACGGTTGTGGTGTTCATCCAATTTTGCAAAAACTAAAATGCAGAACACGATAAAAATATGGAAGATTATGTTAAATATGCTGTTAATACACACATTTTCGTGGAATTTATAAAAGTTATTCTACTTTGATCACGTCACTTTGTTTGGGAGATTGGTCGAGTTTTTATCAATTTTGCCAAATTCCAAACTCCGAATTTTACTACTCTTGGCATATGTTCATAATTTAAATTTATTAAATTAATTTTTGTGGAATTTTTAGAGACTTAACCGTTTTCATGTAGTTACTAAGCTTAGGAGGTAGGCGTGGTTTCTATACTATTTTCAAAAATTTGAAATGTATGGTAAATATTTGACACCAAAGTTCATATGCAAAATTTCAAGTCAGTACATTAGTTTTTGTGGCATTTTCAGAGATTTTACCATTTTGTTAAAGTTGCTTTATATGGGAAGTTGTTGCGTTGTTTTTTTTTTCGATTTCAAAAATTTCAATTATATGGTGAATTTTTACGGACAAAATTTATGGGCAAATTTTTAATAACGACATTAATTTTTGTGTCATTTTTAGATATTTTAAAGACTTGATAGAGTAACGTTGTGTGGGAGGTGGGCGTTCTTTTATCCGATTTAAACAAATTTGAAATATATGGTGAATATTTTACTTCAAAGCTTATGTGCACAATACCAATTGACTGCAAAATTTTTTGTGACGTTTTAAGAAATTTTATTGTTTGATAAAGAAGGTGTGGTTTTCATCCGATTTTGCTCATTCTCGAACTTGACCTTTTTTTAACATAAGCACTATACCAAATTTCAATACGATAGCTTTAAAATTGCGGCTGTAATCTTGTCGACAGACTGACCTAGCGAAATCGGCTGAGGAGGTGATGCTGATCAAGAATATATACACTTTTTTACACCCACCATGCCTCCTTATCGGCGTTGCAAACGGAGTGACAAAGTTAACGCAGTATGCGTGGAGCAAACAAATTTTATTTCATACTATTTTTTTTTCATTTTGAACAATTTTTTCTAAATTTTTATACCAAAATGAAAAGTCATTAATCTACCCTGCTGCCAGCCTGCTGTTGGCAGAGCGAGCTGACGAGTTGAGCATCACTACTCTATACTATTATATAAAAATAAAACTTTTAAAAAGTTAGCACTTTTGTGGCTGCCGGAAAACTCAAGAACCACTGAACGGATTTATGTGAAATTTTCATTATTCAAATCAGAATTAAGATGGTTCATGTATAGTCAAAATTTTGATATATGGGCATTTACGTAGCCACGCACATGACAGTCATAAAACTTTATTGAGTGGAAAAACAAAGAATAATTAAACATACAGTTTTCTTATTTTGATTTTTCAATAGTTTACTAAGCGCACTATACAAGGTGTAAAAGCTAAGAGTTGTCAAAAGCTCGGCTCTTAGAAAGAAGCCATAAAAAATAATATGTTACGTGACGCAAAATAGAAGTGGTTTTTACCTGCAGCAATATCAACGAAAAAATTTGCAAAGTTTGCACGAGTTTCTCTATGAAAGTTTTTTTAATATAATCTGGAATAATGTTGCTACGTATTCATAATTGCTTACGTTATGTACCTTTATAAACCATACGTTATGTGACAGATTTTTCCCTTCAAAAAAGTGAAAATATTGTGATTTAATTGAACTAGAACAAGTGATTTAATTGAACTAGAAAAACACATAAAGTGTAATTCAAGACCATTACTATCGAAATTGAAAAAAATTTAATTAAACTTTGTATTATACGAGTATTTATTATACTTACGAAATTTCAACTTTAGTTATAGACTAGGACATTTTAGTTCACTAAAAAGATCGACCTTTTTAGTTCAGTTGAGTTTAATGAACTAGTTCGGTCATATAGTTCTTTTAGTTAATTTAGTTCGTTCGCTTTTTTAGTTCTTTTCGTGCACTCGTTCATGTTGTTAGTTCGTTAGGTCTTACACATAGTTCGTTTGATGTTTTAGATCGTTAGGTATGTTAGCTTGTTATATTTTTTAGTTTAATGGCTCTTTTAGTTCGTTTTGTTTACTCGTTTATGATCAGATCTATTAAATTAAACGAACTATAGACCGATAACTATGGATATAGAATAAATTTACATAAAAATACTACGTATGGGCATTTCACACAATATTTGCCACAAAATTTGTTTTTCCGAAAAAAGTTTTTTTTATCGTTCATTAGTGAAAAACTGTATCAGCATGTACTCAAACCATTGTTGAATAATTTTTTCTAGTTCATTTCGAACTGACTCGCTGCAAAATCGATTGAACTAAAAGAACGAGAATCAACGAACTAGTTCACATAGTTCATGAGTGCGATTAGTTCACTTGAACTAGCTCGTTCGTGAACTACTACTGAGCCTACTGAAAAACTGGCTAATATCTAAATTTTTGGTAAAATTCGGCACTTTTTCCCATTTCCTGCTTTAACAGTAAAATATATCTAAAATTGTTTTATAAACACATGAAAGATCTTCCCGATTTCAACAAAAAAGTCTACTGTGGCATGAACCTACGATCAATAGTTTTGTCGTAAAATTGACATTTTAATAAAAAATTAACTTATTTTCTTGCAAGCAGTTCTTCTGTTGATTGACTTTGATGCTGTTACTGCTTGCAGCTTTGGTTTCGTTGTTGTTGCGTGTTTCTTTGTAACTACAACAACAGCTGTGTGTTGTTATGTAAAGAGAACAACGTGTGTAGTTTTTATTACATTAGCGTAAAAGGGGTTACACATTAGGGAACCTGTTCGTCATACGGCGGCCATGTTCGAACCAGTTTGATAGTTAAGAAGCTAATTTAATGGTTTGTTGAACCTGATGACCTGTTGGCAAAAAATTTTGATTTTCTCCTTCAAACCAGGGTTGTAAAACAAAATGATGGCGAAAAACAACAAAAATGCCTCGCTTGTATGACGAACACGTTGCTTTCATTTGAACGAGTTAGATCCGCCATGTTGTTTGAGGAACAAGATCGCTAATGTGTAACCCCATTAACAAACCACGAAATAAAAATAATAACTAGAAATAATTTTAAATAGAGTTTTTGCAGTTCATTAGTGTGGTTTAATGATTTCATATTGTTTGAATGTAATTCTTTTAAAATAAAATTTGTGTTCAAAAAAACGTTTGTTGATACACCTCAAAATATTCACCTCAAAATATCGTAATTTTTTCTTAAAATTAAAAGTTTACTCAACACATGGCAGATGTTAGCAAAAATTCTTTTATGGATGTAAAGGCAATAATACGAAGATTCATGTCTCATATTTTTTTTTAAATTGAACCAACGCTCAGGGGATGCCTCCTATAAATGTATAAGCATGTAAACAGACAGCACTAGGTCTTACTTGCGTTGAACTCTACTCTATTAGCATGACCCCACTCGGAGATTTTTTGTAGATTATTAAGGAGTGTGTCATTCATGTTTTGCATTATTCTCTCAATCTCCATAGAGCTTGGGCGTTTTTTGAATGAATATGAATGACAAATCTGGGGGCAATGTAACAATGTAACATGTCTGACTGTCTTAACCTGGCAAGGCCAGGAAAATTTTTGTGAAATCGCCTCAAGTCGACTCAAACCTCCACGTGGTTTTTCCTGGGCAACGTCAAAACTGACAACCGTTAGTTTGGCGGCTAATCTGAGCGGCGGGCCTCCCTAGGCTTAAAATAGGTTGTGCGTCGGGTTTGAAGCCCACCCGTAAAAACAGATTTTAATGAAAACTAATAAGAATAGAAGAAAACTGATCCCCAAATCTGATGACGACTTCCGCAAACGAAAAACTGATAATGATTTACAGATATGCACCTGGAATGTCCGAACCCTTAATTGGGAAGGTGCCTTTATCCAACTGACTGATGTCTTGGAAAGATACAAAGCTGATATCACTGCTATCTAAGAAAAGCGATGAAAGGGACAGGGTTGCATTCGGCATGCACCCTGTGATATCTACTACAGCGGCCATGCGGAGAAGCACAATTTTGGATGCGGATTTGTAGTTGGCAAGAGATTACGGCCCCACGTCCTGCGATTCACACCTGTGAACGAACGACTTGCCATAATCCGCATCAAGGTTAAATTTTTTAATATAAGCCTAATATGTGCGCATGCTCCGACAGAAGACAAGGACGACGAGATCAAGGAAATTTTCTACGAACGCCTTAAAAATGCTTACGAACGCTGCCCCCGTCACGACGTAAAAATCGTGCTTGGTGACTTCAACGCTAAGGTGGACAAGGAAAATATTTTTGGTCTAACTGTCGGAAAGTTCAGCCTCCACGACAACACCTCCGATAACGGAATGAGGCTGATTGACTTCGCCGCAGCACGAAACATGGTCGTAAGTAGCACTAGATTCAAGCATATCAATATTCATAAAGCTACCTGGATGACCCCTGATCACAAAACCAAGAATAAAATTGATTACATTTTGATCGACGGAAGGCACTCTTCCAGTCTATTAAATGTACGCACGATCCGTGGTGCAAACATTGACTCGGATCACTATCTTGTTGCAGCCAAGATCCGTACACGTCTGTGTGCAGCTAAGAATACACGCAACCCTACACAGAGAAAGCTAGACGTCGACAAGCTGCAATCGAAACAGACAGCCGATGCTTTCGCCACTCGACTCTCACTCCTGCTTCAAAGCACTCCTCCAATCGATGATATATGCGCGCAGTGGACACACATTTCCAACTCCATGCGTGCGGCTGCTGAAGAGGTAATTGGCTACCAACGCCCTCGCCGAAACCAGTGGTACAACCAGGAGTGTCGCGACGCCACTGCAGAGAAAGACGCCGCCTACAAAGCCACCCTGCAGTCGGTTGTAACGCGCGCTGCTAAGAAGCGATACAAAGAAAAGAGGAGGGAAAAGAGACGTTTTTTCAGGCAGAAAAAATGAGAGGCAGAAAAGCGCGAGCAGGAGAAGATTGAGATGTATGGTGACAGGAATGAGGCCTGAAAATTTTTCGAAAAAATAAGACGCCTTGCCGATGGTTTTAAGACCGGGGCCTCTTCCTGCAAGGATGAAAACGAAAATCTAGTGACAGATGTCCAGAGTATACTGACGTTATGGAGGGAACACTTCTCTAAGCTTCTAAATGGCGACGCTGACAAATATCCCGCCAATAGAGATGATATTCCGGAAACTCCAATTTTGGATGACAGCGTTGAGATTCCGCTGCCCGACTATGATGAAGTTCTGACAGCTGTAGCTCGGCTTAAAAATAACAAAGCCGCGGGAGCTGATGGCTTACCTGCTGAGCTGTTTAAGAACGGAGGCGAAGCTCTACTTAAATGCATTCACGAGCTTCTATGCAGAATATGGTCGGAAGAATGCAATCCATATTCCACTATCTGTGCCAATTACCGTGGGATAAGCCTTCTTAATATCGCATATAAGGTCCTGTCGAGCATTTTATGTGAAAGATTGCAGCCCATTGTAAACGAACTGATCAGACCTTATCAGTGTGGCTTCAGACCAGGAAAGTCCACCAACGACCAGATTTTCACGCTACGACAAATCTTGGAGAAGACTCAAGAAAAACAAGTCGATACCCACCATCTTTTTGTCGACTACAAAGCCGCCTTCGACAGCCTAATAAGGAAGCACCAGTTAAAGCACCAGCGCAGTTAAAATCGCGAAGGACCTCTCCCCACCATTTATTACCAAACGAGGTTTCAGACAAGGTGATTCCTTATCGTGCGACTTTTTCAACCTAATGATGGAAAAGATCATCCGAGCTGCTGATCTGTGACGTAGTGGCACAATATTCTATAAGAGTGTAATGCTGCTTACGTATGCTGATGACATCGATTTCATAGGCCATAATACGCGCGAAGTCAGTGCAGCATTTTCCAGATTAGAAAAAGAGTCAAGTCGAATGGGTCTGGCAGTGAATGTAGATAAGACGAAATACTTAGTGTCAACAAACAAACAGTCCCAGTGTCTTGGAACCCACGTTACCGTTGACAATACTTCCTTGGAGGTTGTGAAGAACTTCGTTTATCTGGTATCCAGCATTAACTCAACCAACCACATTAGCATTGGGATCAAACGAAGAATAACTCTTGCCAACAGGTCTTACTTTGGGCTCAGTAGGCAATTAAGAAGCAGAGACCTCTCTTGGCGAACGAAAATCACGCTCTATGAATCGCTCATCATGCCCGTCCTACTTTATGCATCACAAACCTGGACGCTGAGCAGTTTAGATGAAAAGACTTTAGGAGAATTCGAGAGAAAGATTCTTCGTAAGATCTACGGACCAATCTGCGTCAATGGCGAGTACCAAATACGGTGGAATGATGAACTGTATGAGCTGTACGCTGACATCGACATAGTCAAGCGCATTAAAAATCGAGCGGCTTCGCTGGCTTGGTCATGTTCAGCGCATGAAAGACGATGCTCCAGTGAAGAAAACATTTGATTCGGTACCCAGTGGCGGTCAACGCAGAAGAGGACGACCGCATCTTCGTTGGAAAGACCAAGTAGAGACAACCTGACGAAGCTTGGAATTTCCAAATGGCGCCAGCAAGCAAAAGACAGAAATGGCTGGCGCAAATTCTTAGATGAGGCCAAGACCGACATACGGTTGTAGCGCCAACTAAGTAAGTAATTAAGTATGAATGACAAATGCTGCTGTCGTCCGCAAACGAATGTATTGGGTTATGCGTCAACGACAGAAGGTCGTTCATAAAAACCATTAACAAGGTTGGCGATAGTACTGAACTGAATCTAGCCAATAGGTTCGCTTTATGCCGCTCATATACCCGTTGTTCCTCTTAGTTCCTTACTTTTTAGGCTTTAAAGATCAAAAATTGTGAAAAATAAGCATTAATTCCATGTAGTTTCTGTGGTCGAACAGCAAACCATTTTATGATTTTGGAACTATTGATGATTAGATCCTATAGATATCCTTTTCGTATTTTAAAAAAGCCGCAACCGAATGTCTCCAGCAGTTTATACACAGGATCATTTCAAAGTTGCTAAAAAAGGACTATAAAAAATTTGCGCAGAGAACAAATAAGTTCGAAATTTCGAACCCTATATCTCGACAAGTATTAAAGATAATTAAAGATAAAGTAATAAAGATAAATTTGAAAACCTTGTACAATTTTCATTTAGAATGCAAAAAAATTTAAAAAATTTGAAATTTGCACTTTATAGTTTTTAGCACTCAAACGATCGTTTGAGACACTGTGCGTCGCAAGATAGACACAGAAGACACACAACTTTTTTGCTGCTTTGCAATCTATTTTGTATGAAATTTTTTTAAGTCCAGCTCATGCAGAAAGTTACTTTAAGAAATCATCATGAAAAGTGCGTCAATGATGACGCGGACTACTGGGTAGGAACCTATTTCGGCAATCTTATCGTATTCTCTTCGTGTATTGTTAATACAAAATTTCAATTTCCATAAAAATTGCATATTCAAATTTTAAAATATTTTTAACATACTTGAATATTGAAACTATAACATTTTCTTTTTTACATAACGTAAAAGTGGGTACATTTGCATAAAGCGTAATGACTAAAGGAAGGGAATTTAATAACTTTAAAAATCATAGTAAATGTAATCAAGTTATGAGTAAAATTATTAGAATTTATCTTAAAGGACCCGATCTTCTTATGATCAATTGTGTTGTGTGTGTGTGTATTACTAAATGTGTGTACAATGATTCAAAAACTGCATCCTCAAATTTTAAGCCAACTCTAAAGCTAATATCTACGTTTTCAAAAGATTTATTCAAAGAAAAGAAAACTGCCAATAAAAAAAAATTTTAAAGAAGGTACAATTAATAATATATAAGTTGCATTGTGGAAATTTGTAATGATTTTTATAAACTTTAATTGGCTAAGGTAGGACCAGAACTCGGGCCCATAATTAATGTAAAATACAACGAATATCACAACATGAATGTAGATTCAACTCAAACCTACAGTGGCTCACAACGATAGTCGGACAGGCATTTCTTAGCACTTTCGCATTGGTTTCAGAAATGAAAATGGAAGAAGAAACTTGGAGTAAATATTTTTTCAAAACGTTCTTTATTGGTGAGCAAAATTAAACAGAAACATAGTTAAAAAATTAGAACATAACGGTAAAACAAAATTAAATCAAAGCAAAGTTTTAAAAACGAGATCCCATTGAAAGTCGGGCAGATAAGGAATTCAATGCTAAAACTAAGAATTTAATATTTTTTTGCCAATACTTTTACTTAAATGATTACCTGCAGCTTTTTTGAAATGTGTGCAACCAAATTTTTAAAAACTTCAGCTCCAATCTGATTCCACTCTTCACTTAGGATACTTTTTTTTAGGATTGGATCTTTAGTTGCTCATCTCTGATACTGCACTCAGGGTTCAAGTTCATCTCATAGATGTTCTATAACATTTTAATCTGGGCTTTGTGAGGTTGTTTTTATGACATTTGGACAAATATTAAGTACACAATTCTTTACCAAGAGCGTCGTATGTTTCAGGTCATTGTCTTGGTAAAACTAAAAATTGTCTGCAATTCCTTATTTACCCGCACTTTCTTTTACTTGCGCCATGAGAATGTCAAGGAACATATTTTTGTCCATTATACCTTCAATAAAATGAATCCTTCCAACATCAGACGCAGCCCGAAACCATGACTGATCCTCTACCATGCTTAATCGTATGTTTAGAATTTTTATTGCAAAATTCTTTATTCGGTTTTCGCTTTCCATCTGAACCATATAAATTAAATAAACTCTTTTCGGTAAACAAAACCTGTACTAAAAGTTTATTGTTTAAAAGTGCTGAAGTTCCTAATGTTTTCTGTTTTTCTCCTTGCTCCAGAATAGAAAGTCTTTGGTCATCTGCTCATACACGAAATTCGGGCGTTCTATTATATTTTTCTTTCTAATAGTGCTTTCTTCATGATACTCTTCAATTTAAAATTTTTTTTTTTTCAAAACTCTTCAAATTGTTTCTGAGTGTACACTCTTTTTTAAATTGAGTTTTAGCATGATCTCTAGTTTTAGTGCAAATAAAAATGGGTATTTTATTGTTTCTCTTAAAAATACCTTTCATCGTTGGAGATAAGTTTATTTTTAGCTACTGTACGTTCTTTATTGCATATTCTCTTATCTTGTATATAATGCTTGATTATATGTGCACTGTTGATTTACTTTTTAGGGCGATTTGTGAAATTTGTCACTCGGATTTTCCTTTCAAATAATAATCAATCACGATCTGCCTTTCTGCCAGTGTTTATTGATTCACTTTTCGAGAAATGTTTATTTTTTTAAGTTGAGTTTGACTGAAGTTATTCCAACAGTAGTAAAAAGTTGTAAGCAGGAATAACGGTTTAAGGGCCACAATTTGCACTTTTTCTTTACTTTCCCGACTTTCAATGTGAGCTCGTTTTTATAGGTTTGTTTCGATTTAAATTTGTTTCACCGTTATGTTCTAATTTTTTAATTATGTTGCTGTTTAATTTTGTTCACCAAAAAATAACGTTTTGAAGAAAATATATATTGCAATATTCTTCATACATTTTCATTTCTGAAATCAATGCGAAAGTGCTAAGAAATGCCTGCCCGACTTTCGTTGTGAGCCACTGTAAGTAACTCGTAGCGTTCAAGTCCTTCGGTTTACAACGATTGGAAAAAAAATTTGATGATAGGAAAATGGTAGCGTTAACTCGAATTCAAAACCTTTTTAACTTTTCCAATATATAGAAAAAAACTAAAAGCATATACTGACGTCTTAAGAAAGAAAGTCACAAACGCTAAAATTCCAAAATTGAGATAAGGGCAGATTCGGAACCGTGAGTTTCTGACTTTTGTTTTAAGCTAAGATTATCCATTTTCAACTGAAAATGACTGAAAATTAAGTAAAATGGTCATTCTAGTGTGTTTTTTAGAAAGATAAAAAAAGAAAAAGCTGAATATCTCAAAACTACTCAAATGGAGATATGACTTTATTTCTTAGGAGGGCAGTATAAGAGGGTGCAGTTTTTGAATCATTGTACACACATTTAGTAATACACACACAACACAATTGATTACGGTCACGAGCTTTTATAAACAAAGGATTGAGTTTTGCATTGACTTGTTTTGCGAAGTCGCTCTGGGTGAAGTTACGGCGGAATACTTCTTGTCCCACATTAAAGGAAACTAGCCGAGACCTTAAATTGTACTGCTCCCTATTGTTTTATATCCTTTTTTAATACTCAGGCCTATCCAGTGACGGATTAACCGTGTCGGGGCCCGAAGGCAATGCAATTCTCAGGGGCCCTTTATTATTGCATATTCTCTTATCTTGTATATAATGCTTGATTATATGTGCACTGTTGATTTACTTTTTAGGGCGATTTGTGAAATTTGTCGCTCGGATTTTCCTTTCAAATAATAATCAATCACGATCTGCCTTTCTGCCAGTGTTTATTGATTCACTTTTCGAGAAATGTTTATTTTTTTAAGTTGAGTTTGACTGAAGTTATTCCAACAGTAGTAAAAAGTTGTAAGCAGGAATAACGGTTTAAGGGCCACAATTTGCACTTTTTCTTTACTTTCCCGACTTTCAATGTAAGCTCGTTTTTATAGGTTTGTTTCGATTTAAATTTGTTTCACCGTTATGTTCTAATTTTTTAATTATGTTGCTGTTTAATTTTGTTCACCAAAAAATAACGTTTTGAAGAAAATATATATTGCAATATTCTTCATACATTTTCATTTCTGAAATCAATGCGAAAGTGCTAAGAAATGCCTGCCAGACTTTCGTTGTGAGCCACTGTAAGTAACTCGTAGCGTTCAAGTCCTTCGGTTTACAACGATTGGAAAAAAAATTTGATGATAGGAAAATGGTAGCGTTAACTCGAATTCAAAACCTTTTTAACTTTTCCAATATATAGAAAAAAACTAAAAGCATATACTGACGTCTTAAGAAAGAAAGTCACAAACGCTAAAATTCCAAAATTGAGATAAGGGCAGATTCGGAACCGTGAGTTTCTGACTTTTGTTTTAAGCTAAGATTATCCATTTTCAACTGAAAATGACTGAAAATTAAGTAAAATGGTCATTCTAGTGTGTTTTTTAGAAAGATAAAAAAAGAAAAAGCTGAATATCTCAAAACTACTCAAATGGAGATATGACTTTATTTCTTAGGAGGGCAGTATAAGAGGGTGCAGTTTTTGAATCATTGTACACACATTTAGTAATACACACACAACACAATTGATTACGGTCACGAGCTTTTATAAACAAAGGATTGAGTTTTGCATTGACTTGTTTTGCGAAGTCGCTCTGGGTGAAGTTACGGCGGAATACTTCTTGTCCCACATTAAAGGAAACTAGCCGAGACCTTAAATTGTACTGCTCCCTATTGTTTTATATCCTTTTTTAATACTCAGGCCTATCCAGTGACGGATTAACCGTGTCGGGGCCCGAAGGCAATGCAATTCTCAGGGGCCCTTTATCCTTTTCTAATTTTCAAATATATATTTTTTTTTCTACCACAATGTAATTATATTCATAATAATGGAAATTTTTTTCTACATTGAAGGTTTGCCATCATCCTAAATAATAAAACAAATTAAAGGAAGATAGGCGTATTTTTTCACTAAATATAACAAAATGCAGTACAATTTTGGGTGATTGGTGTTTTTAAAACGAAACCAGTTTTGTAAAGTACAATATGTTTAAATATTCACTCTTCTTACTTTTTTTGACACAAAATCGTCTAAATCATCTTGAAAATTGACTTATTCCAATACATCATTTTCAATCGCCATTATAGCAAATGCATTTAAACGGTGCTGCGACATTGAAGGCAGTTTTTTACTAGTTTTAATTTAGTAAAACTATGTTCATCCGTGGCGTTTGATATCATAAGACTTCCTTATATTTGCAATGCTATCATTATATTCGGAAAAGTTGATTGTGCCATATTATCCAAAATCAATTTATATGATTCCTCGGCCGGTGCAATTTTGTCTTTCCTCACATCAAGTAAAATTTTAAGAGTAAGCATTTACTTATCTATTTAAGGGACCATTAAAGTTTTTTAAGCGAAAAAAATCTGTATTAAAAGTTTTATTTTAAAGTGACTGTTTATTTTAGGTAATTTTTGTTTTAACTTTATAATCACATAACTTTTACAGAAAATATTTTGAACTTTTTGGATAACAAATATAAATTATTATATCAGGAATCGGTTGTTTACGTAAACACCTGAAATATGCGTTAGACACGATTTTTTGGAGCTTGTTCATCTAAAAAAAAATAAATAATTTAGGTTCTGCTGAAACATTTTGAGCTTCTAATCGAAGATTTTTGAAAAATGTGGATTTTTACTGAAATGGCATGTGAAAACCCGATTTTTTTCTTAATAAAGTCCGTTTTTTAGGTTATAAAAAAGAAACTATTTGTCCAAAATAAAAATTGAACGATTAATGATTACCAATTATATTTCCTTAACATGTATGTTCGAGCGAAAAAAAAATTAATACGAGAGTAAAGGTTCGTTAATGTTTGTAGTTTAACTGGTTTATTTCAACTCACTTAAACTTGTTCATTTCAATATACGTATAGAGAAAAATTAAAAAGCAAAGGAAATATGACTAAAATAGTGATGTTACATTTAGTGAGAGGATTGAGTAATATGATTCAAAATTAGTGATGATTTGTTCAAAATACATTATTCGTTACAATAGTTATTAGAAGTAAAAAAAAAACTCAAAATATAAACAACCATAGGTGATAATCTGGAGATGATCGCACCCAACATACTGCCCCCGTTGAAGGCCACATCTTTCAAACCTCTTCTGGATAAGGTAATAGTGCAACCTTGTGGATTCGGCGACGCAATGACCCCCTTTGCGTTTGTATATCGATTACACGAATTCGTCCATCTGGTCCAGGGAAAGTTTGAGTGACACGTGCAAGGAGCCATTGTTGTGATGGTGTGTTGTCCTCGTGAACTATCACAACTTGACCGATATTAATGTTGTTTTCTCGTGACCATAGCTCCCAGAATTGCTGCTTTAGATACGAAACTTGGTGCCATCGGCTTAGGTACGAAGCTTTGTTGATGTCAAATTTTTCGTCGGGTGTCAATTGAAGTGATGTACCAATTAAAGAGATGTGCGGGTGTGAGAGCTTCGCTATCATTTGGATCATTGGACAACATTGTTATAGGGCGAGAATTTAAAATAGCTTATATTTTGACAAGAACTGTTTGAAGTTCTTCGTAAGTAAGATTGGCATAGGCGACGTTCTTTATTAACCCGAAACACCCTGTCGTTGCCATATGGCAACGCAAACACATACACTTAAAATGTGCTTATTTTAGTTTAAACTATTTTATATTTGCGTTAACAGGTCATTCTGAAAGTTTAAAAAAAAATTAACTCAGGGGGATTCGGGTTAATAAAGTTTTTGTCGATTTCACTGCGGCCTCCCACAAACCACCGAAGTGGGGAGCCCGAGAGGGTATGAAACTGAACTCAAAGCCAAATTTTCTGCCAAAATTTAACATCTCATCAATGGAATTTTGGTTGAGAAAACGTTCTCGAAGTTCCTTGAGCTTGTTGTGAGCGCCAACAAAATTTGTAGCATTATCGCAATAAATTCGCTGCGGTATTTCACGTCTTCCAATGAACCTTTTCAGACTCAAAATAAATGTATTAGTAGATAAGTCGGAAACAAGTTCAATATGAACTGCCTTTGATGCAAAACATACGAATAGGGCTGCGTAGGTCTTATATGGAGGTCGGTCGCGAATTCTATATGACGTTAAAAACGGCCCGCAAAAGTCTACACCACTTATCAAAAATGGTCGCTGCGATCTTAAGCGATCAGCTTTAAATTTCCCATTATTAGCGGAATGAGCTTTGGCTTATAATGAAAGCAGTGAACACAATTACGCACGATTTTTCGAAGGACTTGCCTTGCGTTTACTACCCAAACCTTTTGACGAAGCAGGCCTACTAGCGCCTTCGGTCCAGCGTGGAGATGAGTTCAATGTAGAAAATCAACGTAAAGCGAAGTGATGCGATGATCTTTGGGCAATAGCAGTGGGAATTTTGCATCGAATGGAATTGGAGCATTGGCCAAGCGTCCGCCAACTCTTATTAGTTCAACACGCTTGCCATCAATTTCTATTTCATGAATAAATATCGAAAGTTTCTGCAACAACGGTTTTATGGGCTTTTTGGTCTTTAGGCTGTCAATTTCGTCTTCAAGACGATCTCGTTATACTTCAGCAATTATTCCTAAAAAAGAATTTTCTAATTCGACAGAAATTCTGGCCCAGAAAACCACATTATGTCTGGCAAAGACATGGCACTGCAACTACGGGAAACGATATCCGCTGGATTATTTTTTGTTGGTACATGCTTCCATATAATCTCATGAGATTTTTCTTGCAATTCTGAAACACGGTTGGCGACGAAACAATTGAGAGTGGAAGAATGCATCTTTAGACATTGCAAGACAGTTTAAGAATCGGTCCAAAAGTAAATATTATTTATATATTGGGTTATTTTATGTTTGACCTTGTGCCACGTTATGCTGAGCAGGAGGGCAGCACATAACTCAAGCCTAGGCAGAGACTGTGCCGTAATCGTCGCAATTTTGGATTTTGCAATAAGTAATGTCGTTTTTGTACAATTATCCGCGATTACTCGTACATAGATACAGCAGCCGTAGGTGCGGTGTGACGCGTCTGCGAAGCCATGAATTTCACTGACGATATCCTTTGATGTTAAGACATATCGTGGTATTGTACATTAATATTGTTGATATGCAATAGGTCATTTTTAATTTGAAGCCACAGATCCAGTAACTTAGTAGGTAAAGGTTCATCCCAGCCTATGTGTTGGATCCACATTTCTTGGAGCAGGATTTTAAAATGAATCGTGATTGGACTTAACAACCCCAATATATCGAAAATGCTTGCCACTATCGATAAGACTGAACGTTTGGTGTTTATCGAGTTGTTCAACACATCGAATTGAAAGCAAAATGTGTCTTGTTGTGTTTTCCAGGACATACCCAATGTCTTTGTTATATTTTCAGAAGTTCTTATTTGGATTTCAGATTCCGAATTTCTCAATATTTGTGAACTATCCGAATTCCATTTCGCAAGTTGTAAGCCGCATGATGCCAATATTGAAGAAATTTTGTCCCTGTTCTGCTCTAACTCTTCTAAGTTGTCTGCTCCCGTCAAAATATCGTCTATATAAAGATCTTGGCGTAGAACGCTTGCACCAACAGGAAGCACATCATCGTACTTGTCTGCAATATAAAACAGATTGCGAATAGCGAGAAATGGCGCAGAAGATAAGCTATACGTGACCGCATTACGTTGAAAAACTTGTAGCGCTTCATTGGAGTCTTTTCGCCAAAGAATGTGTTGATATCTACGATCGCGGTCGTCAACTATGAACTGGTGATACATTTTTGAAATGTCTGCAGTTAATGCAAATCTATGCAGACGAAATGATAAAAGAGTGGTTACTAAATCTTGTTGTATTTGTAGGGCCAACCATTAATATATCGTTCAACGACCGATTCGAAGCAGTACGTGCGGAAGCGTCGAATACGACACGTAGCTTTGTGGTTTCACTTTGAGGTTTGAGAACACATTGGTGCGGTATAAAATAGTGAACACCGTTGATTTTATTTGTCTCTAAAGTCATGTGACCTAAGCGCTCATATTCATCCATAAACTCGATGTACATTTTCTTCAGCATTTGATTGCGTTGCAATCGACGCTCGAGAGAAATAAATCTTTTTCGAGCTATTTCGAATGATTCCCCAAGTGTATCTGGACTTTCTTTGATTGGGAACCGCACTGGTATGCGGCCATCGTTGAGACGAGCAACATTCTCAACAAAATGCTGTTTACAGCGAATTTCCTCCTCTGAAAGTTTGGTTGGTCATGTTTGGAAGTCTTCAATTTCCCAAAACCGTTGTAATAGTATGTCAAGGTTATCTGATTGGGCAGCTCCCACTGTAACATTGCAAATAACTCTTCGAGGGTTGACATGCCTACATATTTTTCCGCCTACTATCCATCCGAACACCGTGTTAACGAGACATGGTATGCCTTCTCCTAATGAAATTTTTCCATTGAGTAAGAGATCAAAAAATACCTCCGTGCTTATGAGCACGTCAACTTTGTGTGCGGAAATTGCCCAATTGCGGAATTGCCCAACTTGAAACGTTTAATTGTTCGCTAGGCTGGAACGTAGATATGTTTTTTGTAACGACGAAATTAGAAGACCATTCGAATGTGCTCACACGATATCTCACTCTGGCTGTGGCGAAATGTTTAAATTCGGTGCGAGTGCCGGCAATACCGAAGACTTCTTGGTTGTTATGGTGAAATTGTAATCTTAATCGTTTCACTGTCTCCTCAGTAATAAAATTGATTTCGGAGCAAGAGTCTAGTAGGGCTCCCACCGGTTGATAAATACCAAATATGTCTTTTATTAAAATCAAAGCAGTCGGTATAATCGCACTTTTGTACGAACGCGTGACTAGCGACACTGCAGCTGCTTGTGTTGTCGCCTGCGTCACTTCAGAAGAGGGAGGTAACTTGACGGATGTTGCTAGTTGGGCTTGATTCGAAACGGAATACATGTGCAAGATGGTGTGGTGGGATTGATGGCATACACGGCAACGAGAGTGCGACAATTAATACACAGTTGCTTGGCGAAATCAAAACGTTCAGATACGGATAATGACAAAAAAGATGGACGAGTACCATACCAAGCAGATGCTTGGTACTGTCATATTGCACACACGATGCCTTCGATTTGAAAAAAGTATGTGCCCGCCCTTTCGAATAGGTTTTCACCTTAGTTTCAAGCTGCTTTTCCGGAACATTAACCCTTTTTACGCGACTTTCTAACAGCTGACATCTACGGCTTAATAGATTATAACAACATTCCCAATCTGGTAAGGAGGTAAACTCTTGCTTTTCATCATATGGAGCTTTCGAATCTATATCCACCTTCGACATTACGATGTGAATAATAATTGCATTCATCACCTAATTTTCTGACCCTAACGATAATAGTGAGCCACGCAATGCAGACACTCTATCAATTATGTTTCTAAGTGATACTGGATCGTTCTTTTTCATTTTTTCAATTTCGAAAACTGCATTGATATGATTGAGAAAAATCAGAACTTTATTATCAAAGCGCACCTTTAATTGAGCCAGCGCCTTTGAATAATTATCCTCAGTCACTTGAAAAGGCTCACCGGCAGCCAGCGCCTGATCATGCAAACAACATTTCAAGTATTCGAATTTATCAACAACAGACAAAGTGGTATCATTATGCACCAAACTTGTAAATGTGGCAATGAATCAATTGTAATCAGCATAACGTCCACTGAATTTTGGTAACTTTAAGTGAGGAAGACGATAGGTGTGAGAGAAGCTTGTAACCGACGATATGACAGATTTGCGTAAAATACGATTCTAAAATTTGAAGACGACATTCTAAAATGGTACCATCTTCTTGCTCACCTTGTTTTTCTACTTTCGATTTGATGCTATTAATATTTCTCTTCACGATCGAGCGCTGTTGTTTAAGAGACGACACGCTTGTACCGTTATCATCATCGTTCAGCATTGTAAAAAATTATTAAGAGATGGTCAATCTGTGGGAGATGGCGGTAGCAGCAAAGTGAAGTGTCACGAGATTATAAGAACACCACAGTGATAAAGCGTATGGGATTAAAAATTAACCCGATGAGCAGAAATGTCCGATTGCCTATGATGAGAGATTTCCCCTTGCCACAATGTGGCGCAGTGCTCCAATAAACTTGAAATGCAAGTTCTATACAATTTGTATTTCAACTTTGCGAGTTGAATAATTGTTGATGTCTGTTTACTTGGGATTGTTAAAAAGTTTGGCTTATGAAATCCCAAGAAATTTTATATTAACACATATAAATGATATGGGCGGCGACGGTGGCAGAGATGACAGTTTTAACGACGCTTCGACAAATGATGAATATTAGGCCTTTGGTGCCTCGACGATAGCGGGGAATGGTAATCTTACCAGTAATAGCGTCGAAAAACTGCAAGTCTGGGGCGCAGTAACTATGGTCACGATGAATTCTTCTGGCAAATATCGACGACAAAGTGATTGTTGCAGTCGTGATGATTATATTACCTTGCGATTATTTTCAATTCTATTTCTTTAAAAAAGGTGACTCTACCACAGACTGTCCTGTCACGGTCGCGAAATGTTCGAGCGAAAGAAAAATTAATACGAGAGTAAAGGTTCGTTAATGTTTGTAGTTCAACTAACTTAAACTTGTACATTTCAATATACGTATAGAGAAAAATTAAAAAGCAAAGGCAATATGAGTAAAATTGTGATTCAAAATTAGTCATGATTTGTTCAAAATACATTATCCGTTACAATAGTTATTAGAAGTAAAAAAAAAACTCAAAATATAAACAACCATAGGTGATAATCTGGAGATGATCGCACCTAACAATGTACATAAAATTTGGTAGCGATCTTTGGCGTAGTTTTCGAGTAATGCTATCCACCGGTTTCAAGCAGCACTTTCGAGAAAAACACGATTAAATTTTGTTTTATGTACAGCTTTCAGTGTATTTTCTTCAGACGTTTGTGCTTATAACTACAAAAATTTTTATTTAATTGACGTAAAGCTTTCTGAGAATATTGTAAGGATGTTAAAAATTCGATAATTAAAAAAAATTGGGTTTTGGTCTCCCAAAAATTTTAATGAGCCCTCAAATAAAATCTTCCGAAGCACAGCGAACGATGAAACAAATCATTTCGCAATATTTGTATCAATAGATCATTTATTATTTTCTACCTTTAACTACTAGGCGAACTATAACTTTTATAATAATTTCTATAATCTACATAAGAAAAACTTCGTCCTTCACACTCGTCGACTTTTATAATATTAGATGAAATAAGTATATAAAATAAAATCTCGTAATCAAACTTACCTCTTAACTTCAGTTTCAGTATCGCTCCTCGTCTCGTCGATTTTCACAAAGCACTGGCAGACTTTATAAAACTAATTTTGCAATCTTATCAAAATTCGTAATTTTTGAAACACAGAGCTCAGTTAACTTTTTTAATTTAAATTCACCGTCGCAAAATTCTCAAATCGCAATTACAAAACAAGTGTTTCGAAACTTTTTTTATAATACAACAACGCTGCCTCTCCGAATCCGATCGTATTTAATGCTTGTTAGACTTATAACACATTCCAATTGTCAGTGCACTCCGAAAATACTGATTTTCGATTTCAATAACAAAGTTCACATGCAAAAACAAATACAAATCATGAGTGTTAGACAAGTAATGGAACAATCATCTCAATCTCGTCGAGTGAGGCTTATTTTTTGTTGCCTTTGCATGCATTTGTTGTTGGTAAGGTGAATAAAAAATTTGTAGTTTTAGTAGTTGTAGTTTTTTGTACATATTTTTGATTTTACCAAAGTGGAAAGACAAAGTTAATAAAAAAAAAATTTATAAGAATGGCCAATTTTGCTTCTGGATACCCATTTCTGGCGTAGAATAATACGTATTAAGAGTACTCTTTCATTCACAAAGCGGAATTTTTGAAAAGCTGTGCGTTGATAGTCGGCGTTAATATTTCCGGGAAAAATCGATGTGTATAGTGATTGGGGATACAAATATTCAAATTAAATTTTAAAAATTATTCCAATTTTTTTCGGTGCGTGTGGCCCTTGCCGATGCGGGGCCCCTAGGCAGCTGCCTACACTTCCTTATGGATAATCCGGCACTGGGCCTATGTCTTTTCAAAGTAAAGTGAGTTGATCATCTCGACTTCATTTTAGTTTAGATTCATCAAGCATTATGAGATTTCTTAACAAAGCATAAGTGCAACCATGCGTAATCATATTCAAGCCAAAAAGAGCGTGGTATGGTGAGCAGACAATAGATTGATGGATAGAATTTCTCAAAGCGCAGATTATACCAGTAAAATTTTCGTCGCAAAGCCTGTGATAATTTTTTAAATACGCCCTAATGGAAGCAATTAGGGAACGATTCACGCGTTCGATTCATTCACATGCACACCGTAAACGTGAAAGATATTCTTTAACAAAAATTCTTGAATCGCACTCGAGCAAAACCTTTTTAATGGGCAGAGCCAATGAAACTTGGAGAAATGGTCGACAACTATTAGCAACCCTATATACCCATTTTTACTTCGCGGGTACGGACCTAAAATATCGATTTAAAGGCGTTGGACGGCATACTTGTTTTGGCTTGAACGCCCATTGGAGGTCGCAAAAAAGTGTTCGAAGCTTTCGTCGTCTTGCACATTTTACAATTTCTCACAAAACTACGGACTTCCGTAATCATTCCTGGCTAATAAAATTGTCGACGAATCAAATTTAAATTTTTTGTCATTCCACCGTGAGCCGAAACTACTGAATCATGTGCTCGGGATATAAGTTTTGATCGAAGTTTTTGGGGGATCCACAATTTCCAGGCATTATCTTCCTGTTCCTTACACTCAAAGAAATATTTGTACATATTGAAGAATTCCTAGGTTTAGTTGATACATTTTTTGTCAATATACAGTCAACAAAAGCTTTTGTCAACTAGATTAAAGGTGATTAGTTAAAATCATATTGACAAAAATTTATTTTGTTTATTTGATAAATGGACGTTTCTTTATTTGATAAGCCTTTATCACGAATATCGCGTTTCCATTGTTCATTTCATAAAACAATCTCTCAATATGAATTCAGAGAATTTCAACATGAAAAATAATTTGTTGAATATTCTATTCTGTTGAAAACATCTTTTTTATCAATAATACTCAAATGTTTTGTTGTTCTGATTAAAAGATTTTATTACATTTTATATATAGTAAACATACTTATAAATATAATTATGGAACTCGTAAACGTTGATATTATGCATGCTATTCATTATTAGCGCTGTTTACATTAATGCATATAAATAAAAAACTAAAACTACTGCCGATTTTATTGAAAAAGAATCTCAATTTGTAGTCATCGCTAATGATAAATGCATGTAGAAACTCAGTCAAAAATGTCGAAGTCCCTCATATTTTTCATTTTAGCATTATGGTAAAATTGCTACACTTGAAAACAAGAAAACTTTATTTCACAATATCACATTTACACACTTAGATACCACACACAAGCTAGCTTCCACTTAAAAAATTGCACTGTATTTTTAAGCTCTCCTTGACTTTATATTGTACTTAATTTAAGAAGGCAAATGACGCCACCGAAATACCAAGCATTTCTATCTGTTGTCATGATTAAAGGTTTTGGAAATTGATAATCCATTTTATCATCATGATATTGAAATTTTGTCCACTCGACTTAATCGATTATCATTAACATTATTTATTTCTTCTGTATAACAAATCTATTTATCAAGCCAACAAAGTAGTTTGTTAATATTATTTATTCAAATTATGAAATATTATTCCGATTGATTAACGAGTTTGTCAGCGTGGATAAGTTTACATCAAATTATCAAACGTATATTTCAAGCTAATAAAATAATTTCTTCAAAACAACGCATTAAATTTGTTACTGTTTTTAATCAAATAGATAAAGTTTATTTTGAATTAACAAAAATAAAGCATTTTTGTTAAAATTGAATTGATTGGACAATTTCGTTTTGTTCGGGATTAACAAAAGTTATGCATCAATTGTAATGACTAGTACGAAAAAAGACAAACTTATCGACAATTTTAATGTCCGGATATTTTTCTGGGCTTGCAAAATTTTTGTTTTTTAGCTCTTCGTATTCTTGATCCTGAATATGAGTGGAATGTTAATCTTTTCATGGGTCTAAATCATCAAACGATAAAAGTTCTTCGCAGTATAAGCGTGATAAGGCATCCGGAACTACATTCTCTTTTCCCTTGCGGTGGCTTACTGTGAGTTTATAAGCCTATAATTTCAGAGCCCACCTCGCCAGTCTCCCACTTAGGTCTGGTTGCCTCATCAACTATATTAAACTTGCATGGTCAGTGATTATTTCAAAGTCTTGCATTTCCAAGTAACATCGAAAGCACTTCACAGTTTAATTTTTTGGACATGTATGCAATTGGTTTTTCAGCATTATCGTCCGAAAGTTGCATAAGCACAGCTCCAATTCCAAAATCACTCGGATCGCAATGAACGTAGAATTTCTTCGAAAAGTCAGGGTTTGTAAGGAACGAAGCCGAAGTGAGTAAAATTTTTATCTTCTCGAACGCTTTTTGAGCCTCACTAGTCCACACAAACTTCTTTTTCGTTGAAAGCGTTTCAGGGATTGGAAAAACCACTTCAGAAAAAATTTCTACAAATCCCCTGTATTATCCAGCAAGACCGATGAAGTAACGATCTTGATTCAAATTTTTAGGTACAGGCCAGGAAAGAATTGAATCAATTATTTCGGGGTCTGTCGCGATCCCACCATTTCCTATCAAGTATCCTAAATATTCGGCAATTCGAATCAAAACAGAGAAGTGTGTTGTAAAATCTTCTGAAACGATACAAAAATTGTCAAGGTAACCGAAAACTGAATGGCGAAGATCAGGAGGGATAAGTTGGTCCATCAGTTGGGACATTGTTTGCGCCGTTTTCCATAGGCCAAAGGGCATCACAACAAATTGATATAATGGGCGTCCTGGTACGGTAAATCCTGTTAAGGGTTAAGATTGCTCAGAAAGTCCAATTTGCCAAAATGCATCTTTCAAATCGATTTTATAAATCAGATTTGCTTTCGACAATCTTGAAAATATGCCTTCGATGCTAGGCAAAGGATTTTTTTTGGTCACGCTATTGGCCTTTCTGGCATCCAGGCATAACCTCACTTTATTCGGTTTGATCACTAATCGCATCGGTAAGCTCCACGGACTCGTTGATGGCTCTATCACTCCTAACTGTAATATTCGGTCCACCTCCTTAAAAATAAGCTCCTCAACAGCTGGCGAAACTGGGTAAAAGCGTTGCTTTATAGGCTTCGCTTCACCTACGTCTATTTCATGTTGTATTAAATCTGTTCTTCCCAGGCATTGAGATTTAAAGTCGGGGAATAGTGACTTAACAGTTTCTAATTGAAGTATAACTGCTCTTCATAAAATTTATTAACTTCGCAAATTTTTTTATGTAACTCATAAGATGGGATTATGTTTGGTGCAATATTGAATTTATTCCAAAAATCTATCCCCGGGATTAATCGCTGTGATAGTGCAGGTGTAATAAACAGTTTAAATTTTTGCGATTGTCCTTTGTATTCTAATTCTATTTCGACAAAATTGAAAACTTCTTCTGCAGCTGACTTCACTTTATGAAATGTGCAGAGTTTTGAAAAATCTTCTAGAGCTAAGTCAGATCCAATACAACTAATATTGGCTCCTGTATATAGCAGACCATACGCTGTAAGATGAAAAAAGTTTACTTTCGCGTAAAAACGATTATCTTGACTGTTGTTAAACACAGTATAAACTATCAGCTTCTTGTTTCGGCGTAGAGTTTTCCAAAATCTACGAAGTCTAAGTGTAGATCTTTTAATTTTATGAATAGGAAATACTAAATTAGTTAAATCTTCAAAAATTTTGTTTTTTATGGCATAGTAATTTTTAAGCAGTTCATGATATGGACGAATTGGACTCAAAATCGGATGTACATTTTCTTTCGAAAAATCTTTGCGTTTTAAAATCTTAGTAAAAAAAATTTTAATTATTTATAATATTTTTGATTACATCATCCTCATGATTACCAACTGAGATAGCCGGTAACTTGCTTTGTAAGGATTTACTTTTTAAACTTAGCGAGATACTGTGCGGCTGTTTCTGCCAGCACTCGATTTCACGTTTTCCGCCTTTTTGCGTTACATTTCTTACATTGCAGCTTATATGTTTCTTTTGCCCCGCACCCATAGCAAAATACTCTACGCTCGCTGAGGCAATTTTCCCAATAATGCCCCTCCTCGTCACAATTGTAGCATTTAAAAACTGGTTGTTGCAACGCTGCCATAGAAGAACAGGGTAATTCATCCATTATGTAATAGTATATGCTATTGGTGTTTGGTTCGTTGTAATCCACCTCCGCAATATTACGTCTTTGGGCGAAATTGTTTTTAACATTACGTGACGAATAGTTTCGTTTAAATATCTCTTTAGCTGAAAGATTCTCTCTTCGTTGGTAGAGACTACGTAGTTGAGCCACCGACGTAATGTTTACGTACAACATATCATGCCTGATATCGGGTCTAAGGTTACGGGTTATTGTTTCAATTAAATTTCTATCAGACATATGGTCAGACAAGCGATCAGTAGTAGTTATAATTGCATCGTAGAAAGTATCAAAGAATTCATTCGATTTTGTTTCCTGCTACGAATTTCTTCTCGCAAATCATAATCTGTTTTCAAATCTTTGTACTGGTCTTTTAACGCTTCACAGAAAGAATCCCAGTACATATTAACATTACAGACTTACTTATGATAGCGCCGGTACCATTCACGGGCCATTCCTTAAAGTAAAATGTGCAAGCTGTCACATAATAACTCAAAGTTGCCACCCAGACTGGAAGACGTTAAAGAGTGAATTCGGTACACAAATTCATCAACGCTCAAGCCTTTAGCCGAGCCATCAAATTTTATATTCCAATTTTGAATGATGGATGAGATTTTATCTGGTCCCACATTAAATTAAAAATTATTTTGAACATTCGAATTTAGATTCGACTGATGCTGGTTATTACGTTCAAAATTTGGGTTATTCAGATTCCAAGACGGATTATTATCTTGCCTACCTTTAAGGTTAACATTTGAACTAGTTCTATTAGATTGTAAATTCATATTATTAAGCAAATGTTGCAAATTATTTACTATCATATCATTGATTCCATCATAATCAATAGCTGACACATTAGAAATTCTGTTTGGTGCAGCAGGAGTTCTAATAACGTCATTACTTGTTGGCCTAAGTTGGGACGATAATGAAGGTATGTCTAAATCTAGCATTGGTAAAGTATTGTTGCGACGGTTACCGTTAACACTGCTACGATGAGAATAGAACATCACGAGTATTGTGTTTTTTCGGCGCAGCACCGCGACCTCTACTGGTACTACTACCGCGCACTGAATTTTTTCTTAATGCATTACTATTCGTTGGAATATCGACTATAGTGGGTAATTTGGCAACTGCAGTTGAACGCCTGCAATTTGGACATTCAACGGAATCTACCAGCCAATGCTCAATGCATGGCTTATGGAAAACGTGATTACATCGTGTAATCGAGCATTCCATCCCGTTTGCCAACGACTGAAATACAAATAGTGCAGTTCGACTCTGCATGGGGAACTAACGCCGGTATATCCTCAGCACTATGCCTTACTGCCATTATATAAAAAAAATTAAGCTTCTAATATTAGAAAAAGTCATTGATCACCAAAAACAAAAGTACTGACTTTAAAATTAAAAGTATTAAATTCTCCTTAAAGATGGTGGTGCGAAACTAACGACTTTGTCATGAATAAAATTTAGATTAATATAAACAACAAGACTGGGCTATGGAATTGAAAAATTACAGTTTTTAACTGAAATGTAAATTATATATTTAACTAATATATTTTGTTTTGCACAGACATTAACCTCAAACAAGTTTCTCTGGTTTTCCATGAAACAAAAATTAGCACAAGCCAATCATCAACATCGGTCAGAAAATCGCTTTTAGCAATTATTCTGCAAGTCCAGAATGTGATATAAGGCACAACAAAGCAGCATAAAAAAGCTTTATTTAAAAAAAAAATTCGCTTTAAGATGTTATAAAGTTACGTTGGTTTTGAAAGACTATCTTGAATAAAATTCCCATCTGAGCGCTCACTGGCCGATAGCTATTCGGTCAGGCCAAACAATCGAGGTTCCACTAAGATCAGATGATTATTTAATCAATGAAATCAACTACCTAGGTCTATTTTAATTTGTGCGAAATTATGTTATGAAATCTATCGTTGGATAAGAGACGGACTTCTCAGTTCCGTACAATTTTCGATCCGTACAATAAGGTGGGGACAAGATACGTTTTAGCTAATAACATTAAAGGGGGTGAAAAACTGTGTGGCCCATAGGCTACGGAGCATACCATAAACATTTCCTACAGTGATGTTGACATGATTCGTCCAATCTAAAGTGCTGCTGAAGGTAATACCCAAATTTTGTGCCGTTTTTACAACTTCAATACAAGACCCATTTATAGTAACTACCGGAAAGGGCAAGGAAGAGTTATGTTTTCTAGTTATAATTAAACATTTTGACTTATTTGGGTTTATAAATGTTCGTTATCTTCTTACCGTCTATACGTGTTTTTTCGAGCTCTTACTTTTAAAGATATCTTTAACCAAAAGTTCCAAATTAATATATATAAATAAAAATAAACAGCTTTGATCATACATCATACATCTTGAAGCGTGATAACGTGGATTACATCCTTTTAAAATACTTGTTATTTAATTTAATTTTCAATATAAATATATATATATATATATGTATATTTGTTTATAATTTGCTTCTTTCCTTCTTCCTGTTTTGTTTTTAGCGCAAACAGGTTTCTATAGAGCAAATTATCGTATTTTCTTTTTACATCTGTTTTAACGCTACTGCAAAAACTCTAGTGCTTATTAAACTTTCAATTCGTTGGTTCTACAAAATCAGAGCTGCAAAGTTTCTACATTACAGTGTCTTTAAACAAAATAAACTGTTTTTCATTAAAAGCATTTAAGTTCATTTTTCTCCTTTTACTTTCATCTATATTGCAGAACTTACTATTAAACTGAAAATGATCTGCAATTTCCGAAACTGCGCTGTAAAAGGTGAATCAGACCGGCTGGTTACTTGCTGGTTGTGTGATTCATTTTTTCATATCAAGTGTGCAGCGTTGACTGCGAGGATCTTCGATGCACTCAACGAAAGTAAGGGACTTCGTTGGTCATGTGAAGATTGCAGGTTCACAAACGTTGAGATCTTTAAACTTATTAGACAATCTCGGAAAGGTTTTTTGGAGGTGGCTAAGGATCTAAAGGTAGCACAAGATAGACTGAGTGAATACGAAGATTTGTTTAAAAAGTTTAAAATTATGGACGAAGCTTACAATTCTCCAAAACGTAAACGTTCAAACAAAAATCTTCGTAGTTCAGCTAAAACTACTGATATAGCCATGCCATCGCCCAATAATAATACTGTTCTATCTTCTACTTTAACTGTTTTCCCTAATGTGAACATACAGCTTGAAGATCAATCAATTGGAGCTGTCAATACTGATCAAATTACTGATAATATCGCACCAACTAAGGTCGCTTCGTCAGCTGATCAGATTTCTCTTTCTGTTGAAGCAATACCAATCATAGAGGAAAATGCTGATTCTCCTCGCGTTTCTGCCACAAAAAAAACTTACGCTGAGACTTGTATTTCCTCAAATGTAGTCCCTGCACCTTCTCAAATTACTCCGGTTTCTACAGGAGCGATACCGAAACAAATATCGAACAGCAGTATCAAAGCCCCTGTTCATAGAGAACTTGTGATTATTGAGCCTGCAAAATCTATATTTGTTTCTCGTTTTGCAGCTGATACTTTCGGTGAAGACGTGTTATTCTATATAAACTCTAAGCTAAATGTTGTAAATAAAAATATCTCTGTTTTCAAATTCAATTTTTCATACGAGCGAATTAAGTCCTCTTTTAAAATATCTTTGCCTGGTGATCTTTTTCACAAGGTATTGGATCAAAAGTATTGGCCTGACAATACGATGGTGCATGAATTTATTTCTAGACCTCGGCCTACAACTTCCTTGGCTACTTTTTCGGTTTTTAACAAGAATCAAAAAAACTAGATTGTTGCTTTCAGTTCCTTATCCTTTACCAAAACGTTCGTGGCATTAACACAAAACTAAATAATTTATTAATTTTGAGTCACAACCTCCAATTTAATATAATAGCTTTTAGTGAGACTTGGCTGAAACCGTACACTCTAAATACTGAAATTCTGTGCAACAAATTTAACATATACCGCAAAGATAGAAACTCCATTCCTGGTATTTGCTCTAAAGGTGGGGGTGTGTTGATTGCAGTCAAAGCGACACATTTCTCTGAAGAGTTATTAATTCTAGAATCCTTGGACATTGAATTCTGTTGTGTTCATGTTAAGTTTGGTTCCTTGAGCCTTTTTATTACATGCTCATATATTCCTCCCCTTTCTACCTCAGAAGTTTATAGCAAACATTTGGCTTCTATTAGTAAAGTTTGCTCAAAACTGCAATCAAATGATCATATTTTAATAACTGGTGATTATAACCTGCCAAACGTTTCTTGGAACTGCTGTTCTGAAATTCCTGAAATATTTTTACCTTCGTCTGAAAGTTCATCCGATAATTACTTTTTAAACGAGCTCTCAATCCAAGGGCTATTCCAACTTAACTGCATTTTTAACAAAAATAATCGTTTGCTTGATCTGGTGTTTTTTGATGACAGCAATATCGCTTCTGTGTTTAAATCAGATCCTCTGGTTACACCCGAAGATTCTCATCATCCAACATTAGAAATTATTTTAAATTTTCCAAAACCATCCGCGCAGTATTCTGATTCTCAACCACCTATTGAGTTTAACTTTAAAAAAACAAACTACGTGATTTTGAAGAATAACTTGTCTAATATAAACTGGAATTCTATTCTAAATATTAATACAAATAGTTTATCTTCTCAGAGTCTTGTTGATGCGGTATATGCGTTTAATAGAACGCTCAATGATTGTTTTCTTAAAGCTGTTCCGCAAAGGAAAGCCTCCTTGACATCGGGTCCGGTATGGTATACAAATGAATTAAGAAAAATGAGGAATTTGAAATCTAAATACTATAAAAAATATCAAAAAACACATAACATATGTGATTTTGGATGCTATACCTCGATTAAATACAGTTATCAACAGTTATGCAAACAATCCTATAATAACTACTTAACAAAAGTAAAATTAAACATCAAATCTGATGCTAAATCCTTCTGGAACTTTGTTAACACAAAACGCAAGATTGATTCCTATCCTTCTTTTATGAAGTATAATTCGGTTAAAAATATTAAAACATCATATAAAAGTGGTCCTGATAACATACCTTCGTGTATATTAAAATACTGCTGTGAAGAATTAGTAACTCCAATCTCTTTACTATTTACTTCATCATTAAAATCCTGCTATTTTCCTGCAGCCTGGAAGCATTCATTTATCATTCCGCTGTAAAAATCCGGAAATAGGTCTTTAATTGATAACTACCGTGGCATCGCAAAATTGAGCGCTTTGCATAAACTTTTAGAGGCAATTGTTACATCACGACTATCGCATAGCGTTAAATCTTTAATGTCTCCTTTCCAACATGGATTCCTTTCTGGAAAATCCACTGTTACTAACCTTCTCGAATTTACATCAAAAACTATAGAAAACTTTGGAAAAGGCATGCAGACTGATGTTATTTACACGGATTTTAGCAAAGCTTTTGACGTTGTAAATCACAAACTACTGATCTTAAAATTACATCTTGTTGGATTTCCTATACCGTTGGTAAAGTGGATTGAATCTTACTTAAGCAATAGAACACAATCTGTTCTTTTTCAGCTCAAGAAATCACACGAGTTTCCTGTTACTTCAGGAGTACCTCAAGGAAGTCATCTTGGGCCTCTTCTGTTTCTACTTTTTATAAACGATTTGCCATCTGTCATAATGCATTCCAGCATCTTAATGTTTGCTGACGACGTCAAACTCTTCCTTTCTTTTAAAAATGATAATGACGCTGTATTTTTGCAAGCGGACATAGATCATCTTCATAACTGGTGCAAAACGAACCGTATGAACCTCAACATGAAGAAATGCAAGCATATGTCTTTCTCGCGCAAACCACCAATTAAATGTACCTTCAAAATTTGTGGTTATCCATTGGAGTCCTTAGATAGTTTCAATGATCTTGGAGTTACAATGGATCCTAAACTACGCTTTAATATTCATGTAAATAAAATAATAAATAGAGCAAATAGTACTTTAGGGTTTATTAAACGTTGGGCAAAAGAGTTTAATGATCCTTTCATAACGAAAACCTTATTCACTTCCCTTGTGCGGCCTATCTTAGAATACACTTCAGTTGCTTGGTGCCCACAATACGATTGTTTCATAGACGACATTAAATCAGTGCAGAAACAATTTCTTTTGTTTTGCTTAAGCTAACTTTATTGTAATGATTTTCACTTACCACCTTATGAATATCGGTTACAACTCTTAAATCTTCCTTCTTTAAAAAATCGGAGAATTATGATAAATGCTTGTTGGATTATAAAACTTTTATATGGCTATGTAAACAGTCCATATTTATTGAGTAAAATATATTTTAATATTCCTCTTCGTCCTAGAAGATCTTTTGAGTTACTCCACATGAACTTTTGTAGAACTAATTATTTGCAAAATGAACCTCTTAGAAGCGCTTGCGGTGATTTTAATTTTGTATCTGATGTTATATCCTTAAGTGAATCCATGGACTCAATCAAACATAAAATTATAGATTACCTGCAGTACCGTCGTTGATTATGTAAAGTTCTTTCAAACATATATCTGATGCATCTGGTGATTTGTAAACACATTAATATAACAATCTAAATGGATAAATGGACCTAAGCGTAAAATGGAAAATTTTGGTGGATAAACATATAAGTAATCTGAATGGACCTAAACCTGGGATCTTCAGTTGCCTCATATCTTCATGATGATTGTAACTACACTTGTCGACGGTACCGTGGTGTCTTGGTGTCTTTTTACCTCTTGAAACACTACATTAGATCGATTTGTAATATATTAATATGAGTGGCCGATAAGACCTAGTTTGTCTTGGTGCCTGCGTTCGCAACTGGTTTTCTTTATTTTATGAAAATTGGTTTGGTGAAGTTGACCTAGTTTGTCGAGTAACCACCCTGTCAAGCCAGGATTTCACCGGCTTCAGGGAGACAGAACAATATATATTATATCTATACCTATTGGAGTGGTGTTTTATTGGGTATGAGACCTTGTTTGTCACACGACTCCGCCGTATACAAAAATTGTTGCTAACTTGACCTTGTTTGTCTTGAATACGCAACACTGCTATGCTGTCTGATTTTATCGATTTTGAATTAAATTTTTTTTATATTATTTTTTATACTTTAATAAAATTATATACTTTAAGCAATTTACTAAAACTTTTTAGTTTGTAAAAAATACATTATTTCATTCAAAATCATACTTTATATTTTTGAATTGTATTAAATATCTTATTTTATAATTTTAAATTTGCTATAAAACCTGTTAAGGTTTAGCAATCAAGTAAATAATTAAATAAATGATTAAGACATTACCAGAAGCACAATCGTAAATTTTACACAAATTAGCATTCAGACTATCAACACACGTGGTAATATTACATTTGCGACAGCTAGTATATAGTTGTACATCATCAGCGTACATTTGTTTACCACAATTTTGCAGCACAGTAGGTAAGTCGTTTATATAAACCGAAAATAAAAGAGGGCTCATTACAGGGCCTTGAGGAACACCACGGCTTACAGGTAAGAAATTAGAAGTAACGCTGCCTTTATTTACGGCTTGTGATCTGTTTGTGAGATATGAGCTCATTTAAATGACATTACAGTTTAGACCGTTTTTACTAGAGTCGATCTCCACGCGTACTACCGTTTGATGCAGGTTGATAACATACAACGATGACAGTTAGGTAAACGGTACCAACCTCGTTTCTTTTGTCGTCAAGCCAACTTTGAGAGAGCACTATAGATGAAATTCGGTGACGGTTTTGATGAATTTGTTATAGTACTAATGAATTCTTTTTCGTGAGTTAAACGTGTGTTAAGTGTAATTTTGAGGTTATAATTGATATATAATTAGTTTTAATTCGATTAAGTTCATAGATCCGTTAAAATCCGTTTTGGATTCCCACTTTTTAAATTTTACTGCTGCTAGGCCATTCTCGATGTTATTAACTAGAATTGATCTGGTTCTACAGTCCACCAGAGCTGTAAAGTCTGCATTCATGTTCAGAATTTTAAGTACAACATTCAGTACATTCAATGAATGCAAAATTGATTTATACATAAAATTTTTAATTCACATTTAATTTTAAAAAAGTGATTAATTAATCACTTCAATTATTCATTTTCGTTATTCAGAATAATGGATCAATTTTTTGTTCATATGAATGCTATTCACAAAGAATTACAGAATTTTCAATTATTCAATTTTTATTCATTTTTTATTCGTTATTCATTTTTTATTCTTTATTCATTTGTTATTCATTATTCATTTGTTATTCATTATTCATGTTTTACTCATTATTCATTATTCATTTTTTATTCATTATTCATTTTTTATTCATTATTCATTTTTTATTCATTATTCTTTTTTTATTCATTATTCATTTTTTATTAATTTTTTGTCATTGCTTAGGACTCGGGCTATGTTTTTCTTTTATTATTTTGACGATATAGAAAACAACAAAAAATTCTAATCTTTAAAATTTGATCTTAAGAAATCAAAAAAAAAAAAAAATATAACAGACAAACCTAAATCGTCGTATCTTCAAAAGAATTTAAAGAATTTAATGATTACAAATCAACCAGGAAAGATTCCGATAAATAAAACAAATAAAAAACATTTTGATAAATTAATCCTGCGTGTTATAGCAAACAATATGCTCCCAATATCGTTTGTTGAATCTATTTCATTCACAGAAGCTTTTTTGGTTATACTTTCCACTGGATTGACGAAGATTTTAAAAGACATTCTGTAGCATTAACATGCAAACGTTTTTCAGGAAGTCATACCTTTGACTACATACACGACTATATTTTGGAGATAAATGCAAAGTTTCATTTAAATATAGAAAATATAAGAGCAATTGCAACTGATAATGGATCAAATTTTGTTAAAGCGTTTAAGGAATTTGGTATAAACAAAATTGCAATCGATGAAAACCAAGTTGATGAAGATGAAGATGTTGGGGAGCCCACCGAGTTCGAAAATAACTTTTTTGCTTCTTTATTACCTAAGCATATCAGATGCGAAACACAAACTTTGAACTTATTGGCCACAACAGATTTTACAAAAATATTGAAAGCGGATGTTTTAATGTACCAAAAGCATGTCATTGTAAGTTTTTTAGTACAAACATCTGTAAGTTTTTTATACAAATGTATGTGTTTCTTTTACAGATTATTGAAAAGTGCTCAAGTGTATGGAATAAGGTGAATCGTCCAAAATCATCAGAGCAAATCAAATTGTTATTGGGCTCGCAGTTAAAATATCCCGTTCCTACTCGGTGGAACTCATTATATGATTCATTAAAAAGTCTTTTAATCCATAAGTCTAAATTAAATGAATTATGCAGAACGTTGCAGATACAAACATTTTTTGATAAGGAATTAACGTATATTGAAGATTACCTGCAACTATTGCAACCGATTGCAAACGGAATAGATTTTCTGCAAAAAAATGATGGAATGGTGTATGGATTCCTTCTTCCAACTTTGGCAACTATACGAGTCAAATACAGTACGATGCGCAAAAACTGCACCTTCGAGTACTTTACACATACTGTTGCGTCTCTTGAAGAAGCGTTGGAACGCCGGTTCTATAATTACTTTCAATTAAAGGAGGACATTAATGATGCAATTGTGGCTTCAGTTGTCTGTCCAGAAGCTAAATTTAAGTGGGTGACGGCACTCAATCCATTATTTAATGATTCTAAAGTGTCGGAAATAAGCATGATTGTTAAAAACGAAGTAATGAAAGAATCGGGCTTCTGTACACCGTTATATAACGCAGACGAGCAGTCAAAAAATAATTACTTCGATTTTGGAATTGCAGGTATTGTAATAAATTAAATGGTTATAATTCTTATAGTTTTAGACCACAAAAATATGTTTTCTTTTCACATATTAGTAAAGAATCCATTAATGCCCTGTTTAGGTAAAACAAACGAAGCGTCTATTTCACGAACGCATCGTCCAACAAGCGGCAATCAGCTGTTTTGGATCCATGTATGAAGAATGTCAGACACAAACGAACACAGCTGACTCAGTAACGAACGAAGACGTAACCTCAGTATAAAGTTGGGTCTTTGTAAGCAAAAAAATCCGAACGAGACGTCAAAAATTGACGAGAGCAAAATTATTATCGTTCTGAAAATGGAAGTTGCTACTAACAGATTTTTAGCTAGTAGAGCAAAAGCAGATGAAAAATGGAACTCCATCTGCTAAAGTAAACTTCTACTGTCCTCCTCAAAGAAGTGCTCACAATCTATTTAAGAACAGAAGATATCCCAATCAATTAAAAAACAGTTTCATTTCTACCAAAAGTCAACAATTCAATAACCAAAACATCTGATGCAAAAACTATTGCCACCTATTAAAATATGCTAGTAATATGTATACAATTTTCAAGATTTTTGTCAGTTTTACGCTAAACGCTGAACTTTTACAATCTGGCAATAATGTTTTTGACAAGTACTGACGTTGGAGTATTTCAAAAACGTAAGCAACGTAATGTTGGACGACTACGCAAGAAAAAATTACAAAGACCCAATTTATGACGATCACGTCGGAAAACGAACGAAGCTTGTCACGAAGGCTTCGTTTTACCTAAACAGGGCATAATACTACTGGAGCTAATGACGCAGAGAATTTTGCTTATTTAGCAGATCCTTCAACTACACTTGAAATGCTGAATCGTTAAAGAAGGCATACATCAAATTTAATACTCCCCTACCGTCGTTAGCTGCAGTAGAGAGGCTTTTTTCATTTGCGTCCCTTATCAACACTCCACGGCGTGGAGTACTTTCAGACTCAAATTTTGAAAAACTTATTTTACTAAAAGTAAATAATGAAATTTAATTCTTAATTTTTATATTTATTTTTTAATGTAATTTTTTTTTTCAAATGTGTTTTTAAAAGTAAAATAAATGCATTTGATTTCGTTACTATAACTTATTGTGAGACAATTTTTTTATGATAACTCGGTGAGTATTAGCTTTAAATTTTGTCTCTTTGGAAATGGTAATTTCAACTGATTAGTTTTTACCTTTTTAAAGATTAACAGATATCTTTCTGTTCCTGAAGTTAGAGAACGACGAGTTTTATATCAATGTTTATGTTGGATTTCTTAAAACAATTCTTAAATAAAATTACTTTAATTGTGAGCTATTGATCAAATAAGTTTGAAGAAGGCAACAACAACTCTGTATATATATCAGAGCTGTAAAAGAATGCAATCATTTGTGATTTTAAATCATGTGATTTATATTCAAAATGAATGCAATCATTTTTCCAAATCATTGAATGTGATTTGAAATTTCAAATCACAATCAATGATTTGAAAAAATGATTGCATTCATTTTTTCAAATCATTGATTGTGATTTTAAATTTCAAGTCCCAATCAATGATTTGAAAAAATGATTGCATTCATTTTTTCAAATCATTGATTGTGATTTAAAATTTCAAGTCCCAATCAATGATTTGAAAAAATGAATGCAATCATTTTTTCAAATCTTTGGTTGGAAATTATTGACTGCATTCACGATATTGCATTCATTTATTTAAATCATTGAAAACAGTCACTGTTATCTCAATAATATAATGTTTTAAAATATCAGTGTGAAGTAAGTAAGATATTTTTATTAAACAGTGTGTTTGGATCAATGCTTCAATCCGGCTTCGATTGAGTCCTTGGGACAAGATGAGAAAACACATTTTATAGCGGGGGTCCATGTTTTTCTGTAACATATCTTATTATCAAAAGTATTGATATCTCTGTTAAACAAATATTGGAAATTCATAGACTAATATTATTTGTTTAACAGTTTATCTTTGCTACTTGCAAGCAAATTCATTTTTTATAAGCTTTTCTTAATTTTATTTTGTTATTTATTTTTCGGCTCGCTCTCGCGCTCTTTCACACGTTTAGCTTAGTCTTTTAATATTTCAATTCCTTATACACGGCTAAAAATCTTGGAATAATTTTTAGTACAGGTAAAAGTGTACTGCATATATTTTAACCTTACGGTTTAAAATTTAAACCTCTACAAGTACTAACCCATAATTAAAAATTTTCTGTTCTAAAATTTAAACCAGAGAAATATTGCAATGCTGAAACTCAATATTGGGCTATTCGGTTCATATGCTTGTTTATTTCTTTTGTTTCGTATAGCTCAACAGCCCAGTGGTTAACGTAGTGAGCATACAACCGGATGTCCCTGGCTTGAATTTCACTGTGTTCGTTATAATTTTTTTTTGTTATATTTCAATCCAAGCTTGTACTAAATTTTAAACCCAAGATGTATTAAAACCATTTTTTATTATTTTGCAAATACTAGATTTGAAACCAAAGCTGGTGGAGTCTTATATACAGTACATAAAAGTTTCAGTTTTATTCCAAGGTTTTAACCGTGTAGACTTGCTTTGCTTTGGTACATAAGTAATAAAAATATTAAATCTGTTATGTACTTAAACTAAGTTTCAAGTAAAATTAAAATAAACTCGTTTGAATTTTTATAATTAAACACGTATTGTTTTTTTTCACCCCTGCTGATAAAAAATGAAAGTAGGTTATTTGTTTTTGATTTATTTTCAAGTGAAGTCTAGCAGAAGCTATCAAATATTGAAAAAATTGCCGAAATAATTTTAAATATTTTTGAAAAAATCATGTCCGATATGAATATTGATTTTTCATCCGATGACTCTGTGGTTGATCCTTTGTATATTCTAAGTGAATATGAGAGTCCCTTGCAATCATCAGACGAGGAGCCCTGCAGTAGCAAAAAAGCCAACAGCTATAAGCCATCAATAAATTCTTCTCCCATGGAAAGTACCTCAGATGATACTGGAGTTATGTTGAACGGTACTTCTCAGTCGATACTTTTTAAGAGGTTCTTCATAATTTTAAAAAAGGTTTAATATGTTTTCAATAGCTTGTTAAAATTTAACATTATTTATAATCATTGTTGTAATATATAGTTGCACTCATCAGAGTATCACAAAAAAAGAGATGGAATTTTGGCCCAATGCTGCCTCTGCAAAGTTCAGTTGAAAGGCTCATTGCAAATTACTTCAAACTTTATTAGACATTTGCGATTAAAGCATAAAAATGACTTCAAAAATTATAGAAAGCAGAAAGCTGAAAACTCTAAGCCGAATCATGTTGATGAAGACCACTTTAAGAAATTAACCGTGAGAGTAATAGCGAACAATATGCTCCCGATATCATTTGTTGAGGATAAGTCATTTCAGGACCTTGTCACTTTTGCAAATCCCTCATTAAAACTGATGAGTCGACCCACGGCAGTTAAAATGATCGATCAGTTATATTCTTCAATGGTTGATGATATAAAAAACACAATTAAGAACACCAATTTTTTCTGTACAACTGCCGACTTGTGGTCAACGAAACACCGTAGCTTCTTTGGCTACACGTGTCATTGGTTGGACGAGTCCCTCAAAAGACAATCCGTGGCACTGTCATGTCAGCGATTTAAAGGATCACACACTTATGAACGTATTCGTGATGTCATTCAGGAAATCCACAAAACGTTTGAATTAAATTCGAAAAATGTGAGAGCTACAGTTACTGATAATGGCAGCAACTTTTTGAAAGCATTCAATGAATTTGGCGTCGGACGTGCCTACATTTGTGGTGAGGAAAGTTGCGGTATTGAAGACCTTGAAGTCGCTGAAGAGGGAGAGCTACCTGATTTCAGTTCGAATATTTTTGAAAATGCTTTGCCGAAGCATATAAAATGCGCAACACATACACTTAACCTACTTGCTACAAAAGACCTGCTTCAAATTTTAAAAGAAAATCCTACAAACTTTCAAAGGTACCAGAACGTAAGTAGGCAACATCAAAATTTTAACTTTTAATTTTATATTATGGCTTAATGAATCGCCGCATTGCAATTTACCTACCAAATATGTTTATTACGAGTACATGAAGAGAAAACATAAGAATTGTCAAAATGCTCATAAATTTTGTATGAACATGACAGATTTTAATTTGAAGAAGAAGAATGACATATTTAGGAGGCAGTGCAAAGAAGGAGCAGCGTACTATAGTTATATCATGTGCTATAATCTTCCAAACATATTTTAACAGGTAATGACAAAATGCTCAAATTTATGGAGCAAAGTCAACCGACCAAAATCATCCGAAATTATTATTGCTTTGTTGGGCGCACAACTCAAATACCCAGTCGTAACAAGATGGAACTCCATGTATGACTCAGTAGTGAATCTTATTGGGCACAAGGAGAAATTGAACGATCTGTGTACAAGACTCGACGTTCCGAAGTTTTCGGAAAACGACTATAAGTATGTAGAGGAATACATTCAAGTACTTAGGCCTATTGCTGAAGCAGTTGACTTTCTTCAAACAAACAATGGAATGGTATACGGATTTCTCCTTCCCACACTTGCCACTATTAGAACAAAATACCAGAAACTACAAAATAATCCAAACATTAAACTATTTGCGTGCGCGGTTAATTTATTACAGGAAGCACTACAATTCAGATTTGAAAATTACTTCTGCTTAAAAGAAAATGTTCAAGATGCTGTTATTGCATCGGTACTATGCCCACAAGCAAAACTAAGGTGGATAACATCACTAAATCCTTCTTTCGACAATAAAACCATACAAGAAGTAAACGATTCAGTGAAGAGAAAAGTTTTATCTGAGTACTCGAAATTATCAGGTGTATGCATGGATCAGCAGAAGGAAAGCGTTACTAGTTTTTTTGAATTCTCCTCAGAAGACGCAATAGGTACAAAGTTTTAACAAAGTATCCACATCTATTCTCTGACTATGCTTTATTATATTTCAGATGATTCACAACACATAAGCAGTGTATCATCGCTCGAAAATGAGTATTTAGCTTATATGGCTGACAAGTCATCGTCAACTGATATGCTGCATCGCTATCCAATGATTAAGAAAGCATACATTAAGTACAATACACCTTTACCGTCTTCAGCTGCAGTGGAAAGGCTATTTTCATATGCATCATTAATTAATACTCCCCGCCGTGGTTCACTTTCAGATACTAATTTTCAGAAACTGCTGCTACTGAAAGTCAATAAATTAATTTGAATCGTTGTTATTCCAAATAATAAAAAAAAAAAAAAAAACTTTATTCTGTGGCATATTTAACCACATTATTGTGGTAAAGCTGTTATAATTTTTCTTTGTATAATTCAGGGACCGAAAATAATTGTTATTCTATATTTCACAGCAGAAAAAGTTGGGCAATTTTAACCCATACATATATTCGTTCTGAATAACTTTTATTTTTAAGAAAAATTTCTCCGCGCATAGCTTTAATTTTTGAGAAATACATTTTTTAGGTTAACTAATAACAGTTATTTTCTGATATGAATTTTTTTCTGGTCTTAGTATAAAAAATCCAGAAAAAGCTGGCTTTTTCTTTTGGGATGGACTCACACATTTTTGCCGTGGTCGATATGGGGTAATGATTTAGAAGTAATGGTTTAGAGTTAGAATTTAAAAAAGTTTTTTGACACCATGGGTGGACCCTAAAAACGTGTGTTTTTATGTTCGCATTCTTTTTAGAATTTTTTTCAGAGAAACCGGTTACCACATCGATTACCGACTACCGATTACCTAACCGAATACCAATTACTGAAGCGACTTCCAAGCGATTACTTAGCTAAATACCGATTACTAAGCGATTGCATAACCGAATACTGATTACCGAAGCTATTTCCAAGCGATTTCTTAGCTAAAAACCGGCTACTAAGCGATTACATAACCGAAGACTGCTTACTGAAGCATTTACCAATTGATTACTTAGCATCTACATTACAATCTGATTTGAAATCAGTGACCCCTTAATGTGACTGGTAGCACATCTACCATTTCTGACATGGTTTTATACGCAGGCTGAGTTAAAGCTCAGCAGCTCCAAGATTCTGTGAAAGATCCAGTAACTCAAAAATTATTTGATATTAAATAAATGACGCGAATTGTTATGTAATCTCATAGTAATCGGTATTCAGCTAAGGAATCGCTTGGTAATCGCTTCGGTAATCAGTCTTCGGTTATGTAATCGCTTAGTTGTCGGTATTCAGCTAAGTAATCGCTTCAATAATTGGTATTCGGTAGGTAGTCGATGTGGTAACCGGTTTCTCTAAAAAAAATTCTAAAAAAGAATGCGAATATAAAAACACACTTTTTTAGGGGCCACCATGCTCTCAAAATACTTTTTGAAATTCTAACATCACGACGATGACGTGAGATGATTACCCCATATTGACCACAGCAAGGAGTCCATCCCAAAAGTTGTCGGCCTTTTATAGTCTAGTTGAGAGTGCGCTAGACTATCAACTCAGAGGTCCTTGGTTCGAATCCAGGCTCGGGCATGGTTATTTTCACTTTCTTTGTTCTTTCCTACATTTCAGAATTATGGAAAACAAAAAATCCACAGCTAAATTGTGGAAAGTGTGGAATTAAAGGACAGGAAAAACTAAGGACTGGAAATGCTTGCCGAGGTTAGACATAACACTAGCCTCGGTTAAAAGCAATTCAAATTGCCTTTCACGGTTGTTTCCCCTAATCATAGTTCACGTATGGTTTCAATCAATTCCTCTAAATAAATCTATCCCTTTCCTTTCAGGTCAAAGACCAAACCTTGTTTGCATAAGGCGCATGCCTTGGTTCTTTGATATTTTAAAAAAAAAAAAAGCCAGCCAGTTTTTTCTGAATTTTTGACACTAATAACATAAAGAATTTCATATCAGAAAATATGAAACATAACATAAAAATTTATTCCTCAAAAATAAAAGCTATGCGGCAAGCAAAAAAATTGTTCTTAAAAATAACTGTTAATTATAATAAAAATAAATTTTAACCCAATTTAATAATTAATTTTAACCAATTCAAAAAAGTTGCATACAGCTATCTCCCTGGTATAATTACTCACATATGTATTAACTTTTTAATTACTTACATATGCATAATATTATAATACGCGTTTTTTGTTTACGTTTTAGTATACAAACGACTAAAAACGTTAATAATTTTTGTACACCATTTTTGAATTCTACTCAAATATATTGCTTTGACAATAAAGCATAGTAATTTGTTTGTTTACGTGAAATTTTGCTATATTAAGCATAGTACTCTGTTCAGTTTCATGTGAAATTTCACTCAAATCTTCATACAATAATTGACAGCTGCGAAACAAGCGTGAAAATGTTCACAACATGTTCGTCAGAGCAGTAATCTGTTATGCTGCGTGAAATTATCGCAACATGTTTCTGAGCAACATTTTTTCACGACAATTTAATTGTACTGCCTATTTATTTTCCAACTTATTCTCTGAGTCTCTCTGAGAAGCGTTGCCATAGGAATTCCTCGCAACAAACTTTAAGTCAGAAATTTCACGCAACAAATTAATAGATGTTGCCAGCGAAATTTCACGCAAGCGAACAGAGTACTAGGCTTTAATATATTTGTTGCGGGAAATTTCTGAAAGATGTTTTGTTGCGAACAGTTCCGATTACAACGTTTCTCAGAGAGTGAGTTAAGAAATTTCATATGATCTCTCTCTTTTCATTTCAAAATAAATAGGCAGTACAATTAAGTTGTCGTGAAAAAATGTTGCTCAGAAACATGTTGCTATAATTTCACGCAGCGGAACAGAGTACTGCTTTGACGAAAATGTTGTGGAAATTTACACGGTTTAAAAATTTGGATTTTGTCACTTCTAACAAAATATTTTAAATTAATTAAAAAAAATAAACAAAAATGATTGAAATGAATGAATGCATTCATTTGTGATTTAAAATCATTTAATTCCCAATCAATGATTTAAAAAATTGATTGCATTCATTTTTTCAAATCATTGATTGTGATTTCAAATTTAAAATCCCAATCAATGATTTGAAAAAATGATTGCATTCTTTTTTTCAAATCATTGATTGGGACTTGAAATTTCAAATCACAATCAATGATTTTAAAAAAAGAATGCAATCATTTTTTCAAATCATTGATTGAGATTTTAAATTTTAAATCACAATCAATGATTTGAAAAAATGAATGCAATCAATTTTTCAAATCATTGATTGGGAATTAAATGATTTTAAATCACAAATGAATGCATTCTTTTACAGCTCTGATATATATATACATTTTTTAAATTTTTTACTCTCTACTTATCAATATCGTAAAATTATTAAAGAAAAACGTAGCCCGAGTCCTAAGCAATGACAAAAAAATTAATAAAAAATTAATAAAGAATAAAAAATGAATAATGAATAACAAATGAATAATGAATAAAAAATGAATAATGAATAACAAATGAATAATGAATAAAAAGTGAATAATGAATAAAAAATGAATAATGAATAAAAAATGAATAATGAATAAAAAAAAATAATGAATAAACAATTAATAATGAATACAAAATGAATAATGAATAAAAAAAGAATAATGAATAAAAAATGAATAATGAATAAAAAATGAATAATGAATAACAAATGAATAATGAATAACAAATGAATAATGAATAAAAAATGAATAATGAATAAAAAATGAATAATGAATAACAAATGAATAAAGAATAAAAAATGAATAACGAGTAAAAAATGAATAATGAATAAAAATAGAATAATTGAAAATTCTGTAATTCTTTGTGAATAGCATTCTTTGTGAATAGCATTCAAATGAATAAAAAAATTGATTCATTATTCTGAATAACGAAAATGAATAATTGAAATGAATAATTAAACATTTTTTTAAATTGAGTGTGAATTAAAAATTTTATTTATAAATCAATTGTGCATTCATTGAATGCATTCTTTTTTCGTTATTCATTAATTCATTTTTTTGTGATTTAAATCAAATTGAATGCATTCTTTTACAGCTCTGTAGTCCACACATGTTCTTTCCATACATTCCTCTCGGAGATTAGTACAACATAGTGACGACAGTAAAGCTGAAACTGAAGGATAGCTTATAATACCATCCAATTTAAGCTTCTGAAACATCATTTCGAAATTTTCATGTTTTGCTCACAAACAGGTATCGCGACTGTTGACACGGGGAAATAATATTCAAAAAGGACACAATTTGCAGGAAACGGAATAACTAATTGCGCAATCATATGTTTCATTAAACTTTTTATGTAAATTTTGCAGGGTGTCGTTTAAAAGCCTTCCTTGTTTCTTTTCTTTATTTTTCGTAATACATTCTTTTTTACCAGCAAGCAACCTTGTGATTTCGTCCTTTTCAAAAAAATAAGCAATCATTTGCTTTAAATCGGATTTAACTTTACTCTGGTTCAGCCTCTTGGTTTGTGCGTCTTTGATGGATTTAAATGCATTTAAGCTGTATATGTGATCGGAAATATTGAAAGAGTTTTGACAAATTTTTCTGTACTTTTTGATTATTCGTCATGAAATTATTCAACATATGTTTTGTGATTCGCGCTGCTGCTCAATATTTTCTTTTATTTGGCTTACTAAGGCTTCGTCAAATACAAGACGTCTCACAACCCGGTCCGGCACATTTTCACCCTGTAGGAAATTTTATATTCGAACGGTTGGCGAGTTTGGGTTTGTAGCTCTTTTCTTAAGTCTTAGCCATTTCATTTTGTACATTGCAGCTTTGTTGTTGGATTTTCTAAGATTTTGCTTCAATTTTACAATGGTTCTGTACGCCTTAGCTCGATTCCTTCATTTTGTTTTCCTGCCAGCCTGCATTCTTTTTAAATTATTGACAATGACGTCATTAGAATCAAACTCAGATGGCTGTGATGAGTTTTCAGCTAACAACGTGCTTAAACGTGTACTTTTTTATTTTCTCTTTGAGTTTATCAGCTCGTTTCCTCCAATTCTTTCTCTGGACTCGTTTCTCCCTTTCACTAAGGTCCTTAATTGACTTCATTTTTCCAGCATTCTTGTGAAATGGTACCTCGCATTTTCTTTCTTTTTCACTTCTTCGTATAATTGTGGGTTGTCCTTTATTTTCTGCCGTCGTATCCTTTCCTTATCTCTCTTATTTCTTAATCTTTCTTCCTTAGCCTTTGCTGATTCTGGTTTTTTCGGTTTTCTCATGCCCTTCGTGGATATGTTTTCGAAAATGTAGTAATTGTGATTGTTAATAACTTAGAAAAAGGAAAGAAGTGAAACAATTCCACTTCACTTTCACATGTAATGTAATGTGGAACTATTTTTATTTCAATTTAAAATTTTGTTTCATGGTCCTGGGTTCACGTCCAGTAATAAAGAATAAGAACTTTTTCTAAACGACGCATTTCTCCGAACTGGACAGAGGAATAAAAATTTGACAGACAAAATTTTGTTGAAAATACTATTTATTTTTTGTGTCTCCACATGCATCAACAGTGGCGTTATATTTGCTTTGCAATTGTGTTTATCGTTTTCTTATAAGAATAGTCTTTGTTGCTGGATAATTTTTGTAGTCTACGAACCTTGAAGCGGGAACAGCCATGGAGGTGAATTTTTATATGCAATTATCAAATTTTCGATGATAAAACAGTTTTTAACTTATAGTTGTTAAATTGCGATTACGATTAGTAATAAATTAGATTACTTTTTAAAAAGAATCGTAATCTATACTATTATATAAAAGGAGACTCACAAAATTTGATCCAGAATAAGCTCGGTAACCGCTGAACCGATTTTGATAATTCTTTTTTTATTCGATTCCTATGATAATATAGATTGTTATAGCTTACCAAGGTTTTCGAAAAATGTATTCTTTAATTATTTCAAAAGCTCGCATTTTATTTGATGCCTACATTCAACCAGCAGCACAATATAACAGCAAACAAAAAAGCTCTCCTCTCTTTGTCGAGAGAGCTTCTCTCAATATAACACGACAGCCATGTTATGGAGATAAGCTGAATTCATTGATACCCTTCAGCATGTTTTTGTGTGATTAAAAATAATGTTAATCAAGTTGAGAGCGTGCAGAAATTTTTCTCTCTGAACGAAAACTTCATATGAAAAAAACTTTCAAAACATTCTGAAGGTGATCAGTGAATCCAGCTTTACTTTCAGGGAGAGTCTTGCTTTCTTACAGTGTTAATTAATTTTCTTTGTTAATGTCTTGAGGGGAGTTGCCAGAATTTAGTTATCAGCATTAATTATGCTTTGCAGCTTTGCCAGCCAGCTTTTCCCCACTTGAGATTGTGTTAGTCTATGTATACAAATATATAAAAGCGTTGTGACACTGCACGGATGTTTGACAATCACGGAAGAACCACTGAACCGATTAACAAGATGTAGGTATCAAACGATTTGTTATTCTAACTTTATCGTAATATGCTATGTTAGATTTGCCATGTCTACTTTTTATGCCCACTTTTTGCAAAAAATGCTATACTTCAGACGATTTTGGTCGTATGAGACTAGAATTTGGTAGTCTTTTTACTTTCGCTAACTTTACTAAAAATGGGCATGACCCATTTTAGTTAAGTCCACTTTTCGGGGGATAAGCTTGGAGTAAAGCAAAGCGCACTAGGTTTAAGCTCAATTGAGCTGAAATTCTGGCATTCTATTGTTTCGAGTATGAGATGGTTTAAGTGAAAAAATTTTGCCACACCCCCATTACCGCCCAGAATTAATCAAAAATTTTGTACTTCAATCGGTTTTGGTTGTATTAGACTAAAATTTGTTAATTTAGTTCATACGGCTACTTTCGGCAACTGTACTAAAAATGGCGAATACATAAATTTTTTTTTCGGAACAGCATGAAAATTCGTATATAGCAGTATGGTGGTCTGCGGCAATACAACGCCTGCCGGGCAATCAATTAGAATGCTATAGATATCAGAAAATGCTGATCGTCATGCATTGGTATTTCAAAAGGAAACGTCAAGCATGTGTTTTGTTCGAAGGTTAATTTACACTTTTAAAAGTTCACAAAACGATCCTAAAAAATTAATTAAATTGGGTCAGGACAAATTCGACTATAGGGCAATTCCATATGAAAACGATCAAAATTGGCAAATTTTTGGACGACCCCTCTCCGATTTTAAAATAAATAGTCTCAATCGATTGCCCAGCAAAAAAAAATGTACCTACATATTTTTTTTTTTTTAATAGTGACTGGTTTAGTGGTGGTGTACACCACTGTCATGTGACAAAATTGAAGAATTCTTCATAAGGGACCTCATTGAAAGTTGTTTTAAAAAAAAAATACTAAAGCGATCGCAACGAGTGATAGCTCGTTGGAAAGGTATTGAATCAGGCTTTAATTGAAAATTAAAATTTTCCTAATTTTTCTCAGAAATTTACCTTTTTTTCCCATGAAAATTAAATTTTCCCATGAAAATTAAATTTTCCGATTTTCCACAGAAGCTCCTAAATTTTCCGGCTAATTTCATTTTTTTTGGATTCCTCATAATTTTTGCTTTAAGAATCAGCAATAAAAAAATGGGCCCCGACTCCTTGTTTGGACAGGAGAAGAGCATTTAAGAGACCAAAGTAAGAGAGTAAAGTAAAGAGTACCAAAAAATAAATATAAATACTTCACACACACTGAGTCAAATTTCAGTTGAATACTAAACGTGAAAGTGTTAAGTGTTTTTTTTTTTTAAGTAAAGACAATTTAAAGTAAAATGAATAAATTTTGCTGCAATCCGTTTAACAAGAGTGTACATCGTTCGAAAAAGATAAAAGTATTAAAATTAACTGGTGTTTCGAAGCGATACATGAATGAATTAAATATACAATACGGTGAAGAAGCAGAATTCATTTGCCCCAAGTGTAAAATCGATTTGTTTCAACAAGCAAATGCATTGAAACAAATGCAACCACAATCCGAGAGTGAAATGACAATTGAACAAAATGTTTTATCTGATAGTGAGGCAGACATTCCGATGGTCAATATGTCTTTGAGTCCTTTGAATGAGGCTATTACCACTTTCGGTGAAACGCCTATTAGAAAAAGAAAGTTGCGAAGTGAAAAATACAGGAAAGAGAAAAAAGGCAAGGTTATGAGTGCAATCGCGACAATATTTGATGAAGGCTATGATAACGAATGCAGTCAAGCGATGACGTTGATGATGGCAAACAAATGAGTGAGCAGTTGAAAAGAAAATTCAATTTAGCGACCACTTTTCCGGAGAAATATCTCATTTTATCTGTGCTGCCTCAATCATGGTCTATACGCAAGATTTCTGAACAGTTTCAAACATCTTTTTACATCGCGAGAAGAAGCAAAGATTTAGTTCGACAGAAGGGCATATTGGCGACTCCCAACAAGAAATTTGGCTCAAGGACCCTCAGCGAAGCAACGGTGAAATTGATTCAAGATTTTTACTGCAATGATGACAACAGCCGCGCCTGCCCAGGTACAAGTGACTATGTTATCACACGTGATGATGGAGAAAAAATACACAAGCAGCGCAGATTATTATTATGTAATCTATCCGAAGCATACCATCAGTTCAAAGAGAAATACCCAGCAGAAAAAGTGGGATTTTCTAAGTTTGCCATCCTACGACCAAAAGAATGCGTGCTGGCATTAGACAGGCACGGAACGCATTCAGTCTGCGTTTGTATGTTTCATCAAAACATCAAACTAATGTTCTTTCCATGCAAGAAATTGAAAGTATTTCACGGTGAAATTGAAACATATAGGGACCTCCTGTCGAAGTCGTTGTGCGCGTACCCCACGGAAAATTGTCATCTGTCCAAATGCGACAATTGTCCGAAGATTGACGAGCTAGAGCAATATTTGGCGGAAAAGTTTGAACAGCTGTTAATTCAGGAGGTGCATTTCAAACAGTGGATAATTAGCAGCGGCAGATGTTCCCTTGAGACCGTGGTAAAGCAGATTCCGGAATTCATCGAGGAATTCGGATTCAAGTTGAATGAACTGAAGGCGCACCATTTCATATCCGAGATGCAATCGAAATTTCTAAAGGAAAGTAAGGAGAAATTAGCCCAAAATGAATTCATTGTGATAAGCGACTTTGCCGAGAATTACACTTTTCTCATTCTGGATGAAATTCAGGCTTATCACTGGGCAAACGACCAGTGCACGGTGCATCCTTTTTGCATTTATTTCAAAAACGAAGATAACGAACTACAGACCGTAAGCCTTGTTGTTGTCGCGGAGAGTTTAGCTCATAACTATGTGTCCGTTTATTTATTTCAAATGAAACTGTTTGAATTCTTAAGATCAAAATTCGATGCAATCGACAAAGTAACGTTTTTCTCAGACGGCGCGGCTTCTCAGTACAAGAATAAAAAAAATTTGTACAATCTTTGCATAATTGAAGAAGAACAAAACTGCAAGGTCGAGTGGCACTTTTTTGCGACGTCCCACGGTAAGGGCCCATGCGATGCGTTAGGGGGAACCCTAAAACGCATGGCGACTAAGGCAAGTTTGCAAAGGCCATACACTGACCAGATCTTAAATGTACAACATTTGTTTTCGTGGATTCAAAGCAAGGAAATTGCCATTAACACAGTTTTATGCACTCAAAAAGAACACGATGCCATGGAGCGACGAATTCAAAACAGATATAATAATGTCAAAACTATAACTGGAACGCAAAAGTTTCATTGCTTCGTACCAAATATTTCTGATATGTCAATTAATGTAAAGCGGTACTCTTCGTCTGCCGACGTGCTAAATTTAAAGTTACTTTAATTTTATAATGATGCCAAGACAATTGAAATTTTTAATAAATATTGTAATTAAGTATAAGCAGCAAAATAAGAAAGATTTCTTCTTCATAAATGTATTTTTAACTGTAAAATAATTTTTAAAATGTATTTTTAATAATAAAATAAAATAATGTTAAATAATTAAAAATAATTCAATTATAAAAAATATAAAAACAATGAGAACAAGGTGGTCTCTTAAATGCTCTTCTCCTGTCCAAACAAGGAGTCGGGGCCCATTTTTTTATTGCTGATTCTTAAAGCAAAAATTATGAGGAATCCAAAAAAAATAAAATTAGCCGGAAAATTTAGGAGCTTCTGTGGAAAATCGGAAAATTTAATTTTCATGGGAAAATTTAATTTTCATGGGAAAAAAGGTAAATTTCTAAGAAAAATTAGGAAAATTTTATTTTTCAATTAAAGCCTGATTCAATACCTTTCCAACGAGCTATCACTCGTTGCGATCGCTTTTTTAAAACAACTTTCAATGAGGTCCCTTATGAAGAATTCTTCAATTTTGTCACATGACAGTGGTGTACACCACCACTAAACCAGTCACTATTAAAAAAAAAAATATGTAGGTTAGGGCGGGTCAAATTTTGGCTCAGCGAAATTCGTAAAATACATGTAATTTCAAGACTTTTTCTCCACTACAGCATATACAAGTTCTGAAAAAAAGCTGTGCGGACTTTCGTAAATAGATTCATATACATACATTCATATTTTATAATTGAGATCAAAATCTATTTACGAAAGTCCGCACACCTTTTTTTCAGAATTTGTATATGCTGTAGTGGAAAAAAAGTCTTGAAATTACATGTATTTTACGAATTTCGCTGAGCCAGACCTCCAAAAAATTCGTCCATACAAATTGACCCGCCCTAATGTAGGTACATTTTTTTTTGCTGGGCAATCGATTGAGACTATTTATTTTAAAATCGGAGAGGGGTCGTCCAAAAGGTGATCGCTTTCATATGGAATTGCTCTATAACTATAACGTTAACTATGAATATGTAGATAAGGAAATAGATTAAAACATAGATTTATGTAGATAACTTTGGAATAGTTTGAAATATTTGAAATATTTTTCACAGATTTATTTTTTAAGCTATATTTGAATATGTTTTTCACATGAATTAGTTTTTAAGCTGTAACACATTGCTAAAAATATAACAACATTTTAAGCAAATTAGTTTTCATCAAAAAATCATAGGGGGGGAGGGGGGTAGGTGGCCCATGATTTTTAATGATAGAAACTGTTTGTGTCAAAATAGAACAATTTTTGCCGGTAAATTATGTTATATGAAAGAATAATGAAAATGAAAATGAAAAAAAAAATTAAAACTAAATATGTACAACAAAAGCAACTCTTGGCCTGGTTTAGTACAAGTTGGATATTTTAGAGGTTTTTTGAAAACAATATAAAACATTCCATTGGTGAGGTAACGGTAAACCTTTTCTCATTTTCCCAATTTATTTAATTGAACTTTCAAACAAAGAAAATTGGATGAAAATCGATTTGTAAATTGCGGAAATGTTTGCTTGCTAATTCAAAACATAAAATACCAATCGTTTTTTTTTCTCATTCTGAGGCTTATGAGTTATACTGATAAAATTTATAGTTTTGAGATATCGCAAGAATTTTAATGTCAAAATAACAGGTTTTTTTAAACATGCCTAATATCCGCACAAAATATTTCCGAAAAGAAAAGAAAATTATAGTTAGTTTTATTAATCAACGACTGTCTATACAAGAATGCATTGATATGCATTGAGAAAGTCTATAGTTTTTGAGATATCGCCAAAAGTTTGATGTCATTATAACGGTTTTTTTTAAATTTAAGAAGAATTGTTTGGCCGAAGCCCAATAACAACAATTAATAACTGAAGAACGCTGATTATCTACAACAATTTAAGAAGAATATATTTATTTTCAGAATATACATATGTAAAAAATTACATATTTGATTACAAATTTTAAAAATTTGTTATCCAATTTTTTTTATAACGCTGTTATGCAGGACTTTTTCAAAGGTAAAAAAAAAGAAAGCCAGATAAATTTATGTCATCATAACAATTACCGTTTAAATAAGTTATTCTAATTAAGTTAAGTAATTTCTTAATATATATACCATTTTTTCATAATTAAACAAAACAAACATAATAATTTTTATATTTTGAATTTGTTTTAATAACACTAAATACTTTCATTTTAAGATTTAAAATTTTTACATGGTATTTAATATTTTTATCGCAGGCGAAGCAGCGGGTATTTGCTAGTGATTATATAATCATTAAGGGAGAAGTTTATGATTAGTAATTGATTACGATTACAAATAATCAGAAAATAATAATGATTACTTGAGATTACGCAAAATGTTCAAAAAGAATCAAAAGTAACCAAAAAAAATAATCCGATTACTTATCAAGATTATTTTTGATTCTTTTTTGATTATTTTAAGAATTTCAGTCTTTTGCCATGGGTAGGCAAACATGTTTAGTGAGCTTTTTTGTTGTTAGTGTTTTCGCATAAAATGAGATATAGGCTTTTCTATCCTGCTCATTACCTCATTAATTATTACCTGTTTGAAACAGCAAACACGCCAAACATTTCAGAATCGTCAAATTTCTGTGCTCGTTTTTTTTTTTCTTCAAGAGTCAAGAAATCGTTTTTAATACAACTGAACAGCCAACAACCCTTAAGACAGGTTGCTAATTGGCGCGCTTGGTATTCGACTGTATATTTTCCACATGTGTAGTTTCCGTGTGAACTAAAATATTGCAAAAAATTTTATTTATACGCCTTTAATGTCCTCAGCGCCAGTTGAAAGATTATTTTCTTTCGCTGACTCCAAGACGTCATTGTCTGATTTTTCTTTTGAAAAGTTAGTACTTATGAAGGCAAATAGTATTTAAGAGTAAAAAGGTTTTATTTTTGTTTCGTTTATGTTGTACTATAATACATTATTGTTCTCGTTCTTGTTTTTTGTCAATCGTTCTTTTATAATGAAATACATAACTTTGTTTTTTTTTAATAAAATTTAACAAAATTTTTTGTACCTAAGACTGAAATTCTTAATATAATCAAAAAATAATCAAAAATAATCTCGAAAAGTAATCGGATTATTTTTTGATAACTTGTGATTCGTTTTGACTATTTTGCGTAATCTTAAGTATTCGTATTATTTTTTGACTATTTGTAATCGTAATCTTTTGATTAATGAGCCAAACAGAAAAGAATCTTACTTAATCAATTATTTTACCTTTTTGAAAAAATTAATCGAATAAGTAATGGTTACGACAAGTAATCATTACTTAACAGCTATGTTTTAACTAAATTAATTTTCTTAACATTGATTAAGCTATAATCAACATGAACAAAATAATTTGATTGCATTAACTAGTTTTTAACTTTTACTCAAAAACATACCTGGGAACTTAGAAATTAAAAAAAAAGAATGACCCATATATCAACGGTGGGCAAATGCAGCTCTTTGTTAAGTTAAGTGCATTTATTTTTTTATTTGGATAATTAAAACAGTTTTTAAAAAAATTACAAAATATTATATTTTTCGTCAAATTTCATTGACAACTTGGAGTTGTTTTATCGTGGTTTCACCAACGGTTTGAAGAAAAATTCTCTTTAATTAAGTTGTACTTTTTCTTCATGAGAAGTCATAGAAAAGTTGAGATACATATCAAAGTCAGCTGTTCGAATTGTAGTTTATCTAGTTGTTGTTGTTGCGAAGGGTTTTAACCAATATAAAACCAAGATTTCAAATATTGGGCAAGGATTTGTCTTAAATCTAATTTTTGTTTTGTTATGTTATTTACATTAAAAATCCTGAAATGAATTAATGTTTTCTTTTTGTTAATTATGTGTAGATTAGGGCTGCCATAAATAGTAGGTTCAAGACCAGGACTCCAAAAAATCTTCATTAAAATAATACGCAAATTAGGGACAAACAATGCGTACATTTCTGGCGAAAGGTTTTTAAAAAATCTGTTGTTTTTTTTGAGCTGTTTTTCCACAAAGAACTCACAAAGAAACAAGAACCAGGACATTTGGCTGGTTTATGAAAGCTAGTTAGGGCACCAGAAGATGTGTACAAAATTTTGATAATCGATGGAGATAATCACTACGAATAGTTTGACATGAAAAACTATTTTCCATTTTTCAAGAAATCTTGGAAGCTGCTGCACATTCTTCCTCAGCTCTTTCTTTTTCTCCACCTCCTAGCCTCTCTCTCCGTTGTTATGTACTAAGTCTCTCTCTCTGTTATATACTAAAACTAGTTTATTCTTGTAAAACTTAGCTAATATGTAATCGTGCAAAAAGATTCTAATAAACAGTCGTAAAACAGAAGTCAACGTGTTCATATAATTAGTTCATTGGCGACGAGTAAAAGGCGAACAAAAAATGGCGACAAACACTAACTCATTTGTTGGGTCCGTGGAAGCGTTTGTTCTGGGTGAAGGTTTTGAATTATATGCGCGATGATTGGATCATGTATTCACGTTAAATTCAGTGAAAGATAAGGAAAAGGTTGCTTTTTTATGTAGCTTAGGAGGACCAGAACTCTACAAAGTAACTGTCTCCTTAACGGCTCCAAAGACAGAACATGATTTTGGATACAGTGATTTGGTCAAAATGTTGGGCGATCATTTTAACCCACAAAAAAACATAATCGCTGAGTGTTATGAATTCTTCAAACGCAGTCGTAGCGATGGAGAAAATATAATGTAGTTTATAATAGAACTCAAGCAGTTAGCACAGCAATGTAATTTTGGTGAATTTTTGGACAGAGCGCTGTTGATACAATTTGTCTGTGGAGTTGGAGATGGAAAAATTCAACAACGGTTACTAGCTGAAGGACACATCAAAACGATTGAGACAGCAATTTAGGTAGCTAACGCTGTTGAAAAAACAACTATGAAGATGGTGAAATGGAACATGAAGAGAAATTGATAAATAATATAAATAATGTTATTTCTTTAAAAACTAGGCTGCTTAAAATGAATTTGGAAATTGAAAATAATAACTTAGAGTTTGAAATAGATACAGGGGCGTGTATCACTGTAATCCATAAAAATGATTTTCAAAGATGCTTCGCAGAAAAGCAAATTGCATATGAAGAAAATGTTTTCAAATTAATTTCTGGCGAACAAGTTAATACTTTGGGTAAAGTTTTTGTTAACGTTAAATTTAAATTTGAGTTAGTTTGGCGACCTCAGTATAATATTTATTTGTTCAAGTTGTCGGGCTCAAGGTCTTATTTATACATAAATAATTAAAAACTTTTAATGTGGTTTTTGTATAAAAGACAACAGATACTTTAAACTAAATGACAAAATTTACTCACAACTCAGAGGTATGCCGATGGGATCCCCAGCATCACCGGTTATAGCGGACATTTTAATGGAAGAACTATTGGACAAAGCATTGGAGACATTGGAGGCAAAACCAAGACTAGTTACGAAATACGTAGATGACTTATTCGCTATAATAAAAATCAACAACATCAATGAGACATTAAATGCACTAAATAAATTCCATAAAAATATAAAATTTACAAAGGAAGAAGCAAACGATGGAAGATTACCATATCTGGACACACTAGTTATAAGAAACGGAAATAAATTAAAAATTGACTGGTATCAAAAACCTATGGCCACAGGACGACTTATAAACTTTTATTCAAAACACCCAAAACGGACAATAATCAACACAGCAAACAATTTTATTAAAAAATTACTAGACACAAGCGACGAGGAATTCCATCAAAACAATATAAAAAGAATAAAAACAATTCTACATGACAATGAATTTCCAGTAAGAACAACGAATAATTTAATCAGAAAGTATAAAAAGGAAGGAACACATCAACGAGATGAAAAACTTAAAAAAACATACAAAGCTCTCTCATATATCCCTGGTCTTTCAGAGAGATTCACAAAATCGGACATTTACGATAAGGACAAGTATTAAATTGCGATGAAGACTGACAACACTTTAAAACAACTTTACAGCAACACGAAATCAAAAGTGGATACATTTGACAAGGCAAATGTTATTTATAAAATAACATGCAATGGAGACGGGTCCAACGTATGTGACCAAGCATATGTGGGGACAACAAGAAACAAACTACGGACAAGAATAGCTTCGCACAAATCAGACCAGAGATTACTCAACGGACCAATAGAGCAAAAAACAGCATTAGCGGCTCACTGCATTAAACATAAGCACACACCGGACTTGGAAAATACGAGAATTCTTCAACAGGCAATAATTACGCGAGACGCTACACTCTAGAGATGCTCCACATCATAAATTTACCCCCACAAAAACGACTCAATTTTAAAATGGATACGGACAAATGCGCTCACATTTACAGACGATATGTAGAAAAACACAACACAGTCAGAAACTAAGCGCCGGATGCAAAAGAAGTGTTTACTGTAGTAATTGTTTTTCAATGTTTAATGTTTTATATGTGATTAAGTCAGAAATAATATATAATCGCGTTTAAAAAAAACATTGTTTAATGTAACGTTTCAAGAAATATTTATGTAAGATAAACTTTAATGTGAAAAAAATTGTATGTTTTCTAACGTATACATGTTTACTCCAACAGTTTTCCCTGAGGATGACTTCCGATGGAAGTCGAAATATTGGAAAAACAATAAATTAATAAAAACAACATTAAAAGTTTTTAATTATTTATGTATAAATAAGACCTTGAGCCCGACAACTTGAACAAATAAAAGTTAAATTTAAATCCTTAAAGTTTGAGTTAGAGTTCGTTGTTGTAACCACTAATGTATATTTCAGTACCTTATTGGTACGAAATTGGTTACAAATATTATTTAAAAACTGGCAAATTTTTTTTTTTAGATTATTACAATAATAACATAAATGTAACTCTGACTGATTCAGAAAAAGATTTTAATAAATTAATATTTTTGGAAAAATAAAACACTATCTTTTTAAAAACTAATGACACGGTTATAAAAGATTTTAAGGCGGAAATTATGTTAAGAATGATGCGTATCTGATATTTTGTAAGCCATATACAGTTCCATATTGATTAAAAGACAAAGTGGAGGCTGAATCTTTTTCAGTCTTTACTAGAGATTTGTCGGATATTTTAAACCGTCATATTCCGAGATTCCGTGAAAAGGACTTCAAGAGACCGTGGTATACTAAAGGCCTAATGAAATTGAGAAACTTACGCAATTAATTTTTAAAAAAATTTAAGGCGGCGAAGAATGAGATTTTTGAAGCAAAATATAAACATTATATGAGAGAATTCGATTTTCTACATAAATTTCTGTACAAACAATTTGTAATTGGTTTTGAGAATAACATTGAGTTTTATTGAGTCGAAAAGAGCATGCTCCTCTATTCCATCTTCAATGATCTTCAAAGGCAGGACATCTAATACTTTATCTGGCATAGTTAACTTATTTGCAGACTTTTTTAGTTTGGTATATGAAACTCCTAAATGTTGGTCGGAAACAGAAATTTTAAATAATATTTTACCTTGTACTAATTTTGGTACTCTTGCTATTACGCCACTTGATGTTTTTAATGGGATTATGTCCTTAAAAATATCATCAAAACCTGATATAGATGGGTTCTCACCGTTTCTGTTTAAAAAATGTGTGTCTTCATTGATGAATCCGCTATCACTTATTTATAATAAATCTCTGAGTGCTGGTATCTTCATTGATGAATGGAAATTTGCTTATGTTACTCCTGTTTTTAAATCAGGTTCAAAAAATGATGTCGAAAACTATAGAGCAATTTCAAAGCTTTCAACATTCTCCAAATTTTTTGAATCTATTGTAAAAGATAAACTTAATTTTATAGTGAAGAACGCAATCAGCCCATTCCAACACGGATTTGTTGCTGGTCGTTCCACTGTCACAAATTTAGCTGTGTTTTCTGAATATTGCATCTCCTCTTTCGAAAATGGCTGCCAAGTTGACGTTATTTATACAGACTTCACCAAAGCTTTCGACAAGGTGTGCCATAAGGCCTTAATTGCTAAATTAAATAAGATGGGTTTTCACTCTACTTTCCTGAGATGGATAAATTCATATCTTTCAAACCGTCGTTGTGTGGTTTCTATTGAAAACATCGATTCGTATGGTTTTCTTGCTACCTCAGGGGTGCCTGAAGGTATTATTCTTGGACCACTGTTATTTCTTTTATTTATTAATGATATTGGCAGTTTTTTTAAAAACTGCAACTACTTGCTTTTTGCTGACGATTTAAAACTATTTAGATCGATACGTTCCCTTATGGATGTTAACAGTCTTCAGGCTGACCTATCCAATCTTGTTTTGTGGTGTGATAAGAACCTATTTGCACTTAATTTTAAAAAATGTTTACATGTTACTTTTTCTAAAAGATTCAATAACATTGCTTCTACCTATGCTATTAAAAATATTTCCCTAAAGTTCAATGATCAAATCTGTGATTTAGGTGTCGTATTTGACTCTAAATTCCTTTTTACTAAGCATTTGGATTATATCATTCCAAAAGCTTTTTCGATGTTAGCCTTTATAAAACGTAATAGCTCTGATTTTAATGATCCATATACACGTTTATATTTGTTCTCCGCCTTTTTAAGGTCCAGGCTTGAATATTGCTCGTTTATTTGGAGTCTTAATACAAAAACACGTTCTTAATACAAAAACAAATATAAAAGCCCTAACTCTCTGTGCAAGTTCTGTTGACCCAGTTACAACAATTAATTATTGCGAAAAACGCAAAGAATTAAAAAACGCAAGAATAAATTAAGTGTCAAATTGCAATTCAGCAAAATAATTTGTTTGTGACAATCCAGTGCGACACCAAAAATAAACTATAAACAATAATCAAAAAAATAAAAATAAACCAAAACAACAATAAATAACTGTTATTCATTCGGCTAGAACTTATTATTAAAGCAATTTACCGATTTTGACCTAGTTACGCTAAAAACAATTAAAAAAAAAGCATTTAAATATGGAAAAAAGCTGTGCTTCATCTCTATGCACCGTGGAAGACCACAATGCAACAAAGGTGGCATGCAAGGGCCTGTGTGATAAATCTTTCCACGCTTGTTGTATAGCCTTATCTAAGAGAAGTCTCACATATTTAAATGACTACCTTGCGAACTTTTCATTTTACTGCGATGAGTGCAAGGATATTTCACTCTCACACGTCCTTCTTGCAGTAAAGTGCCTAAGTGATAAAACAAACTCGCTACGGTCTTAAAAACTGCCGAAGATCTCAGCAGCTTTATTGAATCCGCAAAATCTGACCTGGATACAAAAATATTCAAACTATCAAGTAACCTTATAACAGTCACGGACACCATAACTGATTTAAAAAATAATGTGTCATCTTTTGAAACCGCGATAACCAAAATCAATGACTCTTTAACGCATAAATATAAAACAACTGACAACGAAAAACGTACAATACAAAACATATCGGAAAATCTCGCTGTTCTTAGAATGGACGTCGACACCATGATACAATCCAATTCAAGGGTAACTTTACCACCACCTCAGCAGCCAGATCCACTAATTGAAGTTTTATACCATAAGGTAAATGAAATGAGTGATGATCATGAAGTATTTCGGGTATCGCTTGCTGAAATTACTGATTATATCAGATATGCTCCAGAAAGAGTTCAGAACATCCCAGAATCACCCCATCATAACGCTTCTTCTATCTTTGAAGAAATCATAGAAGCTACCGATCCTACTTCACTGGTTCATTCTTTGCGCTCACCACCGGCGTCTCTCTCTGATAAAGAAATGGGGCCACCTATTGCTATTCCTGTGGCTTCACCGCGAAAATTGATCCATAAGTTTGGAACATCATGGACATCATCTGAATGGGATAACCGCATCAAAAAGCTGAAGAGTGTGAATGATAAACTAAAAACGACATTGTTTGTTAAGGGCCTCCCAGTAAAAACTACAGTATCCTGGATGCGTAATTATTTTCAGAAAAAATTTGGTTTCGCAATTTCTGACTGCATAAAAATGTCCATCAAGGCCAGAAAATTCTGCAGTTTTAAGTTGGACATTCCAACTCAATATGTATGGATGTTTCTAAATATCTCTGGTGGCATAATGATGCATGGTAAGTGGAAAATCTCCGAGTGGATAGACAACCCTGAGAAGAAGCTGAAGACACCTAGAAATAGCAGCGATAATAAAGATGATCATCATATAAATATAACTATGAGTAAGCTTGTAAATAATGATAATTCTACTAAGCTTAATTCAAAGTCTATTAAAAGTAAAGCATCAATTAATGATGGCAATGTTCGTCATAAAATTAAAATAATGAGTAATCCTACGAATAATGTTTATTCTTCTAAGTTTAACTATAAGTCTAATAAAAGTAATGCTCCTAATAAACCTTTGCCAGATAGTAACTGGTCTTATAAAACAAATGTTTTTCCCAAATTTTCTCCTTTTCCAAAACATACTTCAATTCCTCTAACCTCTTCCGTTCAAAAATCATTAAAATCTAAACGCGTCTCGTTTAACCTTAACCCTGAATCTGACTCCCTCTACATTAAAAATACACCTAAAATCCACAGTACATCCTATCCTTATTTCGTGCACTCTCATACTCTAAGCCCATCTCCATCTGATCCAATTATAATTGAGCCCTCGAACCAACCTGTCAGTCCGAAGTCATTCCTAGACCCTCTACTACCACCAAGAGTCAAATTAACGTTAAATTCTTGCGCAGACACTGAGAGTAGATATGTCCTTTCTCGCCTTAGAGAGAACAGTGTATTTAATAACGTTCGTCTGTATCTCGCCTACATGCACAAAGCCCCTGATTCAACATGCATTGAAGGCAAGACTAAAACTAATCTTAAAGTTTTAATTCAGCAAGAAGGTCTGCCTACCGATGTTGATGACTTGCTTAACTTATTTATTCGTTTTCACGACCAACTCGGCGTGACGATCGATCAAGTCAAGGCGGATCTTGATACCTATGGTGCTTACGTCAGGACTAAACATGTCTCCCTTCTTCAAAAATCGCGTAAAGATACCCATACCCATAAACTTTTTGATCACCTGATAATTAAAGTATGTTCAGGAAATAGTCTTTTTATGTACATAGGTGTCGTTTACATTCCTCCCGGCTCAAGTGAAACAACATACAACGAGCTATGTGAAACACTGTCCTCCTTTACATTCACTCTTAAAGAGGAAGATAAGGTTGTTATTCTTGGTGACTTCAACCGGCCAAATATCTCTTTTGCCGTTGATGAAAATGACAAGTATCTTCTTCCTGTTAACCTTTCTAATGCCATAGATTTCTCATTATTTAGTACATTTTATGGCAATGATCTGCAACAAGTTTCTTCTGAACAAAATAAAAATGGCAGATGGTTGGACCTTATCTTTACAAACTCGTACGATGAAGTGAAGGTTAGTCCATGCACTGAAGTAGAAAATTTATTTACTAACACTGTTCACCATACAGCTTTAACAGTTGCTTTCTCTGCTAACGACATTACTTTTACCCAGTCTTATAATAACTCTATTGCATACGATTACCTCAACGCCGATTACGAAAGTATTAAATGTTATCTAAATGCTCTAAACTGGAATAATATTCTATCCAACATAGATTTAGACAGCGCTGTCTCAAGATTTTATCAGCACATTTTTACTGCTATCGAAAATTATGTGCCAAAAATAAAGAAAAAGAATAAGCTTTCGGAGCCATGGCTAGACAAAAATCTCAGATTTTTGAGAAACCAAAGAAACAAAATTTACAAACTTCTCAAAAACACCGATAATGTAAGCGATGAACCGAAGCTAAGATATGACGAGCTATCTAAAGAGTTCTCTATCAAGTCAGAAGAAGCGTATAAGTTGTACACTAACCTTATCGGCGAGAAAATTGTCGAAGAGCCACAAAAATTTTTTGAATTCGTTAACATGAAGCGAAAATCTAGCGGCTATCCATCTTCTATGTTTAAAGGTGATGTCAATTCCTCCAACCCTCATGAAATAAGCAACTTATATGCAGACTATTTTAAAGAAGTTTTCTGTGTTTTCACAAGTATTACTTATAGTTCCCCTCCGTTTTCAGGAATTTGCCCTATAATTAATCATATCCAACTAACGTGTGATGAGATATCTAATGCGATTAAAGAAATTGATACAAATAAAGGACCCGGCCCAGACTTGTTACCCCCGCACTTACTAGTCCGATGTTTAGACACACTTATCTTGCCTTTATATATAATATTTAACAAATCTCTACTCCAAGGATCTTTTCCATCGTATTGGAAGATATCTCACCTAACACCAATACATAAAAATGGCGATAAAAGGTCTGTTGAAAACTATAGAGGCATCGCCATATTATCGGCTATTCCAAAATTGTTCGAAAAAATTATATGCGCAAAACTAACATCTATTATAAATCCTTTACTCAACGAACAGCAACATGGTTTCCGTAAAGGTAGATCAACCACAACAAATCTAATGACTATGATCTCTGATGTTTTAAGTAAAATGGAAAAAGGACATCAAGTGGAGGCAATATACACCGACTTTAGCAAAGCTTTTGATCGAGTCGATCATGATATCTTGGCTTCCAAATTGGAAAAGATTGGTATCTCAGGATCTTTGCTCAGTTGGCTGAAGTCCTATCTCCACGACAGGTCTCAGTTCGTAAAATTTCAAGGTACCTTATCCAAACAGATTTTAGTTACATCCGGCGTACCACAAGGTAGTCACCTTGGTCCACTTCTCTTTAATATTTTTATATCAGACCTATCTGATATTCTTTGCGATATCCCACATCTAATGTATGCAGACGACCTAAAAATGTACCATGTTATTAAATCGGAAACAGATGTAATTTACTTACAGTCGAAACTGTCATCTCTTGAGCACTGGTGCAATCAAAATAAACTACATCTTAATGTTAAGAAATGCTGCGTAATAACCTTCTCCCGTAAAAATTTGGTAACAAATAACAGTTACTTCCTCAATAGCATTGAATTTAAAAGAGTCAACCATATTGTTGATCTTGGTGTAGACTTGGACAACAATTTGCGTTTCAACTTACATTATGATAAAATTGTATCTAGGGCCAGCAAACTACTCGGTTTTATAAAACGGCGTGCAAAAGAGTTCAAAAATGTTTGGGTCACGAAAGCTTTATACTGCGCTTTAGTGCGCCCTATTCTTGAATATGGATGCATTATTTGGAATCCTGCTTTCGAATCACACAGTGAAAGACTTGAATCTATTCAAAAGCAATTTCTGCTTTTTGCGCTTAGGGACACGTATAACCCCCGTGAGTACAATATATTGCCACCTTATGATTTTAGGCTTAGCCTTCTGAATTTAATGCCCCTTTCATCAAGAAAGACTTTACTTAGTTCATGTTTTACCTTCGATGTCATTAACGGTGTTGTTGATAGCGAGTATATATCAAACAAGATACGATTTAATGACCCGATAAGACGTACACGGCATACACGACTATTAAATGAATACCAACATCACACTGTCTACACAAGAAATGAGCTGATAAATAGGTGCTGCAGAGAATTCAATAATATCAGCGAGTACTATTCACCCCCTATGTCTAAATTAACTTTTAAGAAAAATCTTTCCAAGTCCCTATTTCCGTCATAATACCTTCCTTCAAGCAACTAGGTTTGAAATCTTAATTAAGCATGCCCTCTCCAAATCTTTTTTCCCTACTAAAAGCCCAATAATCCTGCGCTCTTCATTTATTGTCCTTTTAGACATTAAGAATTAAATGCTATTGTCTTAGCATTATATATTTCCCTATTCTCTTCTCAGATCTCTCCTAATCTTATCAAATAAAATTCATAGCTATATTACTATGTATAAAATATGTTAGCATGTAAGTTCCTTTTCTTTTTCTTTTCTTCTCTCCTTTTCTTTTTGACGTGTTATTGAATTCATGTCGATCAGGTGGGCGGATTACGCCCACATTGATTTGCATATCTTCGAACACTAAAACAAGGAAATGGGAGAACGAAAAAAAAAAGAAAAAAAATAAACAAACCTGTTAGAATAAGTAAATTGCCTTGCTTGGCCAATAAATAAATAAATAAAAGATTTATGAAATTTGCACTTAGGCCGTTGAATTTTACCGAGCCTTTAACATATAGTATACGATGTAAGTTGTTGCATGTAAACTCACTGAAAGATAGAAGAACAATTCAGGCCTTAGAGTTTATTCGTGGTTTAATAAGTGGTAATATAGATTGCGCATCGCTTCTTGAATGTATAAATTTTAATATTCCTTCAAGAAACTTGCGTAGTTGTGTACCATTTTATATCAAAGCTTACAAGTCAAACTATGCAGCATGTGAACCTATTACTAGAGCACTTAAAATGAAAAATAACTTATTTTCAATTACTCTTTCGGATTTTTCCATGCCCAAGGAATTATTTAAGCAATCATTGCAAGATTTTTTTGTCAACTTAAGTTCAGACTTAACTTTGTAATATATATTACCTTGTATCTAGACTAAGTTCTGACTAATATCATTTTCTAACATCTGTCAGTAAATTAAATAAATAAATAAATAAATTCGAAGACTCTGCGAAGAAAATGTGATGATATTAGTAAAGCGAAGTAGTTGGGCTTCTCCATTGGTAATCGTTAATAAAGGCGATGGAAAGTTTTCACAAAACTGGATCTGATTAGAGCCTATTTGCAAGCTGAAGTTTCAGAACGATCGAGAGAGTTACTCACTGTCAACAAGCACGTAGGGCTATTTCAATTCACTCGACTCATTTTTAGACTTAAGTCTGCACCACAGATATTTTGTTCAATTATTGTTGAAATTTTGAGGGGACTTCAAAAGGTACACTTTTATTTCGATGACATTCTAATTGGTGGTGAGACCGAAGAGGAATGTAAGTCAAATGTAGTTAAAGTTCTCGATCGATTACTGGACTACAATGTTAGAGTAAACATTGGCAAATGTAATTTTTTTTTTAATGAAAAGAGTAATGACTTTCAGTCGATTATCTGGGCTGTTGTATAATAGGTGAGCGGTTAAAGCCAAGTTCATGCAAGATTGAGGCAGTAATATAGGCACCATAACCAAAAAGTAAAGCACAACTTAAATCTAATCTAGGAATGGTAAATTACTACAACAAATGTATTCCTAGCAAAACTATTCACAGTAACATAAGGAAGCTTTATCTATAACTTTCGCTATAGAAAAATTTCATACATACATATACGGGTTACATTTTACAAATCACAGCGTATAATGATTTTCTTCAAACTTCTTGCCTAAGCAAGATGAAAATGTTTGGACCAAATCGTGCATTGAGCGGGTGTGCATGCTAGTGGTTCCTGGTCTATACTCGTCGCCTATGTCAGAGTTCGTGCTCTACACTTACTTTTTGTCCCATTATCATTATGCTATAAAAATATTCATGCACAGGTGTAACAAAAAAAAACTCCCGAAAACAGCAAATAAACAAAATCCTCATAAGAATCAAAATGCATTAGCTGCAGAAAAAGGTACATTACTTAGAAGACGCAAGAAAACCCAAAACGGGTAAAAAAGGCCTCATATAAAAGAGGAACATAGCAATAAAAAAATACATCTAATGGTAAGGTGAAGGTAAAAAAAAATTAACTTCTGAGTGAGGCAAATGATGTTAAAATTACCTCGGGTCATAACCCCTGCCCAACCATAGTTCGAGAGACCCACCTTCTCTCCCAAATCCCTCCAATAAAAATCTAAACTAACATGTTATATAAACTAAATATTTACATTTTATTCATTATTTTTTTCTTGATATAATTACATTTCATCCAAAATAAAAGTTAAATTCTGTTATGGCATACATAGCCAAGAGTTGCAATATAATAATAAATGGCAGCTAGCTTTAACATTCATTTAGCAAGAACAACCATAAAATCTGTATTGGCATGTTTTGGGTTTCGATTAACATTGTCAACTAAACTTAAAATCTACTATGCCATCGTTATTAGCTCAAAAAAAAAACAATTACACAAATGTAAGAAAGAATAGAGCACAGAAATTCTATTCGCGTAGGAACAAAATGAAATGAAACATTGTTTAAAGTTCTTGCAATACAAAAAAACAACATAAAAGTAGGAGAGCGAATTTATACTCTCATTAATTCATGTTGTTGTTGTTTTAGTTTTTTTGTTTATCTAATTAATGTAGTCTTATTAGTAAAATTTTTTTTTCTTTAAACTAATTGAATCTTTTAAATTCTTATCTATGCCATGTTTCTTAAGTTTTATTATATATTTTCACACTGAAATTTTAGTAATTCATTGATTTAAATATAAGTAGATAAGTATAAGGGAAAATGTAAGAAAAAAAAAAACAAAGACAATCACCACTTACTTGTTCTCCTTCGACGATGGGCCCAGCGACTCGATAAGAAGTTGATGTTTGTCGTAGTTGTTGTTGTTTTACTTAATTTTACGCTAGCAGTGATTCATTATAAGTAAAGATATATTTTTGTTAGAGCGAAAGAAAAAAAAATTATAAGTAAACCTTTTACCTTCTTATTGCAAATTCTAAGTATAAGAGAAAATGCAATGTATGTTTTAGAGTCTAGATTAAGTTAAGAAATATGGAAAAGAACAAAAAAATTCAATATAGTATTGTAGGTTAATATTTAAAATTTTGATTTGTTTAAACTATGCTTAATTTTTTTTTTCTTTCTTTCTTTTTTTTCTGTTCATTAATTCATTTTTTTTTTCTTTTTCTTCAATTTACTTTTAATTATATATCTTAGTTTAATTTTATAAATCAAAAATTTTTCTAAATCTTATCAAAAACTCAAAAAAAACTATTTTGTTAAGCTTTGTTAAACCGAATCGACTTCTTATTAAAAATGTACTTGTCGCGGTAGTTTAGCCACCATGAGGAGCTGCATCACCTTAAGAACGACTCATGGTCGTATTAAGGTCAGAAACAGAAACCTCAATTCCATGCTAAACGCGTGTAGATTACATATATGTATGATGATTATTGAAGCAGCTATGGAAGCAAAATGCCTTTAATATGATTGCTGCACTTTCCAAGATTCCTTTGACACTTTTAGACCCACTCTTTGGTTTTTTATAGACCACGGGTGACGTAACCGAGGCTGTGGTTGGTTTGGCACTTATGACCTGCGTGGATAAGTCCAAATTTAATTAACCAAGTTAAACCATGACCACTTTAATAACTTTACTTTTTTTTTTTGTTAAACTTATGGCGCAATCAAGGTGTACAGTTTTGCGTTGTTTTTTTTTTCCCAGACAAAAGATTTCAGCTTGACTTTTACTGCTGCACTTTGCTTTTCGAATGAACTCGTCGCATCTCAGAAAAGCTTAGTCAGGCGATTCTAGCTAAAATAACGGATCGAGTCAACCGGTTTGCTCAAAAGTATGTCAGCTTACGAGCGAAATATATAGGGCAAATTCATGCTATATATATGATCAATTGAATGTAGAATAGGTAACTACAAAATCTCGTGCTCACACGACCGTACACATATAAAATCAATATTTAGTGTAACGGAGTGGCCAAAAATTCAAATAGGTTTCATGTCTTTCGCATGGTATGTACCAATTACTTTGCCTTTCATATCTTCTAACACGTAGTACACTGATCCCATTTTATCACGAACCCTTGCCTTTAGAAATGTTTTGGCCAATTTTCTGTTAAAATGATTTGCCAAGTTACTTTGAGCAAAATTTTTGTACAAAACTTCATTACCAACTTGAAAATTTATTGGACGAGTACGAAGATTATAATGTTTTACATTTGCAGCGTGTACTTTCTTTAAATGTTCTTTCACTAAACTTCGAACCATTGACAAGTTATCATGACGTTTTTCTTCTGTGTCGGCTCTACCTTCTTCAAGCATAGAAAGGTTTCGTAAAAGCTTATAACTCTCACCATGGAGTATCATGTGTTGACCAAAGACAACAAAATATGGGCTTTGAGTTGTAGATTGGTGTACAGAATTGCGTAAAGAGCAATTTATGCTGCTTAACTGCATATCCCACTCACGCTGATCACTTTTGATATATGCCCGCAGTGCGGCGTTAATTGATCGATTTAATCTCTCAGAGCTGTTACTTTGAGGTGAATAAAACGCCGTGTAGGTATGTTTTACGCCTAATTTCGTCAAAAAAGATTCAAATTCACCCGATCGAAATTGACTGCCATTGTCGCTTACCAGAGTTTCTGGAACACCGAAAATATCGAATACATTTGTTTTTAAGAAATGAATGATAGGAGCTGTTGTGAACTTTTTTAAAGGGCACAGAAACGTAAACTTTGACAGGTGATCCAACACGGTAAGAATACCAACGTGACCATTTTTGGATCTTGGTAATGGACCTATCAAATCAACATATAATCTTTGAAAAATTCTCTCCGTCGAAACAAAGTTACCCATTGGTGGCTTATGAATTTTAGTAGAATGCTTAGTGGTTTTGCATGTCTCACAACTTACGACGAAGTCCCTTACTGTACGATACAAAGAGGGCCAATAGAAAAATCTTCTTATGCGTTCAACAGTTTTTGCGACGCCTCCATGAGCACTTGTTGCGCCATCATGTGCGTTACGAATGACTGTCAACTGCAAATTTTTCGGTACAACCAATTTCCAGGTAGAATTTTCTTGCTCTACATCGCCAGTATAATATTCTGTCCGTCTGTAAATATATTTGTCACAAATCTTGTGGTCTGGAAGATTTCCTAAAGCATTTTTAATTTTCTCTCGCTGCTCTGAATACTCCAAACTATCAAATTCTTTAGATTGTAAATCGATTTCCGGTACGTTTTCGATCGACAGTTCAAAAATTTCATCCATATTTTCTGCATTTACACGCGAGAGGGCATCCGGTACCACATTAGCGCTGCCTCTTCGATGCTCTATTTCAAATTCATAACCTTGCAGTTTTAACGCCCAACGAGCTAAGCGTCCGCTTAAATCCTTCTGATTCATGAGCCATCGAAGACTGGCATGGTCCGTTATGATTTTAAATGCTTGTCCCTCTACGTAGGGACGAAATTTCTTAACTGCGAGCAACGCTGCCAACCATTCCTGCTCAGTCACAGAGTAGTTGCGCTGCGCGTGGTTTAGTTTCTGTGACATAAAAGCCACAGGAAGTTCCTCACCATTGTCATTCTTTTTCGCTAAAACTGCACCCACTCCATGCTGACTGGCATCGCATTGAATAATGAAAGGTTTCTTGAAATCAGGGTTGACAAGCAACGGCGCTGAAGTCAAACGATCCTTTAACAAATTAAAAGCTGATTCTGCTTCCAAGGTCCACTCAAAACTACGAGATTTTTTTAAAAGTTCTGTTAAGGGGTTGGTGATTGCTGCAAAATTTGCGATGAAACGCCTATACCACCCCGCCATCCCTAAGAAACGACGTAATTGTCGCACTGTTTTTGGTGTCGGAAAATCAGTAATGGCTGAAACCTTTTCTCGATCCGTACGTAATGTACCACACCCCACTACGTAACCAAGATACCGCACTTGTGTCAAGCAAAACTTACTTTTCGCAATATTGATTGTTAGACCAGCTTTCCTTATGTGAAGCGCTACCTCCTGTAATAATTCAACATGGGACCGAAAGTCCTCAGAAAGCAGCAAGAGGTCATCCAAGTAAACAAACACCCGCTCCTTTAGATAATAAGGAATTACCTTATCCATAAGCCGACACATCGTTTGGGGAGCGTTACACAAACCGAACGGCATAACAGTAAACTGATATAGCGGTCGATTTGGTATTGTAAAGGCAGTTTTCTCACGCGAACCTACTTCAAGCGGAATTTGCCAGAACGCGTCTTTCAAGTCCAGGGTAGAAATAAATTCTGCGCGAGGTAGTCTACTTAATATCCCGTCGATATGTGGCAAGGGATAGGCATCCTTCACCGTAAGTGCGTTCACTTTACGGCTGTCTAAGCAGAGTCTAGCTTTACCCGGTTTTCTTACTAAGACCACCGGGGATGACCAGGCACTGATTGATTCCTATATGACCCCCATTGCTATCATTCGATCAACTTCCTGACCCATGATCTTTTCCACAGCAGGCGAAATAGGATAATGCCTTTGTTTTACAGGCGAGGCTGATCCAACGTCAATAACATGCTCTAAAATAGATGTTTTCCCAAGACCTGTGTGCTCATAAGATGGAAAACATTTTATTGTTGAGCTTAAAAGCTTTTTTTGTGTTTCAGTTAGATCATGCATAAGAGGATCAATTTTAGGAAACTCAAGTTCACTTATTATATTAGGAGCTATTTGGAAAAGTTTCCAGAAATCTACACCCAAGTAGATATTCTGCGATAAATTAGGTATAATGTAAAACTCTATTTTGTGTGTTTCGCCTCTGTATGTGACATTTAAGACTACTATACCTATGATGTTTTGTTTTGAACCGTCAGCTACGCTCACATAAGACTTTATTGGTTTAATTGTCAATTTCAATTTTAAAATTTCTTGTGCAAGGGTGCTTCCGATACAACTGGCTGTTGCACCGGAGTCGAGCAAACCAAGCATCGTTTTATCTAAAACTTTAACAGATGCATAAGGTCGCACATCGTCATCCTTACACAATACACTTGAAACAAGAAATTGCCGTTTAAGTTTCACTTTTTCCCAATAATTTCTTGCGCGCTGAGCTGATCGAGATCGTCTGAAAATTTCACTTCGAATTTTCTGATAAGATCGTAACCGTTCGTGGAAAGGCCTAATAGGAAATAAATTTGGCATGACTGTGTTTTTTGCCACATTTGGATTACTTAAAATTTTGATGATATTTGATTCTTTTATTATTGGTTTCGATGGTGTGATCGGGGATGTCGACTGGTGTTGTTGCAGGCATCCCCCTGACTGTTTCCCGCTTTATGACAGTTGGGACAATTTTGCAGAAAAAATCCTAACAGACCACAACCATAACAAAATACACGACGAGGGTCTTCACAATGCTTGTAACTATGACCAACTTTTTCACAGTTCCAGCAATTAACATTTGTGCAGTCAGAAGCTTTTACGGCTGCATGAATTTCACAGGCTTCTTCAACAAAACCATCGCTGCCTAAATCAAACTCTTGAACTTCTGCAATATGTCTCTTTTGAAAGCCAAAAGGCTTGCCATAATTAAAACTTGAGCGCTGCATAGTCTCCAAAAAGTTTTCTCTCCTATTGCAAGCGCGTCTCAACTGAGAAATTGTTTTAATTTCCAAATGCAAAAGTTCATGTCGGATTTCAGGCCGTAAATTACGTATAAGTGTTTCGACCAAAACTGCTTCAGGCATTGGTGTTCTTAAACTATCGCTAATGCAAATCACACTGTCAAAAAATTGTTCGAAGGTTTCACTCGATCTTTGCTTTCGAGAGCGAATGCTCTCCTCAATGTCAAAGTCTGACCTGAAATCTTTAAAATTTGTCCGCAACTCCTCGCAAATTATAGTCCAATCTAAGGATTGTACTAAACGATGATGTCGCCAAAACCATCTCTTGGCTTTACCCTCAAACAAAACGTGGACGTGCTGACACAAAAATGCAAAATTCCCTCTTAGTGAAGAATAAGTCAGAGCGTTAACGCGGTATATGAATTCATCAACTGAAATAGATTCTAATGAGCCATTAAACGTTAGCTTCCAGTTAAGTAAGGTTTTTGCCACAGCTTCTGACGAAAGGGTGGTATTCGAGTTAGGCGTAGAAATAGAATTATTCGTATTTGAATTGTTATGCGAACTGCGTTCATTATTTTGAATATTTCGAACAATGTTATTGTTATTGATATTATTTTGATCTCGCGAAAAAGGCATAGCACGTGACCCAATTGGATCTATTCGAGACCTCTCAATATAAAGGTTATTATTATTTATATTTAGGTTCATATTTTGAAAATAGTTCTCAAGGGAACTAGTGACTAGCTGACCTACAACATTTCTAATCTCGCGCGTCATATTTTCATCTTGTCGTTGAGTCGCTGACTCAATCATGTCTTGAACACGTCTATAATCAAAGTTGGAATTTAGTCGTTCATTTCGATAACGATTGTTTTGAAAATTTGTTGGACGACCACGTCGGCGTGTATTATCCGGCGACTGACAATCATCTTTCCAATCTAAAATATTAGCGTTAGCTGCTCGAGAACGTGTTGTAGGGCCCCTTAAACTATCTGAAATTCTTGGGACTATCCCAGTACCACTTTCAACGACCGTTTGTTGTTCCTGCTCTGCAAAACTGTGAAGAGATTGAGTATCACAAGATCTGCGACATAATGGACAGTTATTATTTTCTTGTAGCCATATGGAAATACAAGAGCGGTGAAATCCGTGACGACAGGGTGTAAGAGCAAAATTCCATTCTGTGGTTGCTTCATTACAAATGGAACAAATTTCACCTGGTACCTCGAGCTGTACCAAATCTTCAATACTATGACGAACCGCCATTCTGACCATGAAAAAAAACTCAATACAATTGCAAAAAAAAAAAATGATAAATCTCAAAATTAAATTAAAATGTTAACCAAAATTCAAAAGCCAAAATCGTGCGTTTTTTTCTTTAAATTTCAAATACACAATAAACAATATCTCGAAATTAAAAAAAAAATGTAAGCAATTACAATGAATGTAAAAAAAAAAACCTCAGAGAAAAATAAGAATTATGTTGTCTTGCGAATGAATGAAACAATATTAGTTTGACGATACAAAAAAAAATCTCAAAATTATGTTATTTTACCTTACCCACCGAATAAAAAAAAACCTATTGGAAAGTGCTATTATTTTTAAAATTCAGCAGTATACGAGTATACTTCACTATTAAATAAAAAACGTAACACCACGTGATCCAAATTACAATTTGGATTACAATTGATCCTGCTGGTGAAATTACCTATTTTAATTAATGAGTATATAAACATTCCAAGCCAGGACTATTTGCAATTTTTCCACACATACTTGGTTGGTTAACCGAACGCTTCACATTCAGGATAATTCCACAACAAAAATGTATGAAACTAAAGAAAAGACTGAATACTTTACGACTGCTTAGTATTCCTTATAATTTGATTTACCAAAGTATGATATTCATAACTAGAAAAATAAAAAAAAACATCATTCTAGTAGACGGTTAGGTAAGCCTAGTAAAACTTATTCCTAATTCCAGAAACTACTGAATATGTCGACAAGAAAATATTCTTAGAAAGCCCAAAAACTTTGGGCCCCACGTTGGGCGCCATTTTATATATAATGATTTTCTTCAAACTTCTTGCCTAAGCTAGATGAAAATGTTTGGACCAAATCGTGCATTGAGCGGGTGTGCATGCTAGTGGTTCCTGGTCTATACTCGTCGGCTATGTCAGAGTTCGTGCTCTACACTTACTTTTTGTCCCATTATCATTATGCTATAAAAATATTCATGCACAGGTGTAACAAAAAAAAAAACCCCCGAAAACAGCAAATAAACAAAATCCTCATAAGAATCAAAATGCATTAGCTGCAGAAAAAGGTACATTACTTAGAAGACGCAAGAAAACCCAAAACGGGTAAAACAGCCTCATATAAAAGAGGAACACAGCAATAAAAAAATACATCTAATGGTAAGGTGAAGGTAAAAAAAAATTAACTTCTGAGTGAGGCAAATGATGTTAAAATTACCTCGGGTCATAACCCCTGCCCAACCATAGTTCGAGAGACCCACCTTCTCTCCCAAATCCCTCCAATAAAAATCTAAACTAACATGTTATATAAACTAAATATTTACATTTTATTCATTATTTTTTTCTTGATATAATTACATTTCATCCAAAATAAAAGTTAAATTCTGTTATGGCATACATAGCCAAGAGTTGCAATATAATAATAAATGGCAGCTAGCTTTAACATTCATTTAGCAAGAACAACCATAAAATCTGTATTGGCATGTTTTGGGTTTCGATTAACATTGTCAACTAAACTTAAAATCTACTATGCCATCGTTATTAGCTCAAAAAAAAAACAATTACACAAATGTAAGAAAGAATAGAGCACAGAAATTCTATTCGCGTAGGAACAAAATGAAATGAAACATTGTTTAAAGTTCTTGCAATACAAAAAAACAACATAAAAGTAGGAGAGCGAATTTATACTCTCATTAATTCATGTTGTTGTTGTTTTAGTTTTTTTGTTTATCTAATTAATGTAGTCTTATTAGTAAAATTTTTTTTTCTTTAAACTAATTGAATCTTTTAAATTCTTATCTATGCCATGTTTCTTAAGTTTTATTATATATTTTCACACTGAAATTTTAGTAATTCATTGATTTAAATATAAGTAGATAAGTATAAGGGAAAATGTAAGAAAAAAAAAAAACAAAGACAATCACCACTTACTTGTTCTCCTTCGACGATGGGCCCAGCGACTCGATAAGAAGTTGATGTTTGTCGTAGTTGTTGTTGTTTTACTTAATTTTACGCTAGCAGTGATTCATTATAAGTAAAGATATATTTTTGTTAGAGCGAAAGAAAAAAAAATTATAAGTAAACCTTTTACCTTCTTATTCCAAATTCTAAGTATAAGAGAAAATGCAATGTATGTTTTAGAGTCTAGATTAAGTTAAGAAATATGGAAAAGAACAAAAAAATTCAATATAGTATTGTAGGTTAATATTTAAAATTTTGATTTGTTTAAACTATGCTTAATTTTTTTTTCTTTCTTTCTTTTTTTTCTGTTCATTAATTCATTTTTTTTTCTTTTTCTTCAATTTACTTTTAATTATATATCTTAGTTTAATTTAATAAATCAAAAATTTTTCTAAATCTTATCAAAAACTCAAAAAAAACTATTTTGTTAAGCTTTGTTAAACCGAATCGACTTCTTATTAAAAATGTACTTGTCGCGGTAGTTTAGCCACCATGAGGAGCTGCATCACCTTAAGAACGACTCATGGTCGTATTAAGGTCAGAAACAGAAACCTCCATTCCATGCTAAACGCGTGTAGATAACATATATGTATGATGATTATTGAAGCAGCTATGGAAGCAAAATGCCTTTAATATGATTGCTGCACTTTCCAAGATTCCTTTGACACTTTTAGACCCACTCTTTGGTTTTTTATAGACCACGGGTGACGTAACCGAGGCTGTGGTTGGTTTGGCACTTATGACCTGCGTGGATAAGTCCAAATTTAATTAACCAAGTTAAACCATGACCACTTTAATAACTTTACTTTTTTTTTTTGTTAAACTTATGGCGCAATCAAGGTGTACAGTTTTGCGTTGTTTTTTTTTTTCCCAGACAAAAGATTTCAGCTTGACTTTTACTGCTGCACTTTGCTTTTCGAATGAACTCGTCGCATCTCAGAAAAGCTTAGTCAGGCGATTCTAGCTAAAATAACGGATCGAGTCAACCGGTTTGCTCAAAAGTATGTCAGCTTACGAGCGAAATATATAGGGCAAATTCATGCTATATATATGATCAATTGAATGTAGAATAGGTAACTACAAAATCTCGTGCTCACACGACCGTACACATATAAAATCAATATTTAGTGTACCGGAGTGGCCAACTTTTATTCTAAAAAAAAACATAGCATTTGTATAACAGTTTAGACATATAACAACGTTTGTGTTTTTTTATTTTTTATTTCTTTTATAAATTATAAATTTTTGAATCTTTTCAATAAGATGAGTTTTAATGCTCATTACAAGCGATCACCAACCTTTAAGGGCTATTTTTGGTAACAAAAAAGATATTTCAGGAGTTGCAGCTAATTGGCTTCAACGCTGGGCCTTATTCATATCCATGTATTCATACGAAATAAAATATAAAAAGGCATAGACATGGCTAGTGCAGATGCTTTATCCTGACTGACCATGGCAGTTTGCACTGAAGTTGAGGCTGATAGTATAAATGCGTTGAATATTTCCAAATTTCTATTAAATTTTCAAGATGTGAAAGATAAGGTGAAAGATCATGGAACTTTATCTAAAGTTTATATTTGCATTATCTCAAGTAAGTGGCCAGCAGAAATGACACAATAAATAAAGGCTTATTACGCCAAAAGATCTTCTTTAGCAACGGAAAGCGAATGTCTTTTTTATGGAGAGCGTCTGGTAATACCTTCGTCGTTAAGATTCACAATTTTAGGAATGTTAGAATGATAGATGGGCTCCATATTTTGATTTTGTATGATACCTTTTCTAAAGGGATGGATGCTATTACCATGAAATCAACAACGGTTGAAAATGTTATTGAAAAGTTCAGATCCATATTTACAACGTTTGGGTTACCAAGTCAAATTGTTAGCGACAATGGACCGCCATTTACGTCAAGGGAGTTTTTAGATTTTAGCAAATCAAATGGCATAGAAGCTCTTAAATCACCCGCTTATCACCCACAATCAAACGGAAGCGCGGAAAGGGCAGTCCAGACTTTTAGAAATGGAATTAAAAAAGCAGTATTAGTTTCGGAAAGAAAGAAAGAACCATAGCAGGTTAAAGTAGATCAGTTTTTATTAAAATATAGAACAACGGCAACTACCGTGACGGAAGTATTTCCAGCAAACATGATCTTCCAATTCAAGCCTTGTACTTTGTTAGACATTTTTAAGTTTTACGATAAAGAAAAACAATATGTCAGACGTGAAAATCTGAATCAGCCAAGGGGAAAAAAAAGAAAGGAGTAATTGGAGTAACAGAATGCATAAAAGACTAACAAAAAAATTTTAGATTTAACCATTAATGAAAATATTTTATATACAAATATATTTTATAATAATGTGAAATGGATACCAAGAGTAGTTTTGAGAAAGTTAAGTAATTATAGATATTTTGTTCTAGTTAAAAATATACAAAAACAAGCGCATATAGATCAATTAAAGAAAAACAGTTCAATTATTAATAAATACACAGTTACTCCTTCCACTTATACTTCTATAATTGATATAAAACAAGAGCCAAAAAGAAAGTTAAAACAGAATATAGTAACTAAGTGTGGCTAAGAGAATTAAGTTAGACACGTAAGTTTATTTAGTTTGAGAGGAGTTTTATGTACTAAGCATCTCTCTCTCTCTCTCTCTTAGTATATAATACTAAGACTAGTCTATTTTTGTAAAACTTAGCTAATAGGTAAGTATAAGCAAAACGATTCTAATAAACATTGGTAAAACAGAAGTCAACGTTCATATAATTAGTAAACCAAATGAGTAACCAGCAGCTAATCCTGTCGCTGCACCTCGCAAATTAATCCATCAGTTCGGAACATCATGGATATCATGGGCACAAAATTAAAGAGTGTGAACGAAAATTTTAAAACTACGAAAAAAAAAATAAGTTTATTAAGGGCGTAGCAGTTAAAACAAGCGTATCCTGGATGCAAAATTACTTTGGAAATAAATTCGGTATCGCAATTTCTAACTGCCGGAAGACGTCTTCCAAGGGCAGGAAATTTTGCAGTTTTAAACTTAATATCCCAACTGAATATAGGTGGATGTTCCTGAACTCCTCTGGAGACAGTGTGTTGCATAGCTAGTGGATAATTTCAGAATAGATGGATAAGCCTGGAATGAAGCCCATGACACGCACATATAGCAGCGAGAATAAAAGATTTTCTAATTCTACATATTACACAATAAAAACTACTAGTAAGTCTAGGAATAATGATAACTCTTTTTCTATTTCCAATTTTAATTCTACTTACAACTCTCCTTTCAACTCTAACTTGAAATCTAATTCACACTCATACTCTAACTCTAGGTTAAATTTTAAGCCTTATACCGTCCCTAATTCCAATTATAGCAATTATAATAATTCTTATAATAATAATTCTATTAATAATAATTCTAATAAAAAGAGTTCTTATAACAATAACTCTAGTTTAATAGCTAGTATAAATACTTATAACCCAAAATGCACTTTATAAACCTTTGCCAGATTGTAACTGATCTTACAAAACAAATGTCTTTCCCAAATTCTCTCCTTTTCCAAAAAAAACTTCAATTCCTTCGCCCTCTTTCGTTCAAAAATCATCAAACTCGAAACGTGTTTCGTTTAACCTTAACCCCGAATCTAACCACCCCCTATATTAAAAATATACCTGAAATCCCCAGTACATCCTATTCTAATTTCATTCACTTTCATACTCTAGCCCATCTCCATCGGATCCAATTATAATTGAGCCCTCGCACCAACCTGGCATTCCGAAGTCATTCCTAGAACCTCTACTACCACCAAAAGTCAAATTAACGTTAAAATCTTGCGCAGACACTGAGAGTAGATTTGTCTGCGCCCTTTTCCGCCTTAGAGAGAGCAGTGTATTTAATAACGTTCGTCTGTATCTCGCCTACATGCACAAAGCCCTTGATTCAACATGCATTGAAGGCAAGACCAAAACTAATCTTAAAGTTTTAATTAAGAAAACTTTCACGATCAACTCGGCTTGACGATCGATCAAGTCAGGGTGGATCTTGATACCTATGGTGCTCACGTTAGGACTAAACATATCTCCCTTCTTCAGAAATCGCGTAAAGACCAACATTATTATCGTCCCTAACCAGGGTTGCCAACTTTTCAAAAGCCCAGGCCTGGAGCATTTTTTTAAATAATTTTTTTATGGTCTGCTTTTAATTAAAAAATTATTTTTTTTTCTTTGGTTTTTTCATACATAGTACATTCAGTGATTTTATTTATTAACACATTAAAAAATTATAATGTTAACAAAAAATAAAACAAGGACCCATTTAAGAACAATTCATTTTGTATTTTTTTACTATAAATAAACTATTTATAAGTAATGCTTACAAACAAGAAGTAAATAAATAAATAAATAAAGATCAACATTTTATGACACAAAAAATAATAGGTATCATACAAAATTAATTTTGTACTAAATACTATCAGTGTTAATTAACTTATTAATTGCTTATACCACATTTATTTTTAAATTTATATTTGGCTTCCATCTTTGAAATTCTTACAAGTTCTTGTTGATCAGGGTGTTGAAGAAACGAAAGAAACTGCTGGCAATCCATATTAAAATTTATCCGTATGGATAGCTCTGCTTTAACTAAACTTGTGTTCAGTTTGTTTCTGTCGTTTCTCCATACCGACTTCATTATAGAGAACAACCGTTCAACAAAAGCATTGCTTACAGGTACGCTTAAAACTTTTATAACAAGTTGTGTGTGTTATTTCAAAATATTTATTTGTTTCTAAAATATGCACCCAAAAATCGCTTAAGGATAAGTCAGTATCCCTTAATGTTGGCAAAACATTATTGATGACGTTAACTTCATCAAAAATTTTGTCAACATCTAAATCAACATTAATTAGTTTAGAGACTTCTAATACACGTTCAAGTGTAAGCTCGTGTTTTCTTATGTTTAAATACCGTAGATCTTTCATTGGGGCTTCCTCAAAATCGTAAAATTTGTTTAAATACACCAAGCTTCTTTGGTAAACTTCAATAATTTCACTTAGAAAATCTTTTTGCTGGAATGGTTTAAAATCTTTTAAGTGCATACGAACTTAAGATCAAAAAAGCTTTTCCTTCAGTCTAGACTCTCATTTATTCTTTAAATCTAACATCACATCATGTAGTTCTGAAGACGTAAGATCAGCTTTTTGCAAAAGTAAAATTGTTTCGCTCATCACATTTAAAAAATGTAAAATAAAATAAAGAAAAGAATAAGCTTTAATTGCAGGTCAAGTAGATATTATTTTATCAACAATGTTCCAACACGTTGGCTAAGCTTAAAGAAAGCCAACGTGTTGGAACATTTTTTACAATGTGTGAAAACTCCAGATCGAAAAAGTCGAAACATGCTTTTAACTCTCTAAGATTTACCGTACTTGAAGAAAATTCTGAATAGTTATTGTTTACAAATGTCTCTACATCAAACTGTAATTTTTTGCAAGCGTATTTTGCTGTATTGTGTATTACATGGGCATTACAATTTGCTTTTAAAATAAATTTGTTTTTTTCTTTAAGCTTTTGGTAAACCGAATTATATTTGCCGTAATTGACGTTTGCGTTGTCCGCAGAAAATGAAGTCATATTAGAAATAGATAAACTAAGATCTGTAACACAATGCGTAATTTTATCAATTATAGCTTGAGCCGACTCATAGCCATCCGAATAAATATCGATAATTTTATTTTGTAACCCGTGACTTGGAAAAAATACATTAAAATAACAGGAAAGAGTTTTGTATTTCCTCTATTTGAGGCATCGCTTGATAGAGAAAAGAACACAGGTGCCTCACCAGTAGGGTTCAAGTCGTTCAGTACTAATTCAATTGATTTCGGCCCGGGGACATTTTCAGCAATGCTAGAGGATTTGGTTCGGCTGTAGCATATTAAATTAGATAACGCGCTATCACGAAATATTTTGCTGTTGAGTTTGATGCCACAGTCCGTACTAGCGTAGCTGTGTTGATGTTTGATTGAATGGTAAACCACTGCTAGCTCTGCAATCGCAGATTTATTTTCTTCGCAAGAAAACTCTTTTGGTATAAACTCTGTAGTCAATGAACTTAATTTGGACGCACTTATCTTAGAAATCAAAATCGGTTCAGCGGTTACCGAGCTTATTCTGGATCCATTTCGTGAGTCTCCTTTTATATAATAGTATAGATCAGACCTATCTGATATTCTTTGCGATATCCCACATTTAATGTATGCAGACGATCTAAAAATGTACCATGTTGTTAAATCGGAAACAGATGCAATTTACTTATAGTCGAAACTGTCATCTCTTGAGCACTGGTGCAATAAAAATAAACTTTATCTTAATGTTCAGAAATGCTGCGTTATAACCTTCTCCCGTAAAAATTTAGTAACAAATGACAGTTACTTCCTTAATAGCATCGAACTTGAAAGAGTCAACCATATTGTTGATCTTGGTTTAGTTTGGACAACAATTTGCGTTTCAACTTACATTATGATAAAATTGTATCTAGGGCAAGCAAACTACTTGGTTTTATAAAACGACGTGCAAAAGAGTTCAAGAATGTTTGGGTCATGAAGCCATTGTACTGTGCATTAGTGCGCCCTCTTCTTGAATACAGATGAATTATTTGGAATTCTGCTTTTGAATCACACAGTGAAAGCAATTTCTGCTTTTTGCGCTTAGGGACACGTATAACCCCCGTGAGTACAATATATTGCCACCTTATGATTATAGGCTTACCCTTCTGAATTTAATGACCCTTTCAACAAGAAGGTCTTTACTTAGTTCATGTTTTACCTTCGATATAATTAGCGGTGTTGTTGATAGCGAGTATATCTCAAACAAGATACGATTTAGTGACCCGATTAGACGTACACGGCATACGCGACTATTAAATGAATATCAACATCACACTGTCTACACAAGAAATGAGCTGATAAATAGGTGCTGCAGAGAATTCAACAATATCAGCGAGTACTATTCACCCTCTATGTCTAAATTAACTTTTAAGAAAAATCTTTCCAAGTCCCTATTTCCGTCATAATACCTTCCTTCAAGAAACTAGGCTCCCAGCACCTTAATATAAGCTAAATTCAAGTTTATTTAAGATAATCTTGCTTGGGTTAATAAATAAATACTTGGCTTTTTATAAATGTAAATATTTGAAATCTTAATCTATAACTAAGCATGCCCTCTCCAAATCTTTTTTCCCTACTAAAAGCCCAATAATCCTGCGCTCTTCCTTTATTGTCCTTTTAGTCGTTAAGAATTAAATGCTAAGATAATAAATAGGCAGTTTGTTAAGCGAATCCTTTCCAATTCCCAATTCCCTTCTCAGATCTCTCCTATTCCTATCAAATAAAATTCTTAGCTATGCTCCTATGTATAAAATATGTTAGTATATAAGTTACTTTTCTTTTTTCCTTTCTTCTCTCAGGTGAACTGGAAGGGAAAGTCAGAATAATCACTCCTTCCTTTTTACCTTGTGTAATGCATTATTTTAACATGTGCATGTCCTTAAATAGAATGCTTCTTTTGGCCTTCTGTGAATGGTCTTCCAGAACGAGTTCAACGAATGGCTTCTTTTAGGCTTTGGAATGGAGAATTTCAGAAGACGTTTGCGTGATGCATTACAAGAAGGCATCCAATCAAGTACTTGTGGAAAGCCACTGAGAGAAGGAACTACAGAAGATAAGCTCAAAATTTATTTTGTTCAGTTTTTCAATTAACAGTATTTTATTTCACTTTTAAAAAACAAAAATGTAACACATTTTAGATAAGACTCTGAGTCAGAATTAGCATGAAAAAGTAAAAAGTGTAAAAACAGGTGAAATAAGCAAAAGTATTTAACATAGTACATAAAAAGTATTTTCTCAAAATTAAATTCATGAGATTCGTTTTCTTTGAAGACAGGAGATCATATACTGTTTGTTTTTTAGCAACTTACTTTACTTAAAAAAACAAAAATATAATACGTATTATATTATATAATATACATTGTAGATGAGACTCTGAGTCAAAATGAATATTAAAAAGTAATAAGAGGTAAAAATAAACAAAAGTATTCATGCATAGTAAAAAGTACTATTTTCTTAAAATAAAATTCATGTGATTTGATTTCTTTGAAGACAGGAGATCTTATACTGTTTGTTTTTCATTAATTTGAAACCTTTCCTTGCGTCTGAAAATAAAAATACACAATAATAAAAGTAAGTGCTTAAAGCAAACTGCACTAACTCACTTTGGAAAACAACCAACAGTTTCGGAAATTTGAGCAAACGTTTCTTGCCATGATTGCCATCCACATTGTATTGCATAACAAGATTTGGGGTAAAAATATTGGAAATATTTTTGTAAGTCCTCCACACCCAACGTTTTTCTTTATATAGTTGATCTATAAAGACAAACATATTGTAAAAAAATTATATTATCTGTTTTGAACAGCTTACATACCTTTTCAAATTAGTTTTCATCATCTAATTCAGAATCTAGTTTAATTAACTCTTCCTCATTTGGAATGGGAAATCTTTCTTCGTATTTATTGGACACAGATTGACTCTTAAATATGTTTTTTGTAAGTATTTGTCGTTGTGACAGTATTGTTGTGAAAACTTCATTTTGGTTCGATATTGTTTCTGAAAAAAGATATATACTTTAAGCCTATATACGAATTCATTTACCTCTAAGTGCCAAAATAATATCAGATTGAGTTGTCATAATGGCTGCAAAAAATAACATATTTTAGTTATTACTAGCTGAACCCGGTGTGCTTCGCTACTCCCCTCGTTATAAAATAAAATTAAAAGTATTTATATATTTTTCACGCCATCGAATTTTCGAAATAAGTCCACCCAGCGCCACCTACCGTGTCCATTTATACACAAATTATTTTCTTATGATCAAACAAACATACATTCTGAATTTCAGTTAAATTGGTCCATAAATTCAAATTTTCGATATAAGTCCACCCCAGCGCCACCTATCGGGTCCATTTATACACAAATTATTTTCTTATGATCAAACAAACATACATTCTGAATTTCAGTTAAATTGGTCCATAAATTCAAATTTTCGATATAAGTCCACCCCAGCGCCACCTATCGGGTCCAAATATAGCCTATGTTACCCACCGTACCAAGATGAACATTACCTGAAAATTTCATCAAAATCGGCCCAGACGTTTTGGAGTCCATACGTTACATACATACACACATCCTGTTTTATATATATAGATGTAATGCAATGAACATTTTTTTGTTTTGAAATATGCTTTATTCACTAATCCTTTTCACTTCGAAATGCTCATTACCTTTAAGTTCTTTTACCTCTATCTGGATTTTGTGGGTGACATTTAATACATCTTTAGTTTGAGGTTTTGCTTTATCCATGTTTTTTTTTATTTTATTGAAATTCTTGGTTGGAAAAGTTCTGCAAGAGAATAACATAGATTAATATAAAGTAGTTTACCTATAATAAAGTATGAAGAAGAGGCATTAATAGAATGTTATCTTTGTAAGGTAAGTGAACGGTTTTGGAACAATTTGATTTTATGCTGTATATTCTGGCATCCTGTATTTGATTTGAATTGACCAAAAATATGCTTATTTCTTTTAAGAAATTGGACTTTCGAAAAAACTTTGAGGGTTTTAAAACTCCTGTCCTTTAAAACTTTCATCATCATATAGTTCCAAAATGATAGCAGGTTTACCATCAGCTTACTTGAAATTTATAATTTAAGTGAGAAAATTTTACACTCGTAATGTATTTTCAAATAGAATAACAGAAGGAAGCAGTTTTACAGCAAATTGAACTTTGTAGAGGCTTTAAATGCATTAACAACTGATTCATAACTCAAATTTTCATGTTTTAGTATAGTGTAAAGTATAAAAATGTGGTGCGACTCTGTGAGATAGTCTAAAAGCGAAAAATTAATTTCTTCATACTAAAATTAAAAATGACAGCATGATGAAATTCAATAATACTTTCTATCTCACATGTCGTAACACACAGTAGGACAATGTAAAACGGCCTTTACTAGTTTTCTATAAAGTTGTTGTGAAATATACTGATGATTTTTCACAACTTTCTTGACTGTTTTTAAATAGTTTTTAAAAGAGTATGCTGTAAAATTTCTCAAACATCCAAGTGTGTTTACACACTCAACTAAATGGAGTAAATTATGAACATTATATGTCACGGTTTTTAAACCAAAAACTTTTGGAAAATTTTTAGCAAACCTATTTATCATTGCGTCGGCTTTTTCAGAGTTGGACTCAAAATTTATAGGGCAAAAAAGCATTCTATAGGCGCAATGGAGAAGTTTAAATTGATTGAATATATCATCAGACACAAAATCGTTTAAAACTATTAGGCAGGTGTACAAAATAAATTGCCTGAACTCAATTGATTTCCATATTAAAATTTCTTGAAACGAGCGAGGCTTTCTGCCTAGTTCCTTTGGTATAAATGGCGATAGTCACATTAAAATCGAATACATTTGGATCTTTTCATTAGGCTTAAGTTTAATGTTTGCTTTATCATTTAAAACCAATAAAATCATTTTTTTAACTACGCCTAAATCTACCAAATACATTGCACCGATCGGGAACTGAGATATCATTCCTATCCCCATTTCCACAAGCCCCATTTTTGTATCAATGAATGCTGGTTGGTGGATTTTTTTATCAGTTCTGTTAGTAAAATCGAAGTCACTTTTCAATTCTAACGCCTGCCTGGTCACATTTGCAGCAACCATTAAAAGATGTGACCTTTAATGCTCCGAATGTAAACTTTCGCCGGAGAATCACAAATGAATGCCCGGATCTCAACCTGCACGATTTTTCTCATATGTACACGCTGTTTGAAGAAAAATACTTCGAGTGCAAAGCTTTTCTTTATGACACTATGCCATTCGTTAGTGCAGCTCCAAATATATTTCAAAGCACATTTAGCGGCCCTTCGATTCCTCCTGCCACGAGCGACTTCAAACTACTCAAAATATCACTTCCCATATTCTGTGGAAAATATTTGGAATGGGTTCCCTTTCGCGATTTATATATGCAACTTGTGCATAAAAGTACATAGCTTAGCAAAATTCAAAAAATGTATTATCTAAAAGGCTCAGTTAAAGGTGAGGCCGAACGTTTGATAAAACATATTTCTTCAACTGAAGCAAACTATGACCTCGCTTGGCAAGTCTAAGAAGATAGATTTCATAACAAGCACTTGATCGTAGACACTATTATGCGGAAGCTTTTCAACATTCTTAAGTGTACAAAAGTATCGAATTCTGCGATCAGAAGTATTCTTGACGCAACGAAGGAATGCTTAGCTTCTCTTTCTAACTTAGATGTTCCAACCACCAACTGGGATCCGTTCATCGTCCACTTAACTGCAGACAAACTAGATTCTGAAACCCGAAAAGATTGGGAACACACTACGAAAGAGATTCCTAATTTATCGGAAATGTTTATGTTTCTAGAAACCACTTTCCGCACGCTGGAAGCTATAAGCGACAATGCCGCAGCGAATTCTAAAACACAAAACACTTTTCAACGTAAAGGTATAAAAGCCTTTAACTTAACTGAAACATATTCATGTCCCTGTTGCAAAAAGTCCCACCTTCTATTAAAGTGCTGGGTGTTTCGTGCGTATTCTAGCAAAGAGCGCAAAGAATTTATTGATCGACATCCCATTTGCATAAACTGCTTATCTGGGGGTCATATGCCAAGCAATTGCAAGTCCCAACATAGTTGCCACCTGTGCAAACAAAAACATCATACTTTGGTACACGATGCTTTATTAAACTGTAAACATCATGAAGCCCCAACTACGCAATATGCAACTACTAATCACTCTGCATTATCAATTGAGCATAATGCAATTGCTAATCATCATCATTCGGCACCGCTGCCACAACTTACTACACATGTTCTTCTCGCCACTATGCTCTTACATATTGAAACACCAAAGGGTATAGTGACAGCGAGAGCATTACTTGATCAAGGCTCTCAAGGTTCATTTATAACTGAGCGTTTAATACAACTCTACAAAATTCATTGTCAACCTAATCATCTCCAAATTAATGGAATTACAACTACACAAGTCAACTGTGCTAAGAAATTTACATACTTTAAACTACGCTCACGGAACGAACAAGATTATTCTCTCACAGTCGAAGCTTTTGTTTTGCCGAAATTATCCAGATAGGCCAATTGATTAATTACTTGGTGCTGACGTATATGGGTTGATTTTAAAAGAAAATCAATACAAAACAAATTCTGGTTTATTATATCAAGATACCCATTTTGGATGGGTGCTTTCTGGCCCTTTGTCATATACTATCGAAGAACACCAGATAAGTATTAATTTTTGTCATATTGATGATCAGCTTAAGCTTTTCTGGGAGCAAGAGGAAGTATGCAAAAAAAAATTTTGACCCCAGATGAAATTGCTTGCGAAAATCATTTTAGTGCTACATACAAAAGAGACGAAGATGGCCGCTACTCTGTGGCGCTACCTTTTAAAGCCGAATTGTGTGGTAAAACAATGCCTTTATTTAAAAATACTCATCTTGGAGCTATGACAAGACTGCAAAATATGGAGCGAACATTTTTACGAAAGCCCAAATTTTATGAAGAATATTGTAAACTTATGGAGGAGTATTTGCGTCTAGGCCATATGATTGATGTGGGGGAATATCCAATTAACCTTAATCCAAATACTTATTTCTTGCCACACCATGGTGTAGAGAAGCAAAGTAGCACAACAACAAAATTAAGAGTTGTGTTTGATGGGTCATCAAAATATCGAAACCATCGATCTCTTAATGAGGAGTTGGCGGCTGGCCCTGCACTACAATCTGACTTGGCCCAAATCATTTTACGCTGGCACAAACATAAAATTGCACTGTGCTCTGACATAGAAAAAATGTTTAGGCAAATAATGATACACCGTGAACATCAGAGCTACCAACAAATTTTATGGAGAAAATCAACTGCTGATCCAGTGAAGATTTATAAACTGTTGACTGTTACTTATGGCACAGCACCCGCTGATAGCTATTTCATTACTTAATTTCCGTCTAAAACGTTCTGAACGCCTAGGGATTTGATCATCTAAATCGGATTCATACTGTCTACGCTTAATTGTATTCTCTTTTAAATTAGGTTTGATATTAATAAAAGCATCTGTTGGCTCATTGAAACCTAATTGGCAATTAATTTTAGCTTTCCTTAGATGTGATATATGGACATTTCTAAAATTATCACTTACTTTTATTTGGTACATAACATTTCCCAATTTACCTTCAATAATTCCATGTACCCCCATTTATATGAAAACTGAGTTTTGAGTTTATATTTGATTTTCTTCTTTATAACAACTATCATCTTTCTTCCTTTCAAAATTAAGACTGTCTCGAACTGTAGGATTTATATTATCTAAAAGTGTTCTAGGCCTATACTTAAATAACAAATCATTTGGAGCTACTGACTTAACTTAGCTTGGTGTTGATCTATATTTTAATAAAAATCTCTGAAGCAAAAGGTTTATCGGCAAAGTTTTGTTTCTGGAATCCATTTGCATCTTTTTTAACCCCGTCTTCACAGTTTTCACACCTCTCTCAGCTGCACCACTTGATTTAGGATGATAAGGTGGACTATTCTATAAGACAACTAATAGAGTTGGAATTACAAAAATCTTTAAACTCAGCAGAACTAAATGGTGGGCTGTTATCTGAAACTATTGTGCTAGGAAGTCCAAAATATGCGAATATATTTCGCAGTTCATTTATAAGTGAACTAATGTTAGTACTGGACATTATTTTTACGTCAATCCATTGACTATACGTATCATTTACTATAAGAAAATTAAGGTAGCTGAAATAAAAGAAATCCAAATGTATACGCTCGAAAAATTTCTGTGCATTAGGCCATGGGTGGTGATAGTTCGATATGGGCTTTTAATGAGAATATTCACAAGTTCCACATGTTGAAATGAAGTCTTGGATATCTCTATCCACCCCAGGCCACCAAAAATATCTTCTGGCTAACATTTTTGATCGCACAATAACAATATGCGTGTCATGTAAGTTTTCGAGAACCCGTTCAATCAGTTTTTCCGGTACAATTACTCTTTGACCCATGTAAATACAACCATTATCTTCAATAAGATCCATTTTCCTATCAAAGTAAGGTTTAAGAAAGTGAGAAACTGTTTGTGGCCAGCCTTCCCGTATCATTTCTTTAACATTTCGAAGTTTTCAATCTTTTTGGGTTTCCTCCCTAATATCCTTAATATCAATATTTTCAAAATCAAAGCTTTGAATAAAGTGAAAACTCTCATCTTCACACCCTGTATTTTGTTGAAGTGGAAGCCGTGATAATGCATCCGCGTTAGTCATTTTTTAAGCTTTTTTATAAATAATTTTATATTGATACATGCTTAACAAAGCTGCCCACCGACATATCCTACCAGCAGCCAAAGTTGGATTCTGTTTATTCGGATTAAATATTTCGCGCAACGGTTGGCGATCAGAATATATTGTGAATTCTTTTCCATTAATATATTTATGGAACTTTTTCACTCCAAAAATTATAGCTAATGCCTCTCTATGTATTTGCGAATAGTTTTGCTCAGCGGAGCTTAGTGTGCTTGATGCAAATAAAACGGGGCGCTCAATTTCATCATACACTAGGGACAAAATACTCGCAACACCATATGGGCTCGCATCACAGTGCAAAATAATTTCCCTTTCTGGATCATAATGAGCTAAAATCTTACTTTCCACCAATAATATCTTGCTTCTTTGAAACGCTTCTTCGCAGGTATTAGACCATTGAAAATATGCGTTTTTTTCGTTAAATCATATAAGCTTCTTATTTCAGCTGATAAATTAGGAATAAAACGTGAATAATAATTTAGTAGTCCAAGATATGACTTAAGTTGCATTATATTTTTTGGAGATGGTGCTTCCGTAATTGCAGATATTTTCTTTTTGCTTGGTTTAATACCGTCTTTAGAAATAATATGACCTAAGTACTCTATACTGGTCCTAAAAAATTCACACTTATCCTTATTAACCCGGACCTTGTGTTTTTCTAATCTTTCCAAAACTCGTAACAAATTTGACTGACAATCTTCTAAATTTTCTCCACCAACCAGAATATCGTCTAAATAACATTGGACGCGACCAATTCCTTGCAAAATATTGTCCATTATTGACTGAAATATTGCTGGCGCACACTTGACGCCAAATATTAATCTTTGAAATCTAAATAAACCTCTATGAGTGTTGATTGTCAAAAATTCTTGACAATCTTCTTCTATCTCAACCTGCTGATACGCACCTTGTAAGTCTAAAACACAAAAATAAGTGCAATTAGCGAGAGAAGCAAAAATGTCATCGCATCTCGGCAATGGATAGTCAGTACAAACAAAGTTATTAATTGTTACCTTACAGTCTACACAAATTCGAATGCTTCCATTGCTTTTATGCACAACTACAATCGGCGAGACCCAATCACTATATCGTACTGGATACAATATTTTGTTTTTAACTAGGCTATTTAGCTCGTCCTTAACTTTATCACGTAATCCAAATGGCACACTACATGGTTTACAAAATATAGGTGTCGCATTCTCTTTCATAATAATTTGTGCCTTAAATCCATTTATACATTGTTTTGTTGCCATCAAAAACACTCGGAAAATTTGTATGTAACTCAATAACTTGTCCGATACCTTCTTCTTTACCACACAGTCTCAAGGGCACAAATATTTCTCTCCAGCCAACAAATAATTTATCTAACCGCGATCTACCTAACAATGGCACAAATTTTTTCTCTCCTTCAGCCACCAATAGTTCCAAGTCCGAAAAATTTTCACTTTCAAATGTATTCACCGAAACCTTAATAAATCCCACAACTTTAATACTGTCACCTGAAATAGCATGCAATAATTTATCTGTTTTAATTAATTGGCAATCGGAAAATTTTGAAACATATAAATCCATATGTATAATTGAACTGCATGCCCCAGTATCAATTTCCATTTTAAGTAAACAGGAATTACAAAATATATCAATATATAGTGGTGAGTTATTTATATGCAAAGAATTTATACATAAATTATTTATCGTTGGACTCTCTTCATTGCTTAAATGATTAACTCTCTTATAATTATAGTTTTTACGGTCAAATTTACGATAAGTCTTACTCTCAGACTCTGCCTTAAGATGACAGTATTTTTGAATATGTCCATACTTATTACAGTAATAACATTTAACATCCGGTTTTGTATATGCACGTCGTACATTCTTGTCAAAATCTCTACTTCTTGATCTCTCTGGAACCTGTTGATGTTGGATTGTATTTACTTCAGTTGCTTGCGGTGACATCTTTTTAAGTTCTTCATCTAACAATTCCATTTTTAATGCAGTTTCACAAGCCTCGTCAAAACTAAGGTCTTCTGCATCAATAAGTTTTGATTGAATCTTTTTGTTGCGTATACCCATTAAGAGTCGGTCTTTTAGCGCATTTTTAAAATTATTATCATATCTGCAACTACTCGCCAATTCTTTAATAGCAATAATAAAATCCGAAATACTCTCTTCAAAAGTCTGCGCTCTATTAAGAAATTTAAATCTTTCTGCTGTCGTATTTTTCTTTTTATTAAAATGTGATTGGAGAATTGCCACTACGTCTGCATATTTAAGATATTAAATTTTCTTTGGTGATGCCAAAGTTTTAAGAACTTTGTGTAGCTTCAGCATGTGATGTAATCGCTCGATGTAGCATTCCAAGCTTTCACCAACATTATAACTTTCAATACGACTCACAATTGACATTGTTTTCTTCCGTTATTTGCTTCACGTGTTTATTAATTAGACTACCTTCAATTTCAATTAGAGATATCAATATAATTTAACTGCATACATGTCAAAATGTACTGGAAAAATTTAGAAAGTTTTTGAATCCGAGTCAGCGTGAACTTTTTCTAGACGTTAAATTTTTTTTGATCGTTATAAACCCAAGGATTTATGAGCCACGAGTTACTGAAGTGTGAGTTGGATTTACATTTAATTTTTGATATTCGTTGTATTCTTTATTAATAATAGGCCAGTGCTATGGTCCTGCTTTAACCAATGCAAGTTTATTAAAATCTTCTTCACAAATTATTACAATATTATTAATTGTGAGTTATCTTAAGAATAGATAGTCATAATCCTAGGACTGAGACGAATACCGAAAAAGTGTACAATGCGAACCTTTACAAGGCAATCAAGCTCGCTAAGGTTTTAAGTTTTTGGTTAAAAAATGATTTTAATGCCATATGAGTTCTAGGAAAGGTTGTTTTGTTTTTGTGTCATAACTTTGGCTAAGGTCATGCTACAAACTCCAGATTGTCCAGAAATGTGTAATGAAGTGGAATATAGAACATATGAAAAACAGTTATTTTTGCCGCAGTTTTTTTATTAGTTGCCGAAAGAAGTTTTTGCGTGGAAGTTTCCGGAGCGTTGGTCGTAAAAAAAGTAAATAAAGTGAATAAAATAAATAGTAAAAGTAAGATTACAAAGTTTTAATAAAATAAAATGCAAGCGATTTCTATGCATCTATGCAAGCGATTGCAAGCATCTAAGGAGATTGTGCAAAAAAGAGAAAAATAAATACGTACAGCAATTTAGCTCTAATAATTAGTTGTTGAAAAAATTCAAGAGGCAGAAATTGAACAAAATATTTCCATACTGTTAGATTATGAAGAAGCCCCTGTAGAACTAAACTAAACACTACTAAGAACTAAAAACTACTATTAGCGATAGGTAAGGATACTGGTACCACCAAAATTGACTATCGTGGCAATGCTTTGAGGAATTACTTTCCATTTTACGTGAGGAAGACTTGGAGGTGCCATTGAGTGCAAAGACATTTTTAACTAAAAGGGATCGGTTGACCATGACTAAGGTTTCTCCGGGCTGTTACACACATTTTGGTATCGTTCAGAAACTGCACAAAATTTCAAGTATCATAAAAAACTATGATGAAATTGTAGTAGATGTAAATATTTATGGGCTTCCCTTATTCAAGAGTTCAAGGGCACAACTGTGGCCAATTCTGATAAAAATTTTTAACATTTCTAATATTTCAGTGTTTCCTGTAGGTGTTTATGTAGGTCAAAGTAAGCCTAATAATATAGAAGAGTTCCTTTTTCAGTTTATAAACGAGGTAGAAGATTTAATAAAAAATGGATTCCAAGTTAATGAAAAAAGTATTGCTTTTAAAATAAAAGCAATTATTTGCGATACACCTGCAAGATCATATGCATGCGGAACTGCAAGTCACACATCGAGCTATAGCTGCACAAAATGCAACCAAATTGGCAAAAAAATTGGTAACGTGCTAACATACTCGTCTGAGCCAGGGGAACTTATTTCTGATTGTGATTTTAAAATCAGAAAATATTTACGCCATCACCAAAAACAATTCGAACAGAAAAAAAACACCATTAGAAAAACTTAATTTGGGAATGGTAACACAGGTTCCTCTTGATCCATCTTGTTGACGTAGGAGTCATGAGAAATTCATTACTCGGATTATTACAAACAAGAGCAATTTCCCAGTCAATAAAAATGATTAAATAGACATTTCTGCTCATTTGAATAGTCTCAAGACATTTATTCCTAAAGAATTTTCTCGTCGTCCTAGGGACTGAGATGAAATATATAACTGGAAGGCATCCGAATTTTGCCAATTTTTGTTATATACGGGAATGGTGGTGTTAAAAGATCGTATACATGATGATCTTTATTATGAATTTTTATTACTTCATTGTGCTTGCAGATTCCTTTCTTGCCCTAGAACTTATAAAAAAAATATTCAAAATGCACAAGTTATGTTGGAACTTTTTGTGGAAAATTTTTCTTCACTTTTCGGACAAATGTTTCTTACAATATTCATGGTCTTTTACATCTAAGTGAGTGTGCAAACAGATACGGGCCTCTTTTTAATTTCTCATGTTACCCATTTGAAAACTACCTCCAAATTTTGAAAAAATACGTTAAAAAGCCGTCAAAATTCTGGAGCAAATATCTAATAATATACTATATGAAAATATTGCTCTAGAGAAAAGACAAAAGGTATTCAATAAAAGGAATAACAAAATTGTCAGTCTTACAACTAAAGACTATTTTTTTCTATTAAGTCTCCCAATAACCTCTGTGCTATTCGACTTTTTATTCCTATTTTGATAACAGGTTTTATTGAAAATGGTTCAGGTGTTGTAACAGATAAAAGATTTAAGGGTACTGAATCTTTCTTTACCGAGCCCTTTGATTCGTTTTCAATTGTGGGAACTTGCTTAATTGATCCCAGTAGTGTAGGCGAAGACGAGAACTTTAACGTATTCGATATTGAATGTAAACTTGTTGGACTGCCAATTGGAGCTACGCTTGTCGTTCTCACTTTATTGCACGGATGCCATTAATTTTGAGATATCAGAAATAAACAATAAAAATTTTTAAACAAAATCTTAATAATTAATAGAAACGGTAATACAATATAAAGAAATACAATTAAATAAAGACAGCATTATTAAAAATGAACTCAGAAAGAAACAACATTGAGCGTCTTCAGCTGAATGCCTTATGTGAGTATTTAAGTAAGTATAAAATGAATTAAGAGATACATATGTTTTGATTAATTCCGTTTAATAGATGCCGACCAAAATCACTCAAATGAAAATATCGCTAAACCAACCTTCCAATAATGTTTCACAGCTTGTTGAATTAAAACTCTCCGAAATGACAGGTAAGAAGAAAAAATAAGACCTATCGGCAATTAATCTCGAAGAAGCTTTAATACGATTATATCAAATTAACAAAAAATTTGCAAAAATATTCATATTTTGAACTTTTTATATTTCAGATGCTATTAAAGAACTAAGAGATACAGTTCATTCACAAAATGGAATTATTATGTTAGCACTGGTAACTCAAAAAGTCTTGACCCAAAAACTAATACTTCAAGATATCAACGACGCACAAGTTCGGACTGTCTTTCCCATTAAAAGTTTTGAAGATTTTTGTGCAGTCAATAACAAAATTGACGACGAAAATCGGTCAATATATGTAAGTTTTTTTTTTTAAATTCTTAAACCTAAATCTATTAACTTCTTGAATTATTTGTCATAAATCGAGAGCTTTATCATTATTTTATATTTTGCAGATAAATACTATGAAGTCGTTATTGAAAGGAAAACTACCTAAAACTTTAACTGCAGTTCTGTCAAAAGAAGTTATTGTTGATACAAATATTCAAGGCACTCATGGCAAGAAGTGATTGAAAGATTTTCCAAACGCCTTTAATGCTTTAATGGATGCTGTTCGCTCGCTTCATTCGGATCCTGACAAAGAGCTAAGAAAAGCATTTAATGTAATAAAAAACGACACTTCCACACTGTATGCGTCCAAAAAAGATCTCATAACTAGTTTTCTTTTATTTTCATTTTTATTTTTAATTTTCTCTAATCCTTGAATTGACTTTATAATTTTCTAACTTTATGAGCTTAAGATTTTTATATTTAAAAATACGACACTATGCGTCCTAAAAAGATCTCATAACTAGTTTTCTTTTATTTTCATTTTATTTTATAATTTTCTCTAATCCTTGAATTGACTTTATAATTTTCTAACTTTATGAGCTAAAGATTCTTATATTTGATTTTTTATATTTAAGCAAACCCACAAAACAAACGAAAAAAGCTTTAAATGTAATAAAGATGATACTTCCACACTGTATGCATAAAAAAATTCTCATAACTACTTTTATAACATTTTAATTTTTATTTTCTTATGTTCCCTAATTCTTGAATTGACTTTATAATTTTCTAACTTTATGAGCTTAAGATTTTTTTTATATGATTTTTTATATTTAAGAAAACTCACAAAACGCAATATATTAAAAAAATTTTAAACCGTCAAAAAAAAATTTAAATAAAGTTAATAAATTAATACACTACGAAAAACGCATTTATAAATAATTCTTTTGTGGTAGCATAGTAATTAATTTCTTTTTTACTGATAAAAAGCAGTAGTTTGCATTCTCATTATAAGTTGGTTAAAAAATAATTAATTTATAACTAGTTTCAAAGTCATGCGGAAACTGACTACTGCCTAGGACATCGCAATGTTAAAATAGCCACTTGACGACAAGGAAAATATCCAAATAATAACCAGTTGTACTTATTTATTAAATAATTTTAAGTTAGTTTTAAATCAATTTGATTCCCTACAGGGTTATTTCTGTTTTAAATCGACTTAAGCGATTATTACTTATCGACACAAATATATTGTTTAATCTAAGGTGGGCTATTCTTTTGACATTTTCTTCGTGTCACGTTTTTTATAGTTTTGGGTGTTGCATTTCATTTTACTATTATTTTTATGAGAATGTAATCGCAACTATATTAGAAATTTTTCAAAAACAATTAAAGCTATTACTTGGGTTACTGTTACAAAAAAAAAAAAAAAAAAAAAATAAATTATTTCCGTATCACGACCAATAATATATTAAAACGATAAAATTATTTTTTTAGGGAAATTAACTTAGAAACTCCGTTGAATGCGCAATTGGTCTGTCTTAAAGTAAAAACCAGCAAAGAGGCTTCAAACAAAAAGCATTTCAGTGCAAGAAAAGCAAAATTTAACGCAACCTTTAAATATGTAAGAGCATCGGATGCTCTAAAGCAGCATCAAAGATACTCCCCTAAAGGCTGGACAAATGGGAAAAGTAGCTTTCAAGTGTGGCTGAATGCAATCGACTCCGCGAAGCTTGTTAGCAACCGAAGCGTCACTTTCTGCAAGCCAGAGAACAATGTGGTTGAAGCGCCATGTTGTCAATAAGAACAAAATAAAACAAAGTCAAAGAAAAAGAGTACCCAGCAGCAAAAAACGCTCCGAGCAGCCTTTGTACTTCTTTTGGCCTGTCATTTAGCGATTGTTATCGTTGTTTAAATTGCGCACGTCAACAACGACTGTCATCGTCATTATTTTCAGTGCACAGCGCAAACGCGTCGACAAGCTGCACTGGATTGCACCACCACACCGCCAACTTAGGCAGCAACAATATATGCCGTGTCTGTGTCTCATGCTAAAAAATAAATTTAAACGCTTTTGTTTCAAGCGATTGATTTGCTTTAGTTTAACAAAATTAAATAACATGAAATGGTAGGCACAAAAAAACCACATTAAAAATTGTCCCGAACAATGGTAACATCACAGCACAAATAAATTCATTCATGTAGAGGGCGCCAGTCACTGCAATTGTTGTTGCTGCAGTTATTTGGTGGCTCACACACTTGTCAATCAATTGCTGCGCCATTGTTTGTGCGATGACATGATGGCGGGACACTTATTTTTTTTTTCTTGCCTCCTTCACATGAGCGGCCATTATAAAATTTTTTCTCTACCGTAGTTGGAGTTGTTGCTTCAGTTTTCTTGGAATTCTTCTGCTCGCAGTTATGTTTGTTGAACCAGCCAACGATAGAGCACGATGGTGCAGGACATTCATATTAATTGGACAATGAATGTTTTAATCGGTTAAAAGTGGAGTTGAATCGAGTCGAAAAAGCGGTGTGCAATGGGCGCAATTTTGATTAATCGGCTGGGATGAGTTCTTCAGGTTCAGACAAATGGATTCAGCTTGCTTAAACGCAGAGGTATTGAAATGATTTGAATTAATTGCTGCATTGTATAGGAGGGTTTCCTAAATTTATGCGAACTCAAACGAAGGAAGAAAGTAATATTTTTGTCTTCTAAATGTCGTTTATGTTCATCCCTGTGTTTGTTTTACATTTTTCCCCGACACTTAGTATATTTTTTGTATTAATTTCCTATTTAGGTATGTAATGGCCTTGTTAGTCTAGTGACAAACTGGTCAAACTGGTTTGACTGTAACCCAGAGGTGCTGCTAGGATGTAATTCTATGACCTTACCTTACTTTCCTCTTATCTATTCAAAAGAACTTAAAACACATCTCATTTGCGACGGAGTTGGTGGTGGTAGGAAAGTTTGTGGAGAGAATCGCTCAGTACCTTGATTTGACTGAAAAAAGGCTTACCTCAGATTCAATATAAGACATTTCTATAACTTTTTGTCACAATAAGAACATTATACTCAAAAGCTTCACTTGATTACTCACTTCTTTCATACTGTGGTACTCTTATCACAATAGACAAATCTTGTCTAAGTGAACCAGTTAGAGGTCATCAGCCATCTTAACCTAACCTACTTTTTATGTGATCATGTTTTGTGTGAGTCAGTTTTGGCCTCATCAAAGAATTTCCGCCAACTGGAACTTCAAGTTTCGTCAAATTGTCTTTGGCTTGGTCCTTCCAACGGAGATGCGTTTGACCGCTTCTGTATTAACCACAGCTGGACCAGTGCTGCCGAACGTTCTACAATAGTAGTACATGTACAATAGTTGCACATTTTTTAAAACAGCGACGGTTGACTTGACTGCCGCAGCTACCTTGGAAAAATTTCCTTTTCATTTTAAAACAACAATTTATAAATAGAGAAAAAGAAGTCGAACATGGATATGCATCATGGTATAAAAAGACAAGGTAGCATTGACAGTTGTTTTTGAAAATTACTCTTATCACAAAGAGAGCGCTCATAATTCTAACTTAGGCCGGCCTATGGTGTGGCGATCCCATACAAAGGGTTGGACATCCAGAAAAAGGTGCAACTTGCAAGTTATTATAACATTTTGATAGATTTCGATAGAAATGTATTTGAGCTATTTGAATTCGGTATTCAAATTTGATATTTTGTAATTTAAAAAATATAGTCCTTTTTTAAAGTCCTAAAACATTTTGTTAAACTGCTTGATTGAACAGTTTTTTACTATCCTGTTATTGCGATAAGGAATAAAAATTAAAATTTTAAAAATACAAAAATGGCCAGGGCTGGCCAGGATCAAAGTACCTTACACTACAAATAATGATATTAAGATATGTTAAAAAAACAAAATTAGCGCGCGCCATCCAGCGCCTACTGAGAATTTCACTGTCAAAGTTGTATTCCTTTGGTGTTTTTTTATAGCATTTCTCACAAAGTTTGCCTATTACAGCGTAACTACAGGAACTGATTCGGTTTCATTAGCGATAAAAACTTGCGAATGGATAAAAAAACAAGTTTGGGATACAAATATTTTTTTAACCCATTCATTCCGGCCCGGCTCCGTGACCTTTTGTAAACGGAAAAATAGATATTTTGCTTCGATTGCGGCATAGCATCCATACAAGTAAAGTTACGTAAATTTATTGTATTAAATAAATGTAGACAATTTTAATGCAAATATTTTGGTATACTGTTTATTTATCTGAGACGTCTGGTTCTTGAGATGTATTTTAGACGCGATGCAAATATCGTTAAGAATTCCAGTAAAAAAATTGCGTAAACTGGTGCAGTACTGATAAAGGGTATGAAATCCACTAAAAAGTGATCTGTTAATAAACACAGTTTATATAAACACAGTCAGTGCAAGCAATATGTATTTATGAAGGTGGCAGAAGTAGGTGACGTCTCTCAAATCCACACCGTAGCAATGTAAAGATTAACCAATATGTAAAGATTATGATAAAAGCATTTGAATCAACACCAATATACTATTTTGCTGACGACGAAATTAAAATTTTTTAAGGTTTGTTAATAGACGTGGCATTGCAAGGCTCTGTTAAAAGTCACGACGGTAACACTGCTCGCAGATTTTTAACTAAATACAAGAAAAGTTCAGATATCAGTGGAGTAGACGAAAAATTAAACACTGGTCTTAAAATTAATATCACAAAATTCAAAAATTATTGTTTAGAAGCAGCAAAATTATACGTTTAGCTTTACGATTGGTACTACAAGACTGTTACTGCACATAAACTATTAATGAATAGTGCGAATATAGTTCAAAAAGCGATAGAACCCATAGGTCAGTTATCGGAGGATGCGCAAGAGGCCAATCGCAAACTATTTCGGTTTTTGCGACTTCACAACACGAGAAAATTTTCAAGATCTGCTTACAATTCAGATCTTTCGCATGCCCTTCTGCTGAATTCAGATCCAGTACTTTCAAGCCTTGGTATTAATAAAAAATTATCTCAAAGCTATCTGATTGAAGCCAAAGGGCTTTCTGATGAGGAAAGTGAAAACATAACTTTTAGAGATAATGTGTAAAATTAAGCATATTGTATAATAATGTGTGGTATTAATAAATCACTGTTTGCTCTTAATATTACATATAATTTGTTTTAACCCTCATCGGTCCCTCGAGAAATTCATCTAATCGGTCCCATTATATGCGCGCGGATACAAATATATTTTTAATTGTAAAAAAGCTAAAAAAAAATAACAACCATTAATGTTTTGTAATTTTTTATGTTTATTACATTGTTTACTATCATATTAATACATTTGAACTTCTTAAAGGTAGATTTAGAATGAAATTAATTAGAATATTACATATATTAGAAAAAAAATTGAATTTTTAACTTTTGTCAATTATTTGTACATTTTTCGCATAAATTGAAATTATGTTCAGCACAAATGAAATTTCTACACTTTTCACAGCGTGTAGCAAAAAGATTTTTGTTATTTTTATATGTGCAGATGTAGCATCGGCCTCGTTTTGATGTACTTGGTATATGGCGAAGCTTCCGAATTCTTTGAATAACACTGGAAGCATTATTACTTTGAGGTTGTTTTTTTGCGTTTAGTGATCTGTTTTTCAATGAGATTCAATCCAAGCTCCTCGATAAAAAGGCGACGACGAATATTATGGTTCGTTTTAGAATTGGTGGTCGTAGCCACCATTTGATCCATAGTAGCAACTCCACTCTTGATTTTGTTGTAGTCTTCAATGATGTTAGGTTTCTTCTTTTCACTATTCTCATTTATGCTGATAACATTGTGGTATATACTGAGCAATGTCACAAATGGGTACCGGCGGGGAAAATATGACAACATAACTACTTGCAATTTATGTTCATATACAACTACTGTATGATAAATTGGCTTTTGACGCATGTCGAGTAGAACTGAAGGAATTTCAGTCCTATTTTTCCTTATTGTTCCCAAAATAGTCATGTGATTCTTATGTAAATCTTCTGCCAATTCATACGAAGCGAAAAGTTGTCACACGTTACATTTCTGTCAGAAAGTCCTTCCACCAAATCCAAAACAACACGCCGACCGAGATTACGTTCAGGAGTGGCATTACGATTTCGAATAACATAAATTTATGTGTTGTATGCATACCAGCTTTTTGAGTCGCATAGTACCCAAATTTTGATGCCATATTTCGCCGGCTTGGATGGAATATACTGACGAAACGGACATCGCCCCCGATGTGGAACTAACTGTTCATCTACGGTAACGTTTATTCCTGGTGTGTATGGAACTTTCAAATTATGATTCCATTTATCGTATACATTTCGAATCGGTGCCAATTTGTCACGTAGAGAAGTACTTGTAGATGCAGTGTTGGCCATACGTTATTCGCGGTCATCAAATCGAATGCAACCATGGATACGCTTGAACGTTTTCAAAGACATTGTTGTTCTAAATATTGGCCGACCAGTTTCGTCATTCCACAGTTTAGTGACACATTCACCGTATGACCGATACACACCAGAAAGCAGCAACAATCTAAAGCATGCGTGCAGAGTGTCCAAATCAATGTTTTCCCAATCGTCTTTGTACTTTCGCACACCATATAAATTCGTCATGTTCAAAATAATATTCTCAACCGGTTCAAGAAACATGTGAAATGCAGACGAAACATCTACTATAGTAGCAGCTGCTAATGCTTTTGAACCTGAATTATAACAAAAATGAAACATATAATGAACATGAACCCATAACAAAGAGGGTAGGTTTTTATCTGAAGTGAAATTTTCTGCACGTCGAAATTAATTTCTTCGATTTATTTCAAATGGTTGCGATGAATATTCAATTTTCTTATTTTTTGAAAAATATTTATTTTCAGGATTTGCTGCATTTTCTTCTGCTAAATTTTGCTCAAGTGGCTCAATGTCGTCTTCATCCGAATGCACGCTAACTTCACTTTCATCATTCTCCTCGTCTGATAATGCAAAATCATCGCCACTATTGCACGGAGATTCGCTCGCCTCGCTTTCCAAATCAAAATCATTTCTAGATCATTTTGCTGCCTTCTTTCACGTAAAACTCTATCCATTTTTTATCAAATACTTCGAAACACAACCAAAATTAAAATAAATGCGCAAACAAACTTCACTTTTGTGTGTTCAGAACAAACTGAGTTTCATAAACCGAAAAAATAAGAGCGTGCTATAAATCCACACACAAAAATAAGCGGCAATTCCAGGTACCTGCGCACATACACATTGACTGATTCGTAACTATAACTTCACAGGCAAATACAGTAAGGGCACAAATTCAAAAACGGGTTTTTTTGGTTGTTCAGGCAAAATAATTCTACTTTGCAAAATACAAGGTCATTCCGCTGAACCGCTTTTATTTTATTCAAGGTTAAAGATCAAAATTATATGCGTGCGCATACAGGGGACCGATCAGGATTAAATAGAGATGTATGCTGTCTTTAAACATCTTTTAAATGTAATAAGCTAATAAATTCTTGTTTAAAAACACATTTTGTAATAAAATACAGGAACAAAATATCGCTAAACACAAAGAAAATGGTTTTTTACCATGCATTTTTTGGGTCTCCTAGATCCGCTACACTCATAAAAGTAAAAAGATTTCAGGGGAAGTTCTTTTAAGAAGACATCTTTGGTCAAAAGACATCAAATGGTTTCAGAGTTGCAATCAATTATTTAAAGCAATATGCTATGTCCAACCCTTTGTATGGGATCGTCCCTCCGTGTGGCGGTCTAAAATTTTTATTAAATCGATTTTTTTTTATATTTCAAAAGTATAGTCTTCTGATAATATACTGTTTAATCCGTGTACGGAAACTGACGGTATTTCAAAAGAAATTTTTACAAAGGAAGTGATCCTTAATCATTTTAATAGCAAAGTAAAACTTTCTACATCTTTGGATGCATCTAACACTGCTATCGGTGCAATCTTACAATTGTCATATAATGCATAAACAACCAGTGTTGGTATGACTAGCAACTAAAGCAGACGTCTTTATTTATACTCCGTTGGTTCTGAGCAAGTACACGTCACATGGTGTCAGATGTGGGGTCGGCCCGAGTAAAAATAATAAATAACAAAAAGAAGAAATAAATAAATAATTCTGTGTACGCAAGAATTAGAAATAATAGGCAGAATTCGAGTATATACGTAATCATTGCAAGTACTGAATCAGGTTTATGCAAAACGAGTTTTTTTTTAGTGCAAGCTGTGGAACCGTTCGTCGTTGTTCAAAATATCGTGAATTGAGCAAAAATGTCTTATTTAAAACCACCAAAGAATTTGTTTATTCATCATGATGGTGATATGGCAGCCGAATGGGCAGAGTGACTGGACGAATATAAAACTATTATATATCAGCAAAAATAAACTCGTAAAGTAATGCAGTACAAGTGGCAAATTTAAAAGTAGTTCTAGGACGCGAAGCAAACAAATTGCTTAGAAATTTAGGGCTTGCAGAAAGTGAACTGATCGCTAGGAACACAATAATAGAAAAGCTTACGGAACATTTTTCACCTCTGAGAAACGAAACTTATGAACGCTGTCAATTCCATCGTATAAAACAACAGCAAACAGAGCTGTTTGAAGACTTTTATCAGAAGTTACGTCAGAAAATAAAACACTTGGCATATGGTAATATGGCAGAGGAATTGTTGGTAGATCAAATTGTTCTTGAAATTTATCTAGAAAGTACCAGAAAGAAATTATGGATGGAAGAAAATCTTAGTTTAGAGAAGGCTATTAAAATATGTAGAGAAACGGCAAACAAACAAATTCATGACTTAAATGGCGATGATCATAGCGGAGTAGTTGTGGTAAAGTCGAGCAACATCGTGGTAAAAAATCATACGAGTGCAGTAGGTGTAATAAAGAGCATACTGCAAAAAATTGCTCTGCATATAATAAAGAATGCAAAAAGTGCGAAATTAAAGGGCACTTTGCGGTTGTTTGTAAAACGCAAAACAAAAACTCGTTGGACAAGAAAATGTCGGAATCAAAATCAAAAATGTCAGTGAATATGTTTGAAAAGCAAGATTCGCAATCCGAAAGTGAAGAAGAATATAAATATATAAAATCAATAAATAATGCAGAAAAGAGCGACAATAAACGGTATGCGACAGTCTGGGTAGGCCGACAAGAATTATGTTTACAATTATACAGCAGCGCAGATTGCAATGTATTGTCGCTGAAAAAAGCAAAGAGACTTAAAGCTCTAATAGAAAAAACAAAAACGCCCGAATTGATGGCATATAATGAGCATTTTATTAAAGTCGTTGGCGAATGCAAATTGAAATGCCAAGTAAAAAACAAAGATGAGATTATTCTGTTTAAAATTGTAAAAGACAATTTCAATTCGATTTTAGGTCGTGATAGCTGTGAACAACTTCGCTTTATCGCACGTGTTGACAGTGTAAAAAATAAACAGCTGGGTTGTTGTAGAAGCTTTGAGTACGACATTGATTTTGTAGAAATCGCGAAATTTTGCATATTACCACCAAGAAGAATACCTTAAGCTCTGAAAGCAAAAGTCAAAGAGTAATTGGAAAAAATGGTTAAAATGAAAGTTATAGCTCCAGTAAGTGAACCATCACCAGCAGTTAGTCCGATGGTCAATGTTCAAAAGGTAATAAAATAAGAATTTGTCTGGATCCGACCGAACTAAATAAAAATATAAAGCTTCGTCATTTCCTACTCAAAGCAGTTGAGGAAATTGCAGTTAAAGTAAGTGGTAGCAAATACTTCACTTAATTAGATTGTGAAAAAGGATTCTGGCAAATTAAAGTGTCAGAGCGAACAAGCAAGTTTTTACAATAGCTACACCATTGGGTCGTTATAAATAGCTGCGGTTACCATTTGGGATTTCATCAGCGCCAGAAATATTTAGTGAGGTTATGTCGCGTATGTTAGAAGATATTGACAACTGCGAGTTTGCTATGGATGATATATTCATATTCGCGAACAGTAAAGAAAAATTAATAAATATAACGCGTCAAGTAGAATCCAGATTACAAGAAAAGGGATTTTCGTTAAACAAAGCAAAATGCGAATATAATAAAAGCTCGGTGAAATTCCTAGGTCATAGTTTTACTAATAAAGCAGACGAAGAAAAAAATAGATACAAAGAAACTTCGCTATAAAGAAACTAAAAGCGCCTACTAATGTTAAGGAATTGCACCGTATACTCGGTATGGAGAACAATTTCTGAAAATTTATACCCAATTTATCAGACCTCACTGAACCATTACAAATTTTGCTACACAAAGATTGTGAATGGCATTGGGAAGATTTGCAAAATTAATCATTCGAAAAACTTAAAAATTCGTTTTCATCAACTCCAGTATTGACATATTTCGATGTAAATAAAAAAGTTACACTATCAGTTGACGCAAGCAGTAAATCTATGGGGGGATGCTTGTTATAAAATGGGATACCAAAAACGTATGCAGCAAGAGCGTTTAGCAAGTCACAGCAAAATCATCCGCAGATTGTAAAAGAAGCTTTAGCTATAAGGTTTGGTTGTAAAAAATTTGACGAGTATGTTTATGGCAAAGAGCTAATTATTGAGACAGACCATAAACCATTAGAGACTATATTTAAAAATCCAATTCAAAATGCACCCCTGAGATTACAAGTTATTCTGTGGGACATAGTCCAGTATACAACTAAGGTTATTTATATTAAAGGAAGTAACATTCCAATAGCAGATACATTGAGCAGAGATGTTGAAAGTACAGAAATAGAAACTGAAGTGAAGTGCAGAGTCAGCGCGATAATATCATCGACGATGAACGATGAAAATTTTAAAATTTTAAAAATTCAATTGATAATGATTTGGAATTGAAGACTCTTAAGGAGTATATAATGAAAGGTTGGCCAGATAAACAGTCAAAAGTACCAAAGATCATAAGAAAGTGTATTACATTTAAACATCAGCTAACGTTCGATGAAGGTTTATTGTTCAATGGAAACAAAATAATTGTACCCAAAAGTCAAGTGAGTGAGCTTCCTAAATTACATTCTGGTCACATGGGTAGTAACAGAACCTTATCGATAGCAAGAAAACAGCTATATTGGTGCGGGATGACAAAAGACATTATAAATTTCGTTGAGAAATGCAAAGTGTGCCAGCAAACCCAAAATAACAGACGTGAAGAACTCATTATTAAACAGCTCCCAAAGAATCCATTTCAAATAGTATCGGTGGATATTTCTCATTTTGACGGTAATGGTTTTTTACTGCTTGCCGATCACTACTCGAACTTCTTTGATTTTCGAAAATATACAGCAACTTCAGCAGCAGAAACTATACAATTTTTGAGAATGTGGTTTTCTGTGCACAGTATTCCAGAAATTTTGGAAAGTGATGGTGGTCCTCAATTTTCGTCAGCAAGATTTAAAAAATTTGCTAATGATTGGGGATTCCAACATAATGTTTCATCACCATATTTCCCAAAGTCAAACGGGTTTGCAGAAAGAAATGTCCAAAACGCAAAAAACATTTTGAAAAAATGTACGCTTGATCGCAGTGATGTTTATAAAGCATTACTGATTTGGAGAAATACTGATCGAGATAACATATTAAAATCACCAGCCGAATGATTGTTTGGTCGGAAAACAAGAACGACCATTCCAATAAAAAATCAAGAACTTCAAACAACAATGTAACTGGAGTTACATTACGATTAAAACAACTGAGAGACACGCAGAAAATGTATGCAGATAAAGGTACCATGCCAAGAAAACCTCTGCAAGCAAGTGATAAAGTAGTTATGAGAACTGATAATAAAAATTGGCGGTCAGCAATCGTCACAAACCAAACGGAACATCCACGTTCTGTTCTGGTTAAAACAGATAATGGTAAAATGTATCGTAAAAATACGTATCATCTACGTAAGTCAAAAGCTAATAGCGTAAATCCCGAAGATGAAATAATAACAGCTGATAGTGGAGAAAGTAATGTCGCAAAACAACAATCTAGCATAGCAGATAATGCAGATTTACCGACCAGAGATACAGCACAATCGAATGATGAAGTACCAGCAGAGCAAGTACAGCGGACTCGTAGCAGAAGAGTGGTTAAGCCTGTTCAAAGATATGACCCATCATGTACTTAAAAATATTTATTTATTTTTTGTTTTGTTTTTATTTCATTATTTTATTTTCACAATAAAGCAAGAACATAAGAGAAGTATGAAATAATGGATTGTAAGTTAGGGGTATAGTGAATTAAAATAAATTGTATAGTTATTTTAAGAGAAAATTAATTAATTTGACTTAAGACTAAACATTGCTTGCTTCTTAAAATGTAGAAGTTGAAAATATGAAAATGTTTATTATAAAAAAACATTGTCAAAATTAAATTTATGAATATGTTTACTAAAAATAAAAAGGATGTCATATAATGAATAAACACCAGTATTGGTATGACTAGCAACTAAAACAGACGTCTTTATTTATGCACCGTTGGTTCTGAGCACGTACACTTCACAACAACAGGAACACAATCATCAAATATAACCATTAGTTTTCTCTTCAAATAAACTAGCACCACCCGAAAAGAAATAGAGCACTTTCGATCGTGAACTTTTTGATTCTTACCTTACTATCAAACACTTTAGACATTATTTACAAGGACGAACTTTCACAACCTACACAGATCCCAAACCACTTACTTCAGCATGACACTCAAACACAGAAAGAAGCCCAAGACGAACACGACAATTAGAATTCATCGCACTTACTAACGACATCCGACACATCAAGGGTACATACAACGTTGTAGCAGATGCACTCTCACGAGCTGAAATCGAAGCTTTCACTACCTCAGACATCAATCTCAGAACGCTACACAAAGAACAGACAACAGATTCAGAATAATGATAGCAAATACACATTCCACTAATCAACATTAGGATTGGGTGTGAACGACTAATAATACAGAGACACTTCTGACCCAAAATGTAAGCAAAAATTAACAAATGGCTACAAGGATGCGTTAGATGTTATCGATCGAAAATACACAGAATCACGACAGTCCCACACAAAATAGATATTCCTAGATATTTATTTATGTAAATCGACCGAAACATACGTTGGCCCCTGGTATATCCACTACAGGCTAATACTATTGTGGACTCACTTCAAACAGAATATGTATCACGTTTTGAAGTTCCTCTGGAAATTTCTTCCGTTGGCGGACTTCAATTCGCATCCACAGCATTCAGAAAATTTTATTTAAAATCAAAGAAAAAACATATAACTTCTGATCCACAAGCTAACAGGATTGTATAACGTTTTCATGGTAAGCTTCTACAATAGCTAGCAATAACCCAAAAAACTGGCATACAGAGCTACCACGTGCTCTTTTATGGCTCAGATCTACAGTCAAAGAAGATATTGAGGCTTCACCAGCTGAAATGTTTTTTGGTCAAACACTCAGATTACCACAACAACTTATAATACATAATGGTCAGATTTTTAATTCGCCAGATATCTTGTCCAAACTTAAAGAAGTCGTTAAAAACAACCACACTACTATAACAGTTAACTTATGGCGTTGTCTTTTCTCGAAAAATTCTACATTTTTTCTGTCTTCGTTGAGAATTCTGCGCTTTTTGTGTTCTTTTCTGAAAAAAATGTTGACCTCTTTTCTCGAAAACTATAAAAAATCCAGAATTTTTGCACTCTTAGATCAATGATTTCACAGTTCTGGCCTCAAATGCTACCAACTGAAGAAACAAAAAAGTAAATATTGATCATTGTATTGACATTTTATTAAAGAATGAGCTTTTTCTTAACAAATATTAATTATAAGTAAACATAAAATGGCTGATGTTAACGAAATAGCCACATCAGTAGTCTGTTTTATTAAAAATGAATTCCTGGATTGCTATTTCACGGAAGATTTCTGCAATTTACTTGATGTTTCTCGATATAGCAGGGCAGCCAACACAACATTGAAAAATAAGTTGCATTTTATGTTCTTTTCTCGACCAAGAAAAGGTCAACATTTTTTTAATTCAGGTTAAAATTTAAAAAAATCTGCGCTCTCAGAAGGCAGCATTTATTGGCGAGAAAAGAAAACGCCATTAAACCACTTAAGCCCTCATATTCTCATTGAGAAAAAAAGCACTACGAAAGGCCTTTTTGAGTGCTGACAAGTCAGCTCAAAGCGCTCACACGACGTATGACACACCATTGTAATTTTACCATTACATGTCATTGGAAAAAAACACTACAATTTAGCTTACTTTGAATGTCTTTATAAGGTCTCTCTTGGAAAGCTTTGGGTCAGCAGTTCGTATTGGTTTTTAATGCAGGGCCGTAGCTAGGAGGGCATCATGGGGCAATGCCCTACCTTCAAATACCATTGCCTTACCTTAAGGGAGGTTTTAGCCAAACAATTTTTTGAAAATATATTTTTTTTTTAAATTTAAGTCAAGAATATGTAAAAAAATTCCAATTAAATCCCGCTTATGATACAGATTCTACAGAACTTAAGACCCGGTGCGCCAGAGTAACTTTTACTAACTAGAGTAACTTAAAACACGTTTTTATCGAAACTTACTTTTTTCAAAACGGGCCACACTACTGCAAACAAACTCATAGACAACTCATGTATTTTTTTTCTATGTTTGTGTAATTTAAAAGCACAATGCACTTTTGTTCAATAAAATGAAATGTTAAGTCTAACTGTGCTAAAAGATTTTTGGAAAGAATATATAAAGTGTGCTTATCGCAATGGAGAAATCAATTTTTCATAAATTTTGCACAAATGTTAGTATTTCTTTATTTTTTTAAAAACAGTAACCAATACATATGCTTTATTATTTTTACAGGAATAGTTAGAACTATAAAATAAATTTCTAGGAAATTTAAGATTACTGAAATTGGTTGTAAATTGGAAATATGGCAGCAGTTTTAAGGAGTTTTTAAATCGATAATGACCAATTTTTCTTTTCATTTAACCAAATTATAACGGATTTTGGTCACCTATGACTTGTTAGAATGCACATATTAAATGCCACATTTTACGATTATATTTTTTGTAGAAAATAAAAAAGGCGATATATAATGACTGCGAATAATAAAAGTTTTATTAATTTCTTGGGATAAATGCTCAAATTTTGTTTGAATATACATATGTTCGTGTATGTGTTGTGAATTTTGTTTATGTTGGTGCTCTTCACAACGCCTCATTCGGTGCCAAAAACCAACTTAAATAAGCAATAAAAGATTGCAAACTTTTTTGTTGCACCGCTCCTCCATTGATTTTGTCGTTTAATAAAGCGCTCGTCTTGTTAATCAGACTTGGATGGAATTTGCTGCTCGAATACATACAAGATGGTGCAGAAAGTGTATTTTAAGCAACATTCTAACATTGAGCTTGTTAAACGCTTCCATCAAAAAGGCGACAAGACTTCGGTAATTCTGATCGCGGTGCTTCCCCAATTTTTATAATATGAAGAATCGAAAAAATCGATTTTTTAACCCATTCAATGGATAGGCTAAACTAAGAACAAAATATTTTTTTGAGGTACTATTCCTATCATTTAGGTCTTAAAAAGCTGAAAAACATATCTTTGATTTTTACCATCGCAACTTACGTTTTGCTAGCTTGTAAAAAAAATTGTTTTGCCCCTGTTCGGCACAAAATTTTTATTTTTGTAATCCCTTGTAAACCCTTTAGATATTTGTTTTTTAAACCTATTAATATTATTTTCATTAAAAAATAAAAAGATAAAAAACATAAATAACAAAATAGGCCAACAAAATCTTTTTTTGCCTTTCTTCGTTACAAAATCGAAAATCCAACTGACTTTAATGTCAAATATCTCTCTAAATTTATTTGTGTCATGTTGGTTCATCTTTTTGTCTTAAAACCAAATGATTTGATTTAAAAAATCGTTGCAAAATATATATAAAAATAACTCTCTGACGTGTCCAATATATAGGGCAAACCCACTGAAATGGTTAAGGAAGAAGGACTTTTTAATATCATTAATTTTTTTTTGATTCTATAATTTTAATTATTTTTTGGAGCCTAATATAAAAATTTATAAATGAAAAGTTATTGATAATATTTATTATTACCTGGTTGTTATAATCATATACTTGGTGAAAGTGCGCAAGGTAATTATTGATCAATGGTGATTAAATCAATGTTTTGATCATCCCCTTCCAACAATTAAGTACTGAATGTGTACATGTACGGCGAAAATCGTTTCACCAGATCATATAAAGTTTCATTTTTACTTGTGCCCTACCTGTTATTACCACTGCCCTATCTTAAATTCAGCTTAATGGGTTTAGGCACAAAAACAACACAGGAACAGCCAAATCATTAAAGTACACTTTAATCCTTTGGCTAAAAAAACTCTGTTATTGTAGGGGTAATAATGTAGTGCATTTACATAACATACATAAACACTAAACAATATACACTTTGTTAGCAAATTTTAAATTTGATAAATGTAAATTTTTAATTTCCAAAATCTGCTTGATAATAAGAAATCATTTTGACTCGATAAAACAATTTGTAATATGTAGCACATCTATACATTTAGTTTTACAATTTATTTTTCCAATATTGTTCAATGATGCACAAATTAATTAATTTTTTATGATAAAATTATGTTCTTCAAAATACACAGCTAAAATATTGTTTAAATTTTGTTTATCTAATATTTTTCTTTATCTATTATATTTCTTTATAAACTTTATAATAAATAATAATATGCAAACTGTTTGCCACTCTAGATAATGTTAGCGCTAGTTATAAGTGAACTCTTGTTAGCGCTAGAATCAAATAAATAATAATAAATAAATACATACAATACAACTTAAAAAAAATCTGTACATTGAATATTTTTTTCGAAATTCTTTTTCCACTGAACAATTTTAAACGTTGTAGATTCCAAAAATGTTATTTTTAAAAATATTGTCTGTCTGTCTGTCCGAACGCGAATCACGTGAAAACTACTTGATGAATTTTCTTCAAACATACACATGTAGGTTCCTTACGTCCCTGGTTGGGACATAGGCTACTTTTTATCACAAAAAAGGACTCTCTTCAAAATAACGGTTCTTTTGTAAATGGAAATTAAAAACACTGAAAAGTGAGTTAAAAACTAGAGATACGTCTGAATAACCTATAAAAGCGTTTTTGGTAATTAAAAGGGCTACAAACAGCACCTGGACAGTTTTCGTTTATATCCAATGAGTACCCTACATATGCATTTTTTTAAACAATATATTTTAACGTATACCAACTTTATCAATTTTCTTAAGAATAATAAAGCAAAAAAAAATTGTCGTTTGTTTGACACCAATAACATTCTCATACCTTTACAATAAATTTTCGTATATGACATCATTACCTACAGCCAGTTGTTTTTGTTGTAAAAGTAATAATAAAAACCGAAAATTGCAATTTTTATACTCTTTCATATGACGGATCACTTTTATGCAAAAACTTTTTCATTTTGACACAAAATTGGTTTTTCTATTTTTTATGAAAAATACAAGGATACCCCCTTTGATTTTTTGTGACGAAATCAATTTTTTTAAAATGTTGTTTTTATAATTTTTATAAAATGCTCTTAAGAGTAATTTCTTTGAAAAAATTATTGCAATACTTTTTTCCGATCAAAAGTTATAAACATAAATATATGTCAAAATCTCACAAAGCTAGCTTATCTATATCTTCTATATACTTTACTAGCTGAAACTCGGCGCGTCTCCACTCTGCCACTCTCCCTTGTCAAACGCCCATAAAATGTTATCAGTTAAACAGCATGTCTAAATTGAGGTCGAATACTGAATTCCGAGACTGCGAACTATATATACAAAGCTTTTCGATACAACAAATTTGGGATGTATGGGAAGTGCCACGCCCTCTTGATCACCGCTCATAGAATGTAATCAATTAAACTGCATGTGTACATGGAGGTCTATTACCGAATTCCAAAACTATGCGACATATAACTCCAAAACTCTTCGATAGCACAAATTAGGGTTGTATGGGAGGTGCTACTCCCCTTTTACCTACGACCATAAAATTTTACCAATGAAACTGCATGTGTAAATTGAGGTCGAATACTGAATTCCGAGGCTGAGTTACCAATAACTCCAAAGCTATTCGATATCACAAATTTGGGTTAAGTTGGAGGTGTCACGCCCCCCCGACAAACTCTAAAAAAATTTATCAGTAAATCTGCATGCGTAAATTTTGGTCGAATACTGAATTCCGACACTGTGCGACCTTGAACTCCAAATCTATTCGACATCACAAATTTTCGTTGTATGGGAGGTGCCACTCCCCCTTGATCAACGCTCATAAAATGCAATCAATGAAACTGCATGTGTACATTGAGGTCCAATACTGAATTAAAAAACTGTGCGACCTATAACCCTAAAGCTATTTGATATCTCTAATTTGGGTTAAATAGGAGGTTTCACGTCCACTTGTCATACGCCCATAAAATGTAATTAATGAAACTGCATGTATAAATTGAGGTCGAGTACTGAATTCTGACGCTTTGCGACCTATAACTTCAATGATATTCGATATCGCAAATGTACGTTAAATGGGCGGTGCCACACCCCTCTTACCAATGAACATAAAATTAAATCAATGAAACTGCATGTGTACATTGAGGTCGAATACTGAATTCTGGCGTTGTGCGACCTATAACTCCAAAACTATTTGATAGCACAAAGTTGGGTTGCATGGAAAGTGCCACTCCCCTTTGCCCTACGCCGACGAAATGTAAGTATTGAAAGTGCAAGAGCAAATTTAGGTCGAATACCGAGTTCTTACGCTGTCAACCTGTAACTTCAAAGCAATACGATATCGCAAATTTGGGTTGTAAGGGGGTCCCGCCCCCTCTCCAAAACCCATAAAATAAAATCATTGAAACTGCAGGTGTAAATTGAGGTCAAAAACTTAATTCCAAAGCTGTGCGGCCTATAACTTCAAAGCTATTCGATATCGCAAAATTGGGTTGTATGGGAGGTGCCCCTCCCCCTTGTCCAACTCTCATAAAATTTCATCACTGAAACGGTACGTCTAAATTGTGGTCGAATACCGAATTTCTAAGCTGTGCGACCTATAACTTTAAAGCTAGTCGATAACACAAATTTTTAATATATTTGTGGGAGGTAAAAGGGGGTTTGGCATTTCTTCTTAAACAATTCCGTACTCAAAGCAAAGCAACTTACAAAATTTGAGCTCAATCGGACCAATAGTTTCGAAGTATTTTGATATTTTTTTTAAAGTAGGCGTAGATAAAGTGTAACACTCCCGTTTTTATTGAAGTTAATGATGGTTATCATACGAACTTATGGTCTGGACTGGTCCAGTCGTTTTTAAGTTTTAAGCATCCGAACAAATCACGATTAATTTTTATATATACAGATATTTATTTGTGGTCGGTAAAAGTGGGCGTGAAAACATTTATGTATCGTGACTGTCTCTTGGAGCACCTACACAGCAAGTTTCACAATAAAAATGTGCCGAACTCCGGAATTGCCATGATGTCGAAATAGTGGGAGTATATATATTGTGACCACGCCCATTTTTGTACAGTTACTGACCATCTGAACAAAATTACTAAATCTTAGTTTTTTACGACTGAAACCGTCAGATATGTATCCTTTTTTTTGTGATCGATAGCGCAAATTTGGCTTATATGGGAGGTACCACGCCCCCTTGTCCAAACGTTACCAAACCTCACAGGAACACTCACTTTCCTCGGCAGACGTTGTTCTGCCACAGACCGCCTTACTGCCATATACGAAAATGTCAAGAAATGCCAAATATATTCACCATTTTCAGTATAGCTGCCGAAGTAGCCATATGCACTAAATAACCAAATATAGCATTTTTGTTGTTTTGGAAGCGGTAAAAAGGGGTGCGGCAAAATATTTCCCATATATAATCATTAAAAAACATCGAAGATGGAAAATTTTAAAAACTATTTATTAGAATTTACGTACCGCCAAAACTATTTAAAATTTTAGTTTTAGACTCAAACTCACGAACATTTTGTTTGAACAAATACCTATAGAGAGAATTGAATGTGATGCCGATACTTTATAAAATAAAAACTTATTTTAGTTAATACCCCCTTGTAAAACTTTGTGGGTGAAGACATTGCAATGAAGACACTGTAAGCGGGGTGTGACAAATTCTTGTTTGTGCTCAAATTATTTTCTTTTTATTGTTCAAACAACAGTTTGACTTTACTCGTCTGTGGAAAAACATCATATCTTCTAGCAGGTCGTTTTGCAGTGAAGTGTGTTTTTAAAAATTATTACTCTTAATGTTTAATCTAGAAGAAATAAAATAACTATGTGTTATTAAACATGAATTCTGAAATGTTCGATAAAAGGCAATAAATTTGTTCATCAAATTGTAAAAATTCTTGTAAAGAAATTATTGAAAAATTTGTGGCGTCATTTGCCTTTGTTTGCATCATTCAGTGTGTTTTCTTTCGTTTTCGTTGTATTTTTGGCGAGACGATTTTCGTTCAATTGTTTTTGTTCTCTCAAATTTTGTGCTTCAATTTTTGTTCTCTCCAATCTTGTGCATATCTACTCCCATCATCGCTTACTGTGTAAGTTAGAAGCCATCAGTGTTTTAGCGGTCATGTCTGAGCAAATGTAATTGAGAATCACACAAGCTTTGGAGGCCTCGCAGCTACATTGTATTTAAATAATAACTGGTTACGTCATGTGTCCATTTTCCACTGGGTACATACAGCTTATAAAATTTGTTTCTAAAATTGTTTTAACTTTTTTAACCCAACTGTATTAAATGGGATCTTATTATTCATTTTATGAATATGCGGTATATAACTATTACAAATATTAGAATCTTTGGATTTGAATACATTAAAACAATTAGACACATCGAACTCATTAAATTCACTACTCCAGTCAACATGAGTGATCATATTATTTATCATATTAAAATCACACAACATATAATTATAACTAAGTTGACAATTATTTCTTTGATCACATGCTAAGAACTTAAAAAACCCAATATTAAGGGGAAAGTACACCCCTGGATTTTTAAAAATGAAATCACGCCCGCCAACTCAAAAAATGTGATTTGTAGAAAAAGCGCTTCAAATTTTTTAGCACCGATTATACGGTCTAAACGCTACGTTTAAGATCTTCACCATTTAACATAGAAATTAATTTTAAATTTTATATCATTAAAAATAAATTCTTTGAGGACTTTTGAACCAAAATTAATCATAAAAAAAATTTTTTTTTTGAAAATGCAGGGGTGTACCGTTCCCTTGAATTCAAAGCGGAATATGATGCAGCTCAGATGTAGAAATTGAAAATCCAGACATAAAAATTAGAAAATTTACATTATTAGTTTAAATAAATTAAAGCAGCCATTTATCTGTTGCAAATTAAGATCCACGAAACTATCAATTTCATATAATTCAAAATCAGAATTTACATTAGAAGGAGTTAAGAAAATATTATCCAAAAAAAAAAGATCAAGACAATTTACTTAGATTGAAATCTCCGATTACTCATAGATGGTCATTCCCAAGATGATTTAATGAAATGTTTCTAATATTGTCAACATATTAGTTGTTATATAAGAAACACATAAGAGCCAGACTCCAGAAGGTCCCTTAATAGTGATGCATAATTGTTAAAATATTCAATATCAGCATTGTTCAGCAAAATTTCAGACGAATATAATGAGCGTTTAACAGTAATGAGTACCCCTCCTCCTCTACTGCAATCTGTTTTTACAGCATCACGATCCATACGTATGATTTGGTAGATATTATTAAGATAAAAAACTACTCATAATGAAAATCAGCATTAAGCCATGTTTCAGTAATGACTATGACATCATAATCTAATTGGCAAGTAACAGCATAAACACAATTAGCCTTGGTACGCATTCCGGAAGCATTTTGGTAAAAGATTTTTAAACTATTTCTTAAATTTGAACAATTATGATCATCCACTATACTAAAAGCTGTGGATCAATTATTTTTGGAAAAAAATTGAAAAATCCCGCAAAAAGGGCGAAATCCCCCTAAATCACATCACTGCGAAGGGCTCTTGTTACAAGTAGCGCTTCTTCTATGAGATGTTTCATGGGAATCGAACTGGTAAAAACAAGTCTTCGTCACTTCGGACACTTCTTAACATCGCTCATCTTAGTTTCTACTTTTTAGCACTAGCCATTCTAGTCTCTTGTCGTTCTTCAAAACAAATCTTCCATCATCACTAGGATCAGAAGATTCCACCACTTCATTTTTTTATTTGGATTCGCCCTTCCTTTTGATTGATCATCCTTTGAATTGGCAAGTCAAGCCGAGGTTAGTTTCTTTAAGTGTTTACGTAGTTTTGACTCTACAAATTAATCAAAAACCATCCCAACGAAACTGCCTCATCATTATTGGCCCAGAGCATACATACTATGCGTTAAATGATACAACGATGCTGCTTCTCCGGCCTATGTTGTCTTTTGTAATACAAGAACAACTGTCTGTTGTTCAAATTAACTTAGCGAACGTGCAACACAGCAGAATGGTTGGACGAACACTCCTTCCTGGCTGTTTAATCTGGCCCAGGTTGCTGCATTGGTTCATTCATGTAACTGATTTTTTTTCCATCAGCTAATAAACCGTATGTTAAACTGATGTACGAGGTGTTGGTTGCATGTTTGTGGTCTGCTGTAAACAATTAACGAGCAGCAGCCGTTGTTGTAATAGTTGTTGCGGATGCTGTTGCTGGCAAAGGTAAGCAATTTTGTTAAATTTTTACGCGAGTTTAATGAGTCCCTCGACTGGTTTATAAGCTCTGTGATGGCAAACATATGAATGATTAAAAACATATACTCGGCCAGGTTCACCGAAGAATAACCAATTTAAAACAACTTGTTATATATGTTTATAAGTAAGTGACATTCTTATCACCTACACCACTGCTTCTTTACATTTCTAAGCATTACTCGCTGCGTTAGTATTAAAAGCTTAATTTAGTTGAATTCAGCTTAGTTTTTTATTTAAGCAATACTAACTACATTAATCTAAGCTTAAACTAGTTGAGAATTGACCTTACATATATCAATAATAACATAGAGTGAAACTATACATCAGGGAATTGTATGGACAAACCTGAATAACTTGTGAATTCTTGAATTGAAATATTTGATCAAAAACTTTGAAACTTTGATCAAAATCCCAATTATAAAAAATACACCATAAAAATAAGTGTAGACGTAGAATAAATTTTTAAATAGTAAAAGGTATAGTTTCATTTTATTTATATAAGTTATCCCATCTGCAAAAAGTATAAAACAAAAACACATTTTACGGATCCACCTTAGTATAAAATTTTTTTTAAAAGTCTAACATAAAATTCCAAATCAGCGGCGCCTTAAAACTGCCAGCATATATACAAGGAGGAAAAAGAAAAAAAATTTTAAGGTCCACCCTTGTGTCAAAAACTTTTTGAAATTCTTACATCAGGTTCTAAATCAGCGACCCCTAATTACTGCCAGCACAAATACAAAGAGAATAAAATAAAAAAAAACACATTTTCATGATCCACCCTAGTGTAAAAACTTTTTTAAAAACTCTAATATAATATTCGAAATTAGCGATCAGCGCATTTATAAAGAGCATAAAATAAAAAAGCACATACTTAGTTTATACTGCCTTACTACTGCCAACACAAATTAAAAAAAAACCCTAGTGTCAAAAAATATTTTGAAATTCTATCTCCTGGCTTACACTCGTCAAGACTTGACCATCAAGTCTTACCTTTGTGGATGAAAGACGCGGACATCAACGTGAGAGAGGTGAAAGTTCAAAAGGGAATGACCAAGAATTGACATCAAGTCTTGACGAGTGTAAACCAGTAGGTAGATCCAGGATTTGCTATCGCTTAAACTCTAAAAATCCTAAAATGCTTAAAATCTTATGTTATTGAAAATTTTAGCGATTCTGCTAAAATGCGATTCTGAGCTACATATCGCTTGGCTAAAAACTAGTTTCTTTATCCTCCGTAGGTGCGCACAAGTCTTTGCTCTGTTAGTGTGTTCAAGTCATATGCTCTGTTAGTGTGTTCAAGTATTGAGGTTAAAGCCAAAATAATAAAATTTGGACGAGTCTGTGTTAGATATATTTACATGATAATTATTTCAATTTGAATTATAAGGCAAATTATGTCTTACATATCGTTGGCAAAGTCCCTATGCTCCTCTAAATATTGGAGTAAATAGACTAATTTCTGTTGGCGTCCATTTAGGTTAGGCTAGGTTAGTGTGGCTGTCTCAAACGAGACACACTTACGCCAATGAGGCCCGTTGTGATAACAAGAGTTTATTCTTCCTATCTCTATTTAAACCATTTTTAACTGTTTACTAAGCCTAGGATTCGGTAAATAGAAGATTCCGAGAGTTCGTCGAGGTCATTGAAGAACCCGTTGCCTAAGTGGAGGAAGCGTTTTTGAGCCAGCGTTGGGCAAGTGAAGAGAAAATATGCTCTAGATTCTTCCTCCTCTTCATCTCTACAGCTTCTGCAAAAGTCGTTGTGGGGTATGCTTAATTTTTGAGCGTGTCTGCCAATAAGGCAGTGCCCTGTAAGGATCCCTACTATGGTGCTAATATGGTCTCTACTGAGTGAAATGAGTTCTTTTGAATGCTTGAGATTGAGTTTAGGCCAGATTTGCCGTGTTATATTTCACGCGTTTCCTACTGACCATTTGTTGTTGGTTTTGATGCAGGATAACTCATGTGTAAGGAGTTTACATGTAGAGAGAGGAATACCAAGGCTTGCCTTGTCTAAAGATAGTATCTGACAGGTAGTACATGTACGAGCGAGTTCATCTGCTTTGCAGTTACCTAGAAAATCCTTATGTCCAGGAATCCAGGAATCCATAGGAATGCATAGAAATATTTTAAGCTGCTCTGCCATCTCGTTTAGAGATCTGCGGCAGTTGAGAACTGTTTCAGATGTTATTTCAACAGTTCCCAGGGCTTAAAAAGCAGCAAAGGGGATGCAAATACCATGGAAGATATTTCATTTACCTGAAGGCAAGTTAACGCTTCATGTATACACTGCAATGGTCAGGGAGCCTGAAGGCTAAATTAATGATTAATGCTTCTGAGTAGACTCCTCCACTTACTTTGCCATCTTGTTTTGATCAGTCAGTAAAGATCTGAATGACATTGTGAGGTTAACGATTTCCTAGTTCCCACTCTTCTCGAGAGGGAATGGATACATGGAACTTCCTTTCAAATTCTAGTTTTTGTGTAGTGTAGTCAATAGACCTAGGTATGGGAGAGAGAAATTTTCTAATGCATGAATGTGTGTACCTTATTTAAACTGGGAGGTGGCTTCTAGGCTGATGGCACTGTTAGCGGCCATCTGTTTAGCTAGGATATCAAGTGGTGTAAGATGGAGCATTGTGTCTAATGCGTCTGTCGGAGTGGTTCTTAGGACTCCACTGATGCACAGTTCCGCTGATCTTTGAACTTTACGGAGAAGGTTTAGGTGAGTCTGTTTTTCGAGTGCTTGCCACCAGACAATAGCAGCATATAGAAAGATTGGCCTTACAACTGCTGTATATAGCCAGTGAGTTACACTTGGTTGTAACATCCTTTTACTACTACTACTAGCAGATTGGGCTTCCAGTTTGGTTTCCCAGGTAGTATAAGGCCCAGGTATTTTGCTTGATCTGAGAAGCTAAGTCTTGTATTTTCCAGTTTAGAAGGCCTAATAAGAGGTAAATTTTGTTTTCTGGCGAAAACCACTAACTCAGTTTTGTTTGGGTTAACGCTAAGCCAATAGCTGATATCCCAGTTGACTAGAGTATTTAGGCAATTTTGCATAATATCTCGAACGAAAGATGTGTATTTTCCAGAGGTAACAATAGTAACTTCATCGGCATAAACTATCACCCTGCACTCCTCTAGTTCCTGTCTTACTAAAAGTTAATTTACTGTTAAATTCCAGAGTAGGGGTGAAAGAAACGCTTCCTGAGGGGTTCGTCTTGGTATTCTTAACGTGGATGCCACTCCAAACTTTGCACTTATAATCCTGCCAACTAGCATTTGATTTATCAGTGCTATCAGCGTGGCATCCACCCCAAGCTCTGTTAGCGCATTAGTGATAGCTTTTGCTACGACGTTATTAAATGCCCCTTCTATATCAGTAAAAACTATCATAGTATATTACTTCTGATGGAGAGATTTTTCAATAACAGAAACTATGGAGTGGAGAGCTGTTTCCACGGATATACCTTTGGTGTAAGCATGTTGTGCTATTGACGGTGACTTTTTTCTATTTTAAATCTCAAGTGAATGGCGATTTATCTCTCGAGGATTTTTAGAAGAAAAGATGAGAGACTAATTGGTCGAAGGTCTCTTGGGTTTACGTGTGAGATTTTGCCTGCCTTAAGTATAAAGATAACCTTCACATTACGCCAACGTTTAGGAATGTGATTTATGTCAAGGCAGCTTTGGTAGATATACAAAAGCCGCTCCTTAATGATGCTGTGTGCAGTGGCGTCATTTCACCAAATCTTTAGGGGGGGGGGGCGAAAATTTAAATGACATAATATTTTTTTCGTAAAACATACCATTTAACAACGTATGTTTTTAGTTACATATTTTTATACACACATATATGAATTTAATACATATAACAATATACACACAGAAGCCTTTAAATCCATGGAATTAAAAATAAAAATAAAATATTCAATCCTTTAACGGGAAAAATATATATTGGATTTATTCCAGTGGATAACGACGTTGACTCTTGAGGGCAAACTCGTTAGCGAGATCTTCCTTGTTTAACTTTTTTACCATTTCTGGTTCCACAGCCATCAGCATGAAGGGACTTAAACGGACATCTCCCATTGTTGTACGAAGATACGACTTCACGCTCTTTAAAGTGGAGAAAAATCTTTCGTTGGATGCGGTAGTCACTGGCAGTGTCAAAACAATTCTGTAAATTGTACAATTCTAAACTCTGTACCATATCTATAATTGATTTTGTTTTATTTTATTTCAAATATTCTCTCGCCACACTCAATTAGTTCCTGAGAACAATTTCATCAACGTGGGTGGAATACAGTTTAAAAAATTGTATTATTGAATCTTCGGACGAAAATGTTTCCGAATCCAGATCAAATGTTTCTAATATATTCATTAGCTCTGTGTTGTCTTGAACAGAAAATTATGAGTACACAATTGTTGCTTTTTTGCTGAAATTTGAATGTTAAATACTGCACTGTGAACTCTCGAGGAAGTCTATAATAATGAAATCATAGGTTTCCTCTGGCTCAGACACGAATGTCTTATAAACGAAACACAATCGTTCTTTTAAAAGCGGTGATGCCACGCAGCTTATAGTACGATAGAATTTTGTCAAAATACGCGGCAATGGTGCTTATGGAAAAACAATCTTGTTTTGTTTATAAATCTGATTTAATCAGAAGATTAGAAGAAATACCATCGCCTTTCGTATCGGTGGCGCTCTAGTCCATGACACAAAGAACGATAACGGTTTGAATATTGCGGTGAACTATACTTTAGTTGGGCCAAAATAATATTTAACGTAATAATTATATTATCAGATATATTTTAATTAATAGTATGCGATAAAATTGGTATATTAGTAAAATAAATTTTGTAAAAATTAGACGAATTTACAAAATAACAGTGTAACCACGATTGGATGGTTTTATTGAATCGATTTATTGAATAATAGTATCAGATCCTATGATACTATCAGATCAGACTAATAGTATCAGAGCAATGCCCTCCCCCCCCAGCCCTATCCAATTGACGCCGCTGGTTGTACGACTTCTGAATTTCAATTAGAGCTATACCATCACGTCGTGGTGACTTAAATGGTTTGAAGCTATTGATTGCCCATTCGAGTTTTGTTTGTGTGAGTAGTTTTAGGGATCTATTCACAGATGGTAACTGATCTTCCCGAATTGGAGTATGACATATCTTTGAGCATCCCGGAAAGTGAGTTTCTACTAAAACATTCAAGGATTCCACACTATTGGTGGTCCAAGTACCATACTCCTTTTTCATGAAGCTTGGATTAGGGGGAGCCGTAGCTAGAATATTTCTAAGCCTTGACGCCTCTGAGGCTTGTGTTATTTTTTCACAAAAGATCCTCCAGGCTTGTCTTTGTGCTTTTTGCAATTCATTCTTGTATTTATTTAGAGCCACTTTATAGTTCGTCCACGAACCTGACGATTTAGTGGTCTTTGCCTTATTGAAAAGTTGTCTTGACTTATTACGGAGCTTCTTGATTTCCTTGTTTCACCAGGGTGGCTTTTGCTTCCCCCTTGGTGTTTTTATCGGAAAAGCGGTATCTAGAATTTTGTTAATCGAATTTGTAAGACTATTAACTAGGTAGCCCAGCGATTGTTTACAGGAGGGACAACTGCATTCAGTTGGTCCAGATGGTCCAGATGGTCCAGTTGAGAGATCTATTTTTAACGTGTCTAAGTAAATATCCCAGTTAACTTTTTTAAAGTTGCGAAAACTGCTCGGTTTTGTAGCAAAATCATCAACATCAAAAAGAATATATCTATGGTCTGAAAAGGAGTGTTCTTTTGAAATTCTCCAGTTCCCTACTCTATTGGGTATATGGTCAGAAGCAAAGGTAATATCTAAGACTTCCTTTCTTTTACTAATAATGAAAGTTGGTTCATTAACTACTTTACTTATGTTTAGATTGGTATTGAGGATGAAGTTAAAAAGAGACTCACCCCGTTCGTTGTTGTCTGAACTTCCCCAGATCACGTGATGAGCATTGGCATCGCACCCTATGAGGAGGTCTTTTGACTCCAATGCTGCAGTGGAGACCAGTCTTACCATATTCTCATCCGGGAAGACCTCGTGATCATGCGCAAGATATGCTGAGATGAGCCACAAGCTGCCTTGGCTCATCTCGACGCTTATGGCCACGGCATCCTTATTACTGAAATTAGAGAGAGTAAATGCACTCAGAGTTTTTTTGATTAGAATACACACTCTTGGCTTACCTTGTGCTTTTGTACACACTGGCGTGTATGTTGGATTCCTGAGTCTGCATACCAGGCCGCAGACTACCGACGGCTCCTGGATCAGGACGATGTCTTCTCCACTCTTAGTTAGGCGGAGGATTAGGCTGGCGGACGCAGCCTTTGAGTGATGGAGGTTAATTTGCACTACTCTCAGCATCAAAGCTGTTAGTAGGCAACTTTACCTCTACAACTGTTGTGTCGGAGTCATCGTCCGATTTTAGAAGGTCATCCTCTAGAGAGGACAACCCGAAAGTCTGCGCTATTTCCATCATGGGGCTTGGGCCCTCAGGTTCTGGTGCAGTGGAGCAGGTTTGAATGGAAGAGGCATCTTTAATTGGATTGGAAGCCTGCTTTTCCTCCAATGATGCCTCATCTGTCTTTTATATCCTCAATACGATAGACGAGAAACCAGTCTACCACGAATCGCTTAGATGACAAGAAGGCCAGTAATGTTGTATGGTAGAGGCATCTTTTAGTGGGTTGGAAGCCTTCAATTCCTCCAATGATGCCGCATCTGTCTTGTATACCCGCAATACGATAGATGAGAAACCAAAGTCTACCATGAATCGTATATATGACAAGAAGACCAGGGACTCCTGATTTATAACTAAGGTTACCGATCTAAAGTCCCCCTTTGGCTCTTCAACCCTTGTCACCTTCAAATTTGCTGTTGGCATGCCATTGTTTCCCAGCCTGATCATATCGAGGGTAGGTTTAGGGTCAGAGTATATGGCAGGGACACTAGCCCGCCCTCTTGGTCTGTTAGGGATCTGGTCCCTATTTACGACCGCGAGGTTTACACCCGTCCATACCTCACCAACCTTGGAGATGGCTATCTTATTTAGGTCCAAAGACCTTTGGTCAGCACATGTGATCAGCTTCACGTGGCCCTGATGTCATCCACTGTCGCGACAGGAAGGACCCCTACCAGGAAATTCCTTTATGAGCGGAATTAGGCAATATGCTTATCCGCACTTATCACTTATCAGGCAATATGCTGTCATTAAAATCGCCTTTAGCATTTACCGCAATGGTAATTTGCCCAGATGTAAACTCGCTGAACAATTTAGGAGTGGCTGTGGTACAACAGATTTTCTTTGCCTTCGGCAGAGGAACCTCCTCTTGAGATCTTTGACGCTTATGGGGTATCGGTTTGGGTTTAGGGGAGTCTGTGACTCCTCCAAGATGCGCACTGCCCACTTCCAGGACGACTTCTGGTTCTCGGTACGATGGTTTTCGGGGATTCGGGCTATGCGATCCCGTACTCTCAACGCTGCTTTCCGAGCAACATTACTCTTCCTTTTAGTGAAAGTCGTTCCTTTAGCCGAGGCTTTCTTGCAACGTCCACTGATGCTAGGCTTGTTGGCCACTACACCAGCTTCTGTCACTGGTTGAGCGTTTAAAGACTGCGCGTCTGTAGGCTGTTGGCCAGGAGTAGCGTTAAAAGACCGCGTGTCTGGTGTTGCAGAAGGCTTGACCCGATTTGCATTTAAAGACTGCCCGGCTATGGTTTTTAATTGTTTAGTGTACATCATCTTGTTTGTGCGACCACCCCCTCCCCATCAAGATGAAGAAAGTTACACCGACAGGCTCTGAGACCGCTCCTCGAAAGGGATTAGGTTCACATTTAGGGAACGAAGGAACCCTCTGAGGCGGCCAGGTATCAGAGAGGTGCCGTTCCAATACAGTAGGTATACATCCTGACTGCAAACCATTCAATGGGCACGGTAACGCATTACACCTTGGATTAGGGGGCGAGTGACTTTTAGTTCGCTGTTCTACAAAAGGACTGCAGGCTCCGCAAAGCCATAAGGTAAGACTTTACAGAGAGGAACCACTCCCACCAGCAGCATTGTGTCATTGCAACTTAAGCCACTACATCTCGTCAAGATTGTCACTCAGGTAATGGTGGCGTCCATTTCCTTAAAAACATTTTTGATTAATTAAATTAGAAACAGATAGTATAACGCTATTAATAATTAAAATTTACCTTGTTTTTGACGCTTTTTTATTATGAAGCGATGTTTTAAAATTTTAGCGCCTACAATTTTGTGTTGCTAAAAACTTAATAATTTTAGCAATTATTAGCAAAGTAAAAACACTTGGAATCGCAAATTAACTGATTTTAAGCAATAAACAAATGCTAAAGCCAGCTGTTTATTAATCCGTTTCATTTTGTTCATGGCTTAATTTTAGCGATGAAAATTTGAAGATGATTTGTGGGTTAGAATCGCAAATGTCGCCAAAATTCGCTAAAAATAATTTAGCACTTTTTAGTGATCGAGATTTAGCTATAGCACATCCTGGAATCCACCTACAGGTCCTCCACAGCTACAGATTACACTGTATTACAAACATTTGCTGCCAGTTTCCATTTCTGAAAGCTTAATTTCGATAAAGAAGAAAACAAACACACAAATAAAAATAAGAAATTCGTTTTATCCAAATTTTTACGTGTCACAAATCTACAAAGAGGCACGCAGAGCGAGAGAGAGAGCGATAAAGAGACTTGCGCAATCGGCTACCCGTTTATTAGTCTGATCCAGTGTTACCATATGGGCAAATAAAACTTGTTTTGCCAGTTTTTTGAGAGGGTAGACAGTTTTCCATTTTTTGCCAAAAAAAATAAAGGTTTTTCTTATTTTACCCGGTTTTTCAAGTTTTTACGATTAAAACAATGCTTACTAGTTTTATGAATTAAATACAATATAAACTGTATGTTACTACAAAAATATAAGTAACATTTGAAGCTGCTATTACTAATTTTCACTCCCTTTCAAAAATGTAATTATGTGGTAGCGCTGTCGCTATTATTGTTGCTTTCGTTGTTTCTGTTCCTTTGTCTCGTTTTCCACTCGTCAAGACTTGACGGTCAATATATGTATATGAACACATATCGCTACCTTAATATAGAAAGGCCCTAACTCATTTTTTTGAAAATTAATTTTTTTTACAGATTTTTGCAAAAAAAAAATGTTATAGTACAAAAATTGCTGCAGAAACATTGCTACAGCATTTAATTGGTTAGTGTCTTAAAAATAAAAGCCATTTTAAGAAAATTGGGACCCGCAAAATTAGAATTTTTATTAAGTTTTTTCCATCTCCTGTAAAGTAATAAAAAATGAGTTAGGGCCTTTCTATATTAAGGTAGCGATATGCATTGAAACTACAAAGAAATTGTAGAATTTCTTACAAGAATTGATGTAAATGATTCCCAGTTTTTAAGAAATCCTTAAGACATTTATTTAGGAACCGAGGTATATTCGGCTTTAAGTTCTACGCATAAATTATCCAAAATAGATGAAATGGATTTTAGAGAACATTGTTAAAAATTTTATGTTGAGTTATACAATTGCTTATTAGAAAAGTTTGATTTTAAAAATAATTTTCTAAAATGTGTCGAATTTTAACACCTACGAATATTTTAAACATGCAATATTTCACTATTTTAAATTTGTGTGTTATTCTACCTAATGTCATTCAATCAGGAAAATTGCAAGAAATTGACGATGAGTGGCATGAGTTGCGCCACTGAATGAAAATAATATTGAAAATTTTTGGAAAGCAATTTTTGATCAGAAACGTTGAGATAATTTGGAAGTCTTCCTATTACTTAGAAAATTAGCTTATGCTGTTTTAATGATTCCTGTTGCAACAGCAAATGTTGAACTTTTTTTCCACAAATAGATATTAATAAAACTAAAATCATAAACAAATTAGAAATTTCCAACTAGTGTGGGATTCTTAAGCAAAAAAAAAAACACTCTAAAAAAATTTGCAATTATATCCAATTGATATAAAATGTATTTCTTATTTTGGGTGCTACAGATTTAAGAAAAAATGCTTTCTATAATTGCTGTTACTTCAAGAATCAATAAAACAGTATAAACAACTTTTCCTTGTAATGAAAATACTTGGAATTATCTCCACATTACTTAAACTAATCCACTGAAATTAATCTGATTTATTCATGTGTAATACCATTTTATACAGGATATAATTAACTATGATCTGAAAAATTGGTAATGACATTTACTTTCATATAAATCTCAAATGTTTATTTATATAAATTTTTATGTTTTTTAATAAGATAAAATTTAAATGATTTTAGTCAATGATTGCGATTGTTTTTGTTGTGTTTAATTATCAATTAAATTTGTATACTTTTTTCGAATACAATAATAAAAATTTAAAAGGACAAAAATTTTAAATATAAATATATGTTTTATTTCAAGTTTTTTCACCAAAAAAGTTTTTTTATATTAAAGCTTTTTTAAAAAATATGGCAACACTGGTGTGCTCCAATCTCAATACTCAGACGCACATACACGGCGCACTCACCTGCTGGTTAGGGCTGCCACAGTCGAATTTTTTTTACTATAATTCCAAAAATTGCTTCAAACTTAAGAAAAAAAATTAACATCCAAAACAAAAGTTTATCAAATATGATCAATCAAAAAATTAATTATTTTAAATAAGTTTTGAAGTATCTAACGAACATATAATTTATAGTAAATATAGTTGATACATAAATATTCAATTAAATTTATTATTTTATTGTACATATGGTTGCGCAAGATCAATACAATATAAATTTTTTTTAACAAAAATGAACAAAAATCATAAAATAAAGTTAGTTAAATTTAAAAAAAAAATTGCTAATAATTCCTAAAGCATACAAATTTTCAACGTTTAAGCTAACACAGAGTGGGTGGCCAAATTAATTAGGACAACCTTTAAAAAGTTAATTTTCTTCAAAATGTTTATAAATTTTACAGAATTGTCAAGCTTCAAGAATAATTTATGCGTAAACTGTATACCAATATGTCTTTCCAATTAAAATCTATCAGCTCAAGTAATCGCTAAAAATCTATAAATATAACTCATTTTCTGTTTGTTTAAAATGTCTTTACATTTCGGGAACAATAAATTTAAATTAATATACTAATGCAATATTGTGATTAATAACGAATATTACTTTTAACTAAATGAAAGGTAGTTAAAAATGCAATTTTGAATTTTTATTATTTTTACAACAAAACAAACTTTTGCTTAATTTTTTTATTTATTAATAAAATGATAACTTCACATTTTAAAGGTTGTCCCTAATAATGTGGCGATTCACTGTATATCGATGGTTAAGTGCACAAAAGTGATAAGTGAAAATTTTTAAATTCTCATAAAAGCTTATTTTTTACAGAAATGTAAGAAAATAAACATATAAATAAATAAGATAAAATATATATATAAATAATATATATATATAACTAAATAAGAAAAATAACATTCTGAAGACTGAATTAAATATGGAGGGAGACGATACCCAATGGCTGAATTTGTCTTCAGCAACAGCACTTAAGGTCAATAAATGTCAGCCTGTCATTGAGCATGACATTTCGGAAACTCATGAAGATGCTCTTGAGTTTATATCCGAATACATTATCCCAAGGCTCACTCTAAGACACGAATTCGAAGACGTTGGTCCTTCTACTTCTTACTCGTGGGTAGATCAGGTGTCGCAAGGTAGTCTGTGCAAGTCCAACGCAGAAGTTGTTGGCAAACGGAAAAAGTTGGAAGAAATTTCCTCAGCTCAACATTTAGGCGATCTAATGTTTAGAGCTATACAAAGTGTCGCACTGCCGGAAAATGCTGCCAAATTTTTTTTAAATGCCGCATCAATTTTAGACTGCGCAATCTCAATAAAAAAATTGAGAGAGCAAAAAATCAAGCAACGATTGAGCGGCAATAAAAAAATTAAAATAATTTTGACATTGAGTAAGTCATAATTTTTAACGGCGTATTTTCTTACCTGGCTTTTTAATATTGTATTTAACTTGTAAAAATGTAAACAATTCAATGCTTTGCATTATATTAAAGCTTTTAGCATATCATACCAGAACGCTCTATTATGTTTGTAAAAAAAACTAATATATATTTTAATTTTTGAAGCAGTATATTGAAGCTTTAAGGAGATCGTTCTAGTACGCTAGTAAGCCTTCCGATGAACTTATTACACAATTTTTACGAAAAACCGCAATTAAATATTTAATTGGTTAATATGTTAATAAAAGTGGGTTTTTTAATCTTTCCCACTATAAAAACTGGAGTCTTTCATTCAATATGAAGTATATAGGTAGGAAGGAAAGGTATAAATAAATGGAACAATTCGAACATATTAAAGTTATTTATGGGAACTATCTAATAAAATCATTCGAATTATTCAATAGTTCAAAATCATTCATTCATTCGATAGTTTTTTCATTTCGCAATTTGTTTGCTTGCCTTTAAATTATTGCACGAAGTTTGGTTAATAAAGGAAAAAAAAATTATATATTTAAAAGTTCATAGCACTTTGAAGTACCCGATGCTACTACTCGATAGAATTAATTGTTATGCCAAATTAATGAATAAAATTATTTCAGCAAAAATATCTATATCCTTACTATTATATAAAAGAATTTTCACGTATCTGCGACGACGCTAAACTTAAAAACTGCTGAACCGATTTTTGTAATTATTTCACTAATATGTTTATATGTTATGCCAGATGTTTGCCTTAAAATCATGCATCCTTTATTTTTTTTAAACAACTTTTAAATGTTATTAAAATTTAAATTTATAAAATCGCTAAAAAAACCAAACATAAAAATTATTGCTCCATTAAATTGATGGACACACAAGCAGCATAAAGCTTTATCTCTCTTTTCCTCTGCTATGGAGTTTCTCATTGTTTCTATTTCGGTGTCGGCAGCGTTGGCAGATTTGTTTAAAGAAACTGTAAGTTCCATAAAAAAAACCCTGTATTTTCAACGAAAAAACTGTAACCCTAAAAAAACTGTATTTTCAACGAAAAAACTGTAACCCTTAAAAACAGAAAGTGTAATTTTGTTGGTATTTATTAAAATGAAAATAATAAAAAACAATTCATTTCGAAAAAATATACACAAACACATAATCAGTTAAATAAAATCTTTAAATAGCATTTGTGTTTATGAATAGATCTTATTTTGTTTCTGAAATTAGATTTCATTATTTCTCGTAAATTTACTTGTCAATTTTTTTGTACATTTGGTTTGATTTATCAAACTAAATACAAATGTATTCTTTCTTAAGAGATCTTTTGTTCTTAGAATTCCACAAAGTGCTCGAGTCTGCAACTTATTTCTAAGTTTTGTTTTATTAATTACTGAAAATATTCTTTCAGCATTTGCAATGGCTATTGGAATGCATAAAACAGCAGAAACCATTTTTCCTAGAAGGAGAAATGCTTCACTGCCATCGCTTTTTTTATTTTTAAAGTAGATTCCCAAAAAACTTAAATATTACTGTCAGCATTTAAATTTAAATCGCTAATATCACTTTGACGTAATTCGCTCCATTCATCATCAACATTTGTCAAATGTCGACTCAATTTCGATATAGATGGTTGATAAGTATTTAAAATTTTACTTGGAGACAAAAGTTCCACATCCTTTAAAAATTAATTTTCAAATTCAAATTACATTAAGAGTTTATTACATAGTTCAACCTACAATTTTACGCAATGTTCTGTGAAATCGATTTCCTCCGATTGTAGTAATTTATGAGTTGACATCAATGCTATAGACTTTTCACTACATAAATAAATGTCTTTCAGAGGCTTAAGATTGCCAATATTGTTAATATTAATTTTTTAAATTCAATTACGTTACCAAACTCATCTTCCAGTTTTTTTTATAACCACATGTAAAAAAATCAATGACAACCAAATTGACATATCGAAGCAAATTCTTGAAGCCTTCCATGTTATTACAGGGATGGTAAATTTGCAATGATGGAATATAATTGCAGGGCTACAATGTTGTCACAGGGCATTTATTTATAAAAAATTTTAACTATCAAAAATAAAAATCCAAAAATATTTCAATTTATTATTTCACATTTTAAATTTAAAAAAAAACTGTAGTTTGCACTACGAGTCAATTAAAAAACTGTAAGCCTGCTCAAAAAACTGTAATTTACAGTTAAGACTGTGAATATGGCCAAGATGGGTGTTGGGTAGCTTTGCCCATTTATACTCTCCCATATTGAGTTTGTATTAATAAGCTCTTAAAAGAACATACTGAAAACAGCCCAGTGGTATATGGACACAAGACGTTACAAAGTATTTCTTAAATGCAATCTAGCTGCAAGGCCTCCAATATATGTACACAATTCTGAACTACATTTGTTCAGGCACGGCTGTTAAGCAACTGATGACATCTACCTTAAACAGAATACCGCTTTTTCCAGAAATCTTATAAAACTTTAGGTCATTTTTTTGTGCTCTGATTTATATTGCAAAATTAAATAAATGTAAAATGGACGGACTGTCAAAAGCAAGCCTACCGACAGACGGATAATGTGGAATACAGGTACAGAGACGGACATGTAAAAATGCAGACGAATAGTTAAAAGAAGAAATATTTTTAAGCTGGAACAAAAACTGACATATGCATTTACAGTAAGGGGGAGCGAAAATTATTTGTTTGTTGCAAATTTTATGTAGCCCGGCCGCGGTAAAGTTGAGAATGAATGAAAACTTTACTATGAAGTGTGTGCGCATTAGTTGAAAGGTATTGCTAAGAAAGCACTGTTAGATGTGGTGTCAGGGAAAATTCATTAGTAAAATCTTTAAACTAAAATTATTGGAACAATGTATAACCCAAAACTACTTACTTTAAATCATGCTTTTAGACAATTATAAATCTTTCAAAAACTTTTTATTCGTGTTAAATAAACAAAATTAAAATTTAGTTTTTATATGAAAGGAAAATATATTACTGAGGGAAAATATTATCGAGATATAGTAGATATATCTTTATCTAAATCTATATATATACTGTTATATAAAAGGAGATTCACGAAATTTTAAGCCAGACAAGCTCGGTAACCGCTGAACCGATTATTTTTTTATAATTCTTTATATTTGTTCTTTGATTAATATTTGATAATTTTGATAAATCATTGTTTATTCAATTCCTATGATAATTTCCAGTGTCATAGCTTACTAAGTTTTTCGAAAGAAGTCTATTTTTTTCATTATTAGAAAATTCACGTATTTTATTTGATGCTTACATTGAACTAGCAGCACTACACAACAGGAAACAATGGTTTCCTCTCTTTGTCGCGAGAGCTTCTCATAATATAACACGACAGTCGTGTTGTGTTGTTGCTTCCATGGAGATTCTTCCTGCCGTACAGTGTTGATCAATTTTCCTTGCAAATTTTTTGAGGGGAGTTGCCAAAATGAAGTTATAAGCATAAATTATTTTTTGTAGCCTTGCCAGCTAACTTTTCCCAACTTGAGAATGTATTAGTCTATCTATCCGTACAATCCATCTATTTATCTATACTATTAAAAGCGTTGTGACACTGCACGGATGTTTGACAATCACGCGAGAACCACTGAACCAATTTAGACACCATAGTTACCAAACGATTTGTTATTTCAACGAAATCGTGATAGGTTATTAATATTTTGCCACTACTACTTTTCACGTCTAACCGCCCAAAAATCAATAAAAATGCTATATATCAAACGATTTTGGTTGTATAATACTACGTTTAAATTGGACCAAATGACTCATTTGAAATCAGTCATTCAAATGTGCTTACATTGGTTTTTTTGCGAAAGTATCTTACTGCGTTTGACAACTGGGTCTTTGTTTTTTTTTTACTGGTTGATATTGATGACGATAGACGTGCATAAAATGATTTGTTGTGTGACGTTTTCCTTTGTATTTAGTGTGTTCGATGTTTTTTTTTACATTCTTCATTGAATGCGTTTGAAATAGTTTGTAATAAGTTGTAAGAACGTATCCAATTTCATCCATTTATTTTATATGAGTTAAATTGCAACTGAGAATTTGTATGGGAAAAGAAATGACTTCGTTTCTCATTTAGTTGAATGGGCTGAAATGAGTCATTTAACCCAATGTCAACGTAATATAAGACAAAAATTTGGTAATGTACTTTGTAATATTTAAAATTTTTTTTCAAATAAATTATTTTTTAAGCTGTAGAACTTTGTAAAAAGTATAATAACATTTTGAAAAAATAAAATTTTATGCAAAAAATAATAGGGGGTGGTAGCAATTTTTAATGATAGAAACTGCTTATTGAATTTTGTGTCAAAATTAAGCAATTTTTTTCAGATAAATGATATGTACTATGAAAGAGTGTGGAAAATGGAAACTGAAAAAAAATTGCTACAAGAAACCTTTTGGCTTGTTTTCTGAGCAAAAATTGACTATTTTAAAGGTTTTGTGAAAACAATATAAAACATTGAATTGGTGAAGTAACGGTTAATTTTTTCTCATTTCTCCAAATTCACTTAATTGACCTTTCGACAAAGGAAATTTGATGAACATCGATTTACAAATGGCGGAGATGCAAGGTTGCCAGCCAAAATTCGAAACAATTCCCACGAAAATTACCTTTTTCCCAAAGTAACTTAAATTAAATACCACCAAAATTCCCATGCTAAAAGTAAACAACAAAAAATTCCCATAGCAATTAAAAAATACCAAAAAATACCACGATCATTAAAAATTACCACAAAAACACCACACGTTTTAAAAATACCACCAAAAATCCCATATGCATTTAAAAATCCCATACGTATTTAAAAATAGCACGAAAAATTCCATATGTATAAGAAATTTTAAAAATTTAGAAATACCAGAAATTTTTGCATTTAAACAAGCAGAAATAATAGACACGTCGATTGTTAAAAATTTTGCATTTATTGTCTTTGTTTCAAAACTATAACAAATTGTTTGACATAAAGTTATTTGTTATACATATCACATGTTTTCGTCTTATATTTGAGATCGTGAATTTTATTTGTTTGTTTCCACTTAATATTTTAATATTTTCCACTTAATATTTTCAAAAACGAAATAATGCTTATAAAAATATAATAATAAAAAATAAACAAAATAAAATAAAAATATTGTTTTCAAAAATATTTGTGCTTTTTGACTTCAGATATAAATATTTTTAATTCATTAAGAACGTTTTAGAACAATATTAGTTTTGTTTTTTGTGTTCGTATAAATCAGGGATGGGAAAACGTGCGAACACATTTTTAACTCTTCTTTTACACTAACTATTTACAACTAAAAAACTAAAGAAAGAATAGTGGTATTCAATGAGCGCCGTATTTGTGATGTTAATAGCGTAAGAGCGATATTTTTACAGAAGCTTATTTTGCGAAGAGCACAGCTTACGACACAAAATCGTGGTGTAAACAGAGCATATCATGCGTATAATGATTGCAACTGTGATTTAATTTTGATTTTAAAAGATAATTGCTCACCAATGGATTCGATAAGTAAACTTGCAAATATTGTCTATTATTGTTTTGGTAGTACTTATATATTTCACTTTTTTTTTTGAATAATTTTAAAATAATTTTTGTAAGCTTGCATGCAGAATTTTCAGAATTTTAGTCAGAATTTTTTCAGAAAAGAATGCGCTATTAGTTCTTATGCAAATTTGTGATGTCAACTTGTTCTTTAAACAAGTATGCAATTTAAACGCTTATACTAAGGCTAAGTTCGAATAAATGTACAGCTTAAACTTATAGCTTTACTCTTCTCTATATATACGTCGATCATCGAATACTATGATTAAGATTTTTATTATTATTGTTATTTATTTAGACAAATTGTTGACATTTAAGACTTAAATCTTTTACATGCCGCATATAAAAATAGATAACAACTAATTAAAAAAACTATAATAAACTGTTACTGCTAAAGTAATTGCAAAGATATTAATTTAAATAATTTTAAGATTATTTTACTGAGTCATCATATAAAATTGAATACAATTCAATTATTCGAGGATAAAAATACAAAAGAAAACTGTTTCAAATATAAATAAAAATCATCAAGATAATTATGCCAAAAAATTTATATTGAAATGAAAAAATTTAAGGAAGTAATTAAAAATTAATTTGAGTTTTAGTAACGGATAACAAGATCAGAAACAGGAGAGATAGAGTAAAGAGAAATAGGTGAAGATTAAATGCTTAAAGTGCTTAGGGTTGGAAATTGTTTTAATGTTGCTTGGAATTCCATAGTCTTATAGCACTATCGAAAAACAATAGGCTAGAGTTTAGGTAGTTATGCCTCGAAATAACAAGGTTCATGCTTCTGTTTGACCTACAAAAGTTATCTTTTCAAATATGTAAGACCTTATGTAAGAAAAATCAATTTCTTGCTTCAAGATAGCTGAGAAAGTTACAGCCTAATAACTGCTTCTAAAGGGTGTTATATGCTCATATCACCGAAAACCATAAACATAGCGTGTAGAGTTGTTAAATGGAACTAGAATTTTGTGCATAGATCTCGAGTCAAGTTTGCTATAAACGACTTCCGCATAAGAAAATATTGGCAATAACAGCTGTAAGACAAGCTATTTTCTAGTTTCAACAGGTACGAACGCAGCAGTCATCCGAAGATTTCTGAGAACATAATAAATTTTACTAACGCAGAAGTTTACATGATCTTCGCAGTACAACGACGAGTTTATTTGGTAGCCGAGATTAGTAGCCTTTCTGTCAAATTTTAGCTCAACGCCATTTAGGAAAATAGGGGGAATATCGAGATTTATATAAGGTGTTTGTGAAATCGGTAACACATATGATTTAAGAAGGTTCAATTCCAGCATATTAACTCCACAATTAATCTTCGTTAATCTTCCAAAATTTTGCTTAATAAAAGTGAAAAAAATGTTTAAGAAACAATTCCCTAATTTCCCATGCAATTAAAAAATACCACGCTGAATTCCCACGCCAATTAAAAAATACCCCGCTGAATTAAAAAATACCATGGGAATTCCCAAAAAAAAAAATCCCAAGATCAATTAAAAATTACCACAAATGGGATTTTTCCCACAATACTATCAACCTTGCCGAAATGTTTGCTTGCAAATTAAAAAAATGAAATTTCAATCGCTTTTTTCTCTTTCTAATTCTAAAGGAAATATGTTATATTGAGAAAATCTGTAGTTTTCAAGATATCGTAATATTTTTGATTTTGTAATAACGGAAATTTTTTCAATATTCTAGATATTTGTATAAAATATTTTCAAAAAATCTTTCGTTTACCGTTATTTTTATTAACGACTTTTCATAAAAAATTGCAAATTCATTGTTTTTGTACTGAGAAAATCTATAGTTTTCCAGATATAGCTAAAAGTTTGATGTCATAGTAATGGAAATTTTTCAAAACTTAAGAAGAATATTCATGTTTAGAATCTAAGTTAAAAAATTACATTTCTGAATTACAAATTATAATAATCTGTTATGCAGCAGACCTTATTAAAAAATCAAAATACAGTAAAGCCAAGCAACTTTCTGTCACCATAACAATTACTGTAAGAAGGTAATTCAAATTAAATAAAGTAGATCTTTAATATTTATACAATTTTTTAATTATAAAACAAACACAAATATTTTTATATTTTGCATTTGAAGATAAAACAAAAAAACTTTCATTCTAAGATTTAAAATTTTTACATGTTATTTAATATTTTTATCGCAGGCGAAGCAGAGGGTTAAAGGTTTTCTACAAGTAGCTGAAGGATCTGTAACTTGATAGCCATTAGTTATTTAAGAAGAATTTATCATTAAGTAATATCAATGCCGCCGATTTTTATCACTGATGTATACTTCCTGCCACCAAAGAACATTTAATGGCTTTTGCTTACGATTGCAGTATTATATATGATAAATAATTAAATGATGATGGAGTTTAGAGCAGACATCTGCACGAATGCATTTGAACGCCACTTCAACGCAGTTGCTTAAAAAACAAATACTTATTCTCTTTCATTCTCAGTTAAGGAAAAAATAAAAGCAAAACATTAATGTAACAGTACTCAAATCAGATGTGTTTTTGAAATGAAATTTTCTTGCATATATTGTGTTGTTCCTGGTTTACACCGAGTACTTACATACTAGGGAGTCCAATCCCGAAAGCTTTCCTCGATCCCGGGATTATCAGGATTGAAAATCTCAATAAGGGGTTCGCGGGATTAGTTCGGGATTGGAAACTTTAAGAAGTAAATAATTCAAAATGTTTTTAACACAATTTTTTATTATTTATTACTTGAAACAAAAAAATCTAAATTAATTCTTTTATAGAGCAACAAAAGAGTATTTACAATTGCGTTTTTTCAGTTTATTGAAAAAGCCCCGTGGTATTGATATCACGTATTACCGAGCGGTTTTTATATTATTTGAGGTTTTACATGAAATCTCTAAAAACCAACAGTATGGTAATTTAAAGTAGCCCAATGATATGTTTAACGAACGTGGTTTTTATAGTTCAATAAACCACTGATAGGTTACCAGTTATTTTCTACTTGCAAAAACGAAAGAAGCTCAAAATGCAAGTTAAACTTTTTATGCCATATATTAATAAAGTATATCAAATTGGTATACTTTGGCATAGTAACAAAACGCTATAGTGGAAGGTTTCCAACAAAAAATTCTATTTTAAAGGGTACTCATAATATTGGTTTTCAACTATGGCAAAAAACCACGATTCCACACATTTGTGAATGTCCTTATTGTTAATAAACACAAAAAAAAACTTAAATAATATTAAGGATTAGCAAACTGTGTTAATTTATAAAACAAAAATTATAAAAAAATTGAATACAGGACAGTTTAAAGTATTATTATATAAATTTTGGTTTTTTAGACATATAACGCACTGATGAGAAGCACCGTTCTGATTCTATACTAGTTGGAGAAATAGTTGTACGATAATCGTAAACAATTTGTTAGCTTCGATCACGATTGCCTTCACCACAAAAGAAATTATTTTCTAAGTCATAATATCTGACAATTTTGAAATACATATATTTTTTCATATATTTTTTTATTTCGATGCTTCCAAGGTATATTAACCCAGGTACTATAAGACGCGAATGCGCTGCCGGCTTTTAGGTCTTTTATGTCAAAACCAAGTAATGTAAGCCCACACAAACAAATAAGGGGATTTTTTAAAATTTAGCCTCAACTCTTCTTAAAATATTTTTTTGCTAAGTTTGCAGTTTTTTTATTGTTTTAAATGTTGAATTTTTCTTATTGTTGTGCTTGATGTGTTAAAAGTGCGAAAAGTTGAATTTCTCATATTTGCAACTGCATTTTGCATCAACTCTTACTTCATTGAAAAAACTTTTTTAAATAATAAACATATAAATAGCTATAGGGTTAATACAATTTTATATTTGCAAATATTTTCTTTCAAACAATTCCGAAATCTTGAAAATAAATGTAAATTAGTTGTGGCATTAAATAATAAAATGCCCCTTTTTTGTTTTTAGTACATTCTTCACATTTTAGTATTCAGAAAGTAAACAAAACTGGACGTAGTAATCTATGTATTACAAAACTGACCACAATTTTACCAAAATGCTCGTAAATAATTGTACATATATAAAATAATAAACAATAATATTAAGACTTAGTGCTTGGATATTTTAAATGTTTTTGGGATTTATTTTATTAAAAGTTAAAATAATGAGCAACGATATATAAACTTTTAAGGTATATTGCAACCTATGATCGGGACTAGAAAAAAAAAACACTGAAAATTGGCAGAATGACGCACTTTAGAAATTTAAGTTCTAAAAACCGGTTTTTTTACTGGTTATTTACTATAAAATATACGATTTTTTGAAATTTTGATTGCGAAAGCTGCTGATATGGATAATATATTAAGATTTCAGATGATTCGGCTGAATAGCTTTTGTTTTCGCTACAACACATTGCCGAAAAAAGTAGTTTTGAGATAAATGAGTGTAAATAGAGTGAGTATGGTGTTTGTGCTGTGCACTCGATACCTGCTAAAACGGCTGTAGTTAGAAGCGGAGATTTAACAGTATATTCCCAAAAAAATATATTTACTTTTGAAATATAAAAAAAAAGATTAAGAAGAAAAAGAAGATACAAATTCTAGACAACCGGCGCCTGTCTTAAAAGGGAACATATGTTCATTTTAGTACTTCAGTCTGTTATGTTTATTACATTTATTTTATAAGTGTGATAGTTGAATTAAATTTTTAATTTTATAAATATTTATAGCAGTTAAATTGCGATTACAATTAGTAACAATTAGATTATATTTGAAAAACAATTACAATCATTTTATAATCCTTGAGGGAGATGTTTTTGATAAGTACACTCGGAAAAAAAACCAACAGTGAAACTGTTAGATCCCATCCAACAGATGAGTTTTTGAAATTAACAGTCTGGATTGTTGATAAAATAACTATTTTACTCAATTCTCATTTGAATTTTTAATTGTCCTGCACTAGGATGGCTGATATCAATATATATTCACATAAAAGAAAAGAAAATTCAGTTAGGAACTGAGTAAAATAGTTATTTTATTGACAGTACAGACTGTTAATATGAAAAAACTCAACTGGGATTTTCACTGTTAATCTCTCTGTTTTTTCTCTGAGTGTAATTGATAACGATTTCAAGTTATCAAAAAATAAATACGACTACTTGGAATTACGAAAATAATCGAAAAAATTCAAAAGTTATCAAGAAAAAATTATCCGACTAATTTTAGAAACTATTTTTGATTCTGTTTCAGGTCGACTCGCTTCGTTTCAACGGTGAGGTTGTGAAGTGCAACCAGTCATTTTTAACTGAAATCGCCCATACGCTGATTTATGGTTCCTTTTTTGTTACCGCCGCTAATGCTATACATGGCTTGTATAGCATTTATTTATAAAAAGAAGAATACCTGACGCACCCTAAACGAGTTGAAGCGAACTGCGGAACAGCTGATTTTTTTTAGTGATTATCGTGACTATAATATTAATGATTTAATATTTTATTTTTTTAGTGTTTGCGTATTTTTATAATTCTATATGTGAACGTTAAATGTGCATTTGATGTAATTTATCAAAAAAAAAATGCATTTATTTATCTATATTTCCCATATACACACTGGGCTATTGTGTATATGAAAGTAACACGTCATTGTGTATAGTATTTTTAGTGTTTGTATATGTCTCGCCATGTACAAGTTGTCGTTGTCTCTTTCACCCATATGTTTTTAGGACAATCGTCAAAAGCAAATGCTAATATACTCTTTGAGCAGGAGTTAATTATTCTGTAATAATATTGTAGCCAAGTGGCTTTCGATTTATTTATTTATTTAATAGTGTAACAGACCAGGCCGGCCATAAATTACAGCCACTAAGTTAACAAATAAGAAACTGTTCATTATTTATATACATAAAACAAAGTCGTGAAATGTGTTTGAAATACCATAACTCAAGAACGAAGCATCCGATATGCTTCGGGATTATTTTGTTGTGTTTGTAATTATAAGGACAAGTTTTTGCAGACTTTTGCCACACCCCTTTCACCGCCCACAAATCAATAACAACTATATATTTGTGACAGTTTTGGCCGTATAAGACTAACATTTAGTAATTCCTTTTTTTATTTTATTGTCGGAAACTTTATTAAAAATGGGTTTCCGTGCTCCCTTTTATCACCCACAAATCAATTACAATGCTCTATTTCAGACGATTTTGGTCGTATAAGGATTAATTTGTAGACTTACTGTCGGCAACTGTACTTAAAATGGGTTTCCACGCCCCTTTTACCGCCCACAATTCAATGAAAATGCTATATTTCAGACGGTTTCGGTTGTTTAAGATGAAAATTTGGTTAAATAGCTTGTATGGTTACTTTCAGCAATTGTACTTAAAATGGAAGTGGTAGCTCTATGTTTACGCCCCTCTTTCAGAGAATAAGCATGAAGTGAAGCACGGTTCGATTGGTTTAAACTATATTAAGCTCAAATTTTGGCACTCGATTTGTTTTGAGTTCTAGATGGTTTAAGGGGAAAATATTTTACCACACCCTCTTTGCCCGCCTACAAATCAACAAAAATGCTGTATTTTGGACGGTTTTAGTTGTATTAGACTAAAATTTGCAAATTTAGTTTATATAGTTACATTCGGCAACTATACTAAAAATGGTAAGAATATAAAATATTTTTCTCCAATTAGCATGAAAATTCGTATATGGCAGTAAGGCGGTGGAAGGATAACGTCTGCCGGGAAATATCTTTACACATACAATTCTTCGGTACATGGCTTTGTCACTGAACTCCTCCTAAACTATATTCGAGTGGATAATTAGGAAATAAGTTGAGAAATTGTTATGATACTTTCACTAAACCAATCCTTTTTATGCAAACAAAATTACAAAAATACAAAATGAATAAACATAATCAAAAAAAAATCTTTAATTTTTATGATAGGCTTGATTTTTCGATCGTATAAAACGTTTTTGAATTTTTACGATAGAAACTTTAAATAAACCCTACATTTATGCATACCATATGGAAGAACATTAAAATCGCACAAAACAGCACTTTCATTTTTGATTTATTTTTTTCTATTTCACCAAAAAATAAAATTAGTACTAAAAACTTTTTGTGTGTTTCAGGTTCGAAAGATCAGTCCTGAGTTGTGCATGTTTTTATATTGAAACTTTGTGTATATGTACTAGGAGATGAAGTGATTGTAACTTTATACATAAATATTGCCACGCCTACTTTTACCGCCCCTTCTTTACTGATTTTTCGATCGTATAAAACGTTTTTGAATTTTTACGATAGAAACTTTAAATAAACCCTACATTTATGCATACCATATGGAAGAACATTAAAATCGCACAAAACAGCACTTTCATTTTTGATTTATTTTTTTCTATTTCACCAAAAAATAAAATTAGTACTAAAAACTTTTTGTGTGTTTCAGGTTCGAAAGATCAGTCCTGAGTTGTGCATGTTTTTATATTGAAACTTTGTGTATATGTGCTAGGAGATGAAGTGATTGTAACTTTATACATAAATATTGCCACGCCTACTTTTACCGCCCCTTCTTTACTGATTTTTCGATCGTATAAAACGTTTTTGAATTTTTACGATAGAAACTTTAAATAAACCCTACATTTATGCATACCATATGGAAGAACATTAAAATCGCACAAAACAGCACTTTCATTTTTGATTTATTTTTTTCTATTTCACCAAAAAATAAAATTAGTACTAAAAACTTTTTGTGTGTTTCAGGTACGAAAGATAAGTCCTGAGTTGTGCATGTTTTTATATTGAAACTAGGTGTATATGTGCTATGAGAAGAAGTGATTGTAACTTTTTACATAAATATTTCCACGCCTACTTTTACCGCCCCTTCTTTACACACTGCTTACACCAAAATTAACTTTAAATTTTAACATTTCTTAATCAGCTATTGCGAATATTAAATCAATTGTAACTTCTAACTAAGCCCACGGAGGCCGCTTATTTCTTGGGAAATTAGTTTTTAGTACTAGCATTCCATTCAGTTTCGGCAGCTTTCTGCTAACCAAGTAAGATTCTTTCTCTTTGATTTTCAACTCGCAACGTGATAAGGTAAATCCATAATTATCCATAATTATTGTTATATCCAAGTATATATTCAATTATACTTAAATAAAGACATATCCATTAAGCAACTCCATTTGTTCTCATTTCATCCACTTTTTCTTTTCCATGGTTATGTTTATTAAACTCTCTGACTTTAATAAATGCATGCATCTTTATTGAAAGGGTCTTCTGGTGCCAAAACGAGCAATCAAAAATCGCTCTCTAATTCAAACAATCGCAACTTAAAAAAGTTAACTCATATCAAGCTAATGTTTATACATGCAAATTATGTTCTAATGAACAGCATACAATTCGATTATGTCCTCGATTTCTAAAAATGAACATAAATGATCGAATTACATTGGTTAAAAAATATCATCTTTGCTTAAATTGTCTTTCAAAATCTCATTCAACAAAATATTGTAAAAGTCATCATAACTGCTTTACATGTAACAAGCGCCACAATACCTGATTAAATAAAGAAATTACATCTTCTGAACCTTCTGTTTCTTCATGCCCTAAGCCAAGAGATTCAAATACAAATTCTTTTCAAATACAGTCCACTGAAGAACCGTGTTCATCACGAAACATTAATTCTTGTTTTGTCTCAAATTGCAAATACGTGCTTTTAGGTACCGCAATTGTCAAAATATGTCATCTTGGTGTAAATTATTTCGCACGAGCCTTAATTGATTTAGGTTCAGAAGGAACAATCATTTCAGAAAGACTTTTTAAATTACTAAAGTTTCCGTCTCGTCCTATATCTGCTCAGATTTCTGGACTAAATAACGCAATTTCAACCAAAATTCAATAAGAATTCTCCTGCGTATTAAGTTCAACATTTGATTCCTGCATAAGCATTGAAGCGACTGCGCTTGTAGTTTCACAACTGACAGGAAATCTTCCATCCTGTTCCGTAGATCCGTCAATATCGTCACGTCTTCCGAATCTGCAATATGCGGACGAAAAGTTCCACAAAAGCTCCCAGGTTGGTATCTTAATTGGCGGCGATCTTTCTCCATCAATTCTACTGGATGGTGTAACATCGCAACATTTGCGGCTCTCTGGTTGCTCAAGAGACAATATTTGGGTGGATACTAACGGGTCCTATTTCTAATTCTATTGCTTGATTTTCCACATGCTTGTCATTTTTTAATAAGGTTCCTTTGGATCAACAGATCTCACGTTTGTGGGAGGTGGAGGTTCTTCCACAAAAATAATTCATTACTCAAAGCGATCGTTTTTGCGAAGAAAATTACGTTAATACTACAATTCGCAAGGCAGAAACGTTGTTGCTCTTCCGTTCAAAGAAGACTTTCCAAAAACTTTGAAACTTGGCCCTTCTCGTTCTATCGCGCATGCACAATTCTTAAGAAATGAGACAAGCTTAAAAAAGAACTTAGATTTAAAGATTGAGTATGACAAGGTCGTAATTGAATATAATCAATTGGGACACATGCAAGTTGTATCACCTCATAAATTCATACATTCTCCAACCCATTATTACATGCCACATCACGCTACCATAAGACCGGAGAATAAAAGGACAAAAGTCAGGGTTGTGTTTAAGGCATCTAGCCCAACCTCAAATGGTTCAAGTCTTAATGACTCAAGTCTTAACTCTCTATGCAGGACCTGTGCTCCAATCCGATTTAACAGTTTTTCTGTTAAAATGGCGCTTATATTAATATGTATTCAACAGCGATATTAAACAAATGTATCGCCAAATTCTAGTGGATCCAAACCACATACCATTTCAACGCATTTTATTTCGAACGTCTTCTTTAAATAAAATCCAAGACTTCAAACTGAAAACAGTTACCTTTGGAGTCAATTATGCTCCATACTTGGTAATTGAAACTCTGCTTCAACATCCTTAGCTAGCAACATCCTTCAAAATTCAATGTATGTGGATGATACTTAAGCAGGAGCTCACGACATCCCAACAGCAATTCAAGCAAGAAATGAGCTCATTACCGCTCTCAATTCAGCAGGTTTTTTCCTAAAAAAATTGGCCTTAAATTCAGAAAATCTTTTATTAAATCATCCAAAATCCAATTTTCACAATGAAGACGTCCTTCTACTAGTGCAAAAACACTAAGTGCAATGTAGAATTTCACATTCTGATTATTTCTATTTCTCTACTGGTCCACTGCAGCAGAAGACTACTCTTACAAAAAGAGAAATCCTCTCAAATTTTTCTAAACTTTTCAACCCAGCCGGCTGGTTTGCTAAAATTCTTGCTAAAATTCTTATGCAAAAAATCTGGATAGCAAATATTGACTGGAGCAAAAATATTCCTACGGAGTATCTCCAAACATGGCAGTCATTCTCAGCGAATTTACATCACATCAAAAATATTAAAATTGTTCGCTGGAGTTATTACTCTCCTGAACATGATGTTCTATTCCATGCATTCTGCGATGCATCAGAAAAAGCATATGCTGCTTTGCTATTCGTGTCGAAAATTCTAATTCTATAACTACTCATTTTCTAACTGCCAAAACTAGTGTTGCGCTATTAAAACCATCTCTTTACCCAGACTTTAGTTATGCGGGGCAGTTTTACTTGCCATAATGTTTGACTCGCTAATACCTCAATTTAATATTCCCAAACCAAAGATGTTTTCTGGACCGATTCAACCATCGTTCTGGCATGGCTTTCCAAACAAACGTGTCATTGCACATTATTTGTTTCAAATAGAGTGTCCAAAATAGCTCAAAGCGCTGGTCAGTCTAATTGGTTTCATGGTAACTCTGCAACCAATCCAGCTGATCTTGCCAGCCGAGGTTTCCTACCTCAAGATTTGTAAGATAACGATTTATAGTGGCATTGGTGACAACGGTTTAGGTCAAAGCCGTCTCAATGGCCAAGAATGGTTGAAGAATGCGATATTAATACAGCTCTTGAAGAGAAAGTTTCTAAAACGAAATCTTTCTTTGTTTATTTTCAAAATTATGTCGACATTCTAGAACGATTTTCTTCCTTTTCAAAGGCAATGAGAGTCATTGCATATATTTTCCGTTTTTTCCTCAAGACACACCCAAAATATAGAAAAAATTATTCCAAGGAATCCACACCTATTTCAAGTTATGAAATCTTAAATGTAAGAAATCATTTAATTATCGTATGTCAACAGGCACACTACCCGCAGGAGTATCACAATTTAGTGAAGAAGCAGCTAATTGCTTCATCAAGCAGTATTCTTAACCTTAATCCATATCTCGATGATACAGGTATTCTACGGGTCAGTGGAAGACTTGCGTCTTCACCCACCATTTCGTATGATGAACGTCATCCAATCATCTTACCATACAATTGTCAAATTAGTCGTCTCTTGGTGCAATTTACGCATCAAATTTCTCAGCATGGTGATAATCAATAGGTTTTACCCTAAAAAAATTGGCCTTAAATTCAGAAAATCTTTTATTAAATCATCCAAAATCCAATTTTCACAATGAAGACGTCCTTCTACTAGTGCAAAAACACTAAGTGCAATGTAGAATTTCACATTCTGATTATTTCTATTTCTCTACTGGTCCACTGCAGCAGAAGACTACTCTTACAAAAAGAGAAATCCTCTCAAATTTTTCTAAACTTTTCAACCCAGCCGGCTGGTTTGCTAAAATTCTTGCTAAAATTCTTATGCAAAAAATCTGGATAGCAAATATTGACTGGAGCAAAAATATTCCTACGGAGTATCTCCAAACATGGCAGTCATTCTCAGCGAATTTACATCACATCAAAAATATTAAAATTGTTCGCTGGAGTTATTACTCTCCTGAACATGATGTTCTATTCCATGCATTCTGCGATGCATCAGAAAAAGCATATGCTGCTTTGCTATTCGTGTCGAAAATTCTAATTCTATAACTACTCATTTTCTAACTGCCAAAACTAGTGTTGCGCTATTAAAACCATCTCTTTACCCAGACTTTAGTTATGCGGGGCAGTTTTACTTGCCATAATGTTTGACTCGCTAATACCTCAATTTAATATTCCCAAACCAAAGATGTTTTCTGGACCGATTCAACCATCGTTCTGGCATGGCTTTCCAAACAAACGTGTCATTGCACATTATTTGTTTCAAATAGAGTGTCCAAAATAGCTCAAAGCGCTGGTCAGTCTAATTGGTTTCATGGTAACTCTGCAACCAATCCAGCTGATCTTGCCAGCCGAGGTTTCCTACCTCAAGATTTGTAAGATAACGATTTATAGTGGCATTGGTGACAACGGTTTAGGTCAAAGCCGTCTCAATGGCCAAGAATGGTTGAAGAATGCGATATTAATACAGCTCTTGAAGAGAAAGTTTCTAAAACGAAATCTTTCTTTGTTTATTTTCAAAATTATGTCGACATTCTAGAACGATTTTCTTCCTTTTCAAAGGCAATGAGAGTCATTGCATATATTTTCCGTTTTTTCCTCAAGACACACCCAAAATATAGAAAAAATTATTCCAAGGAATCCACACCTATTTCAAGTTATGAAATCTTAAATGTAAGAAATCATTTAATTATCGTATGTCAACAGGCACACTACCCGCAGGAGTATCACAATTTAGTGAAGAAGCAGCTAATTGCTTCATCAAGCAGTATTCTTAACCTTAATCCATATCTCGATGATACAGGTATTCTACGGGTCAGTGGAAGACTTGCGTCTTCACCCACCATTTCGTATGATGAACGTCATCCAATCATCTTACCATACAATTGTCAAATTAGTCGTCTCTTGGTGCAATTTACGCATCAAATTTCTCAGCATGGTGATAATCAATAGGTTTTACGCTTGATTCGTTCACTATTCTGGATTCCAATGGTCAAAAATCTTATAAAGACTACAATTCATAAATGCAAAACATGCGTTATTCATAAGAAAAGAGTTCAGACTCAAATCATGGGTGCTCTTCCGACATAAAGAACTATACCGGTAGAGCTTGTTTAGTTACCAAAGGATATGTATGTGTTTTTGTTTCCTTTGCAACAAAAGCAATACACCTTGAAGCGACCTCAGATCTTTCCACTCAAACGTTTCTAGCAGCGTTCAATCGCTTTGTTTCCAGGCGTGGCTGTCCACTTCATATGTATTCAGACAATGCTACGACCTTTGTTGGAGCCTCAAAAATTCTAATAAGAGAATTTATCCAAATTTCTTATTCCACTCTAACATCCACTTTAAGTTACCAGGGTTTATCATGGCATTTTATTCCGTCAGGTGTACCGCATATGGGCAGTTCGTGGGAGGCTGGCGTAAAGAGTTTTAAGACACATTTTCGCAAGGTAGTGGGTTCACTCGAATTTACGTTTGAAGAGTTTTCTACTCTTCTAGCTAGAATCGAAGCATGCATAAACTCTCGTCCCATTTCACCAATGTCAGAAAATCCTTAAGATGCCTTAGCATTAACTCCGGGACATTTTCTTATAGGTTGCCCGATTCTTAATCGATTATTAATCGATGGTTTTTTTCCTTTACGCTCTATCCCAATCTTTTCTTTCATTTTTCAGTTCCCAATGTCGAATTAAAAAGCTATTCTGATTAAGTTCAACAAGAACAAAGACCATCAAAACAGCAACAAAACTCAGAAAGGCGTTTCTTCTTTCAAGGTGTTTCAGTGCAGGTTATGCAGACGATCTCATCCACTACGACTCTGCAAGAAGTTTTTTTCTCTTAACACCGAAAAAAGAATGCACGCTGCTCTACTACATAAATATTGCGCAAATTGCTTGGCACATGAACACTCACATGAATCCTGCATAAGTACTCATGACTGTGGAATTTGCCATGAGAATCATCATACCCTACTACACATGCATCAACGTTTGCTAAAGGACCTATCCAGTAGTAAAAATAAAAGTACTCATGTTCCTTCAACATCGTCCTCGACTGCCTCAAATATTTCACTAGCATCCATCCTGACACAGAACTTTATTACGTTACTCCCAACTGCAATCATAAAGTTGGAAGTGAACGGCAGATTGCACTATGCAAGATCCCAGCTTGATACATGTTCAGCCACTAGTCGGATCTCCAGAAAGTTGGTGGATCAATTGAATATAACCACTATGACTCTTGGCGATGAATCGGTATGTCCAATTATCATTCACGCCAGATTCGATGTCAATATCAGAATTCCATCGATACTTCGGGTTGACGACAGAATCTCTATTCAAACCCCTTCAAATTCGATCGAGGAATCCGTCGCACAAAAATTTTCTAATATTATTTTAGCAGACAAAAAATTCTATAAATCCGATCCGATCTCTGTTGTCCTTGGCGCAGATCTTTATCCTAAGATAATTCTACAAGAACTGATTCCAAGTACCAATGGCCTTCCTGTGGCCCAGAATACGGTATTTGGATGGATGTTATCAGGGTTATTAATAGTTTAAAAGATGAGCAAAAAAAAAAGCACATTTAAGCATTGCACTACCTATTGAAACTACATTTATGCATCGCTCTTTATACATATCTTAATATGTACTTTATGTATTATACTTATATTCATTTAAGTTATAATTTTAAGTTATCTCTCTTAATATTTTTGCAATTTTTTCTTTGCTGAAGTATAACTATGTACCACTTGAATTATCTTTACAAATCTTATAAATCACATTGTTATTTTTTTTTTTTAATAGCTAAACGCAATTGGATTTTGACTCAGAATTGTATCTTAAGAATCGGCATATTCGAACACTGTACAATGAAATGAAGTATTTTTTTATAATTTTCCATGCTTTATTTTTGTTATTGCAGCCGTACTGCATGGCGGGCGGCGATGTTTACACCAAAATTAACTTTAAATTGTTACATTTCTTAATCAACTATTGCGAATATTAAATCAATTGTAACTTCTAATTGAGCCCACAATGGCCGCTTACTTCTTTGGAAATTAGTTTTTAGTACTAGCATTCCATTAAGTTTCGGCAGCTTCCTGCTAACCAAGTAAGATTCTTTCTCTTTGATTTTCAACTCGCAGCGTGATAAGGTAAATCTCCTGTACAAACATTTTTTGGCGTATATTATTATCCATAATTATTATTATATCCAAGTATATATTACTATATTATTAAGTATATTATACTTAAATAAAGACCTATCCATTAAGCAATTCCATTTGTTCTCATTTCATCCACTTTTTCTTTTCCATGGTTATGTTTATTAAACTCTCTGAGTGACATAAATGCATGCATCTTTATTTAAGAAATCATCCGCACAAACACACACAAAATCGTATGTGCAGTCTCTCTTAACATCTCAGAAACGGAAACACCTTGGGCCACCAAATATACAACATAGTTTATTAAGGTTAATATCTCAGTTAATAAAAAATAGCCACACCCCTTTTACCACCCTGATTAAATAAAAATTCTTTATTTAAAACGATTTTGATAATCACGAATTGAAACTTTAAAAAGAAACAAGTGGCATGTGTGGGTAGAATAGCACGTTGTTTGGACACTTCCACACTTTTCAAAAATTCGCAAAATGAAAATGATCACAAAGAAATTAGTTGAATTGGGCAGTAAAACGTCTGTCGGGCCCGCTAGTTTATATGTATGTTTGTTGTATATATATACATATATATTACAATATATATGTACATTGTAATATCGATTATTTGAAGACTTTTAAATTTTTTGTATTTTAGACTGAAATTTTTGAAATAATCAGAAAGAATCAAAAATAATTTCTAAAAGTAGTCTGATTATTTTTTTTTATTACTTTTGATTCTTTTTGATTGTTTTCGTCATCTGAAGTAATCGTTATTATTTTCTGATTGTTATTATTATATCACGATTACAAACTGAAACTAATTTTACTTAATAAATTATTTCACATTTTTTAAAAAATAATGGAATTGCTTATATTAAATTTAAAAGTTCAAAATTATTCGTTCTTAAGTATTTTGCAAATATACCAATTTGTTACAATATTTGTTACAACTGGTGAAACTCTTCAATCTACCATAAACCAGGATTTTTTCCGTTGATTTTACGACCGCATATAAATGTTTTGTGTTAGTATTGGAGCAAATTTAACGTAAAATCGATCATAGTGTTATCCCTTTCCATCGGAGTTTCCCATCTCATTATCTCTGATTTATTGCATTGCTCACAGTTGACTGTCATCTAATAACACTTGATAGCCGATACACATTGACTGCAACAGGCGTCCACCGACAAAACGATAACTTGCCGCCAGAGAGAAATGTCGCAGTATTCTCGACGACTTGATTATAATGAACGCAACAGCGACAGTCTATATTTTATACAAAACATAAACAAACTGTTCTATGTTCGCTTTTGTCGTCTATAAAATTAGAAATAAATTTAAGTCTGAAAAAATACATCTTCATAAGAAAACATGCGTTTTAATTTTGGACAATTGGCGTTCGTCGCTTGTCGCAGTCAATGTATATCGGCTATAAGAGTTTGATTTGCTCAACACCAAACGAAAGCCTTCAACGACAAGCAAAACACATTTACTCTCTCGGCAAACCATGCACGACGTGTTTTTGTTCGTCAACACCACAAGCAATGAAATTTAATCATTAAGGTAGGATGTAGGTAGGATGAGAATAAAAAGCAATATATGGCAATAGATCATTTGGATCATTTTGATAATTTTAACCAGTGTTCGTCAGCGCCTAACTAGACATTTTTTTTACACCAACTTCACGAATTTCTAGGTAAGATTGACTTGGTAAAAATGGGTCGCTGAATCCGAATCCATTGTCAGAATAAAAAAATTATGTAATTTTTTTATAATAGGGCTACCACATAATATGTATTTTTTAAAGTTTTAAACATCTTTTAACAGTGTTAGGGGGTCACAGATTTCGAATCTGAAGTCAGAATTTTAAAATAAAAATGGTGGGTATGGCTCCCACCTTGATTTTATTTCAAAAATTTTTAATATGAATATTCTGACAACGGATTCGGATTCAGCAACCTATGTTTACCCTTTAGTTCACGCCAGCCCCGAATTCGTAAAAATAAACAAAATTAAGGTTTCAACACTATACACCATCTAGAATTTTCAAATTATGACTTCAGATTCGAAATCAGCGACTCCTAACACTGATAAATGATGCTTAAAACTCCTAAACATAAGCGGGATTGATTTTAAATTTTGTTTACTTATTCTTGAATAGTTTACAACAAAAGTCGATTAAAAAATTGATTCAATTTTTAAAATATTATTTGCCTAAAACCGCCATTAAAGCATTATCTATAGACCTTTATTATTATCCTTTGTCTCATTAATTCAGTTTTTCTGTTTGAAAAGAGTAAAGACAGCAAATAAATTGGAGTAAAAGCAATTGGAACTTCGGATTGTTTTTCATTTGAAATTACTGTACTCATGCTTGAAAAATACTGAAAAATATTAAAAAAAAAATGTTTACAAAGTTCTTTAAAGTGTTCATAAAATACTCATCGACAGTAAATCACTAAAACATATCGATGAATATTAAAAAAAATAACAAAAAATATTACTTACATTAAAGCCTTACTTTGGGCCCATTTAAAAGAGTGTTACTAAATTTTTTTTTTTTAATATGGATATCATTTCTGGAGGGCAATTTTCTAGGTTTTCTTAATCATATCAGTTATAGTGTATTAAAAAAAAGATTTTTAGAAATGCACTGAAATTTAAAAAAGATATATAGTGTATAGTGTAAGATATATAGCTTTTGATAGTGAATTAAATAAAATATTAAATTGTACTATTTTTAATTCAACTGTTTTAAAGTATTTATGATAAGAATTATGCGTATTTATACGCCGATAACTTATATTTTCCGCTTTTAAGGAAGCAACGTCTCAGTAGAATCGCGTCACCGAATAACAAGCGATGACGTATTATACTTTGTTCGAGAAAAGTACCTTCTGAAATCGAAAATTATCAACTGTGCAAATGAAGAATTAAAATATGCACTTTCAAAGCTAAAAATTTATAATCTAGCGGTTCCTGAACGCAGAATATTCAAAAAGCAAGTTAAATTTTTTGTTGCTCTTCTATTTAAAAAATGAATAGGGCAAAGACGTATAATAAAATCTTTTTGAAGAATAAAACCCTATGGTTAATTTGTAATTTATTAAGAAATAATGTTCACATATAAGACAGAGTCTTTTAAATGCAGTAAGAATAACATAATAACAACAATTTATAAACAACTGATAAATACATATTGTTTAAAACAAATACTTAAGGATTTAATTAAAGTCAATAAATTAACTTAACAATTAATTAATAATTTAATATATTATTATCAACAAGAAGATAAGCAACTGAATAAAGTTTTTTAGATTAATACAATTATTTAAGTATTTAATTAAAATTATCAAATTGATCAAAATATTATTAGTTAAAAATTTTTCTTATACCAAAAGATGAAGAAAATAATAGTAGTTATTAGGAAAAGTGTAGTAAAATTTCATACTTAAAGTTGCGATAATTATGAATACATTTTATTCTTAAAGGCAGCGAGTTCCAAATTCTGACGGCGTTTACAAAAAAAAGTCTGTTGGAGTTTACAAAATTAAATAATGGAATTATCAAGTTCATATTTCTGGTTGATCTACAAAACTGTAACTTCTCAAAAAGGTATTTAGGTGTCTTTGTGTATAACAGTTTATGCAAAAATATGCAGTTCCTCGCATCAAGGTAGTTGAAAATATTGCAACCGAGTATTTTGCTGCTCAAGTGACTGATGCGGTCAAATTTACGAAGGCCAAATACATATCTTACGGCGTTATTAAAAGCTTGTTGTAACTTAAGTTTGGACCTGGAATCAAGTTTGCTATAGACAATATCTGAATATGAAATGATTGGCACTATAAGCTGGATCACTAATTTTTTCCTAGTATCAACAGGTACAAATGACGCGGTCCATCTTAGGCTCCGAAGGGCATAGTAGACCTTAGATACAACAGAATTAATGTGATCCTCACAAGAAAGAGACGAGTTAATAATATATCCTAGATTTTTAACTTTGCCAACAAAGTTTAGCCCAACACCGTTTAAATAAATAGTTGGTATATTGGAAGCAGAATATTTTGCTTTGGAAATAGGCAAAACATATGATTTAAGTGGATTTAGTCTGAGCTTATTTGTATCAGCCCATTTCATTATTTCTTTTAAATCCTCATTCATCCTAACACATAAATTATCAACAAGGTCAATAGGACTATCTAAATACAGTTGCAGGTCATCAGCATATGCATGCATTGTAACATGATGACATATGATGAATATATCGTTGATAAACATTGAAAATAACAACGGACCAAGTACTGAGCCTTGAGGCACTCCACAGGATAAACAACAGAAAGCGGACAGACTATTTCCCACCGTAACTCGTTGAGACCTTCCAATCAAGTAACTTTTTAACAGACGGACCGCCATGCTAGAGAAACCAAAGTTAACCTCAAGTTTTTGACACAGTATTGAGTGGTCAACAGAATCAAATGCCTTGGAGAAATCTAAGAGACAGAGCAAGTTTATGCGCCCCAAATCATAAGACACTCTAATGTCATCTAAGATCCTTACTATTGCTGTAGAGCAGCTATGTCCTGGTCGAAAACCAGATTGAAATGGGGACAAAAGGTCAAATCTTTTTATGTGTTCCGAGATTTGCATTGCCATGAGAGACTCAAAAACTTTTGACAAGGAGGACAATAGACTAACAGGACGATAATCAGACAGATCGCAAGCATTAGTTTTTTTCGCTATGGGAATGATCGTCGCTACTTTCCAAACTTCAGGGAAGCATGAACTTGTGAAACAATGATTGAATATGTGGGTGAGGGGGCTGATGATGTATGGTAAAATAATTTTAATAAACTTAATTGATATTCCATCTTCACCCGTTGCGTTGGATTTTATTTTATTAACACACCGGCCTACATCACTTTCATCAATAGCAACAAACTCAAAATTACTTAGAGATTCAGAACTTGAAGGCCTTGGATTAAATGCAAGCCCATTATTTGGAGACGTAGAGTTGGCGATAAAGTATTCGTTTAGGGTATTAGAATCAATTCGGCAAACGTCGGATTTCACACTGCACACACCAGCTTGTTTTAAATTGCTCCAAAGCTTTTTAGATGGTTGTGATGAACTTAGTTTGGACATAAAAAAAATGCGCTTTGCTGATCTAACTGTAGAGTTAGCTATGTTTCTCGCACTTTTGTGTTGTTCCCAATTTGATGTTGTGGGATTTCTTTTCCAACGATTGTAAGTTGTATTACGTTTTTTTATGGCTAATTTCACATTATTTGTGAACCAGGGACAGCTAATGTTAGTTACTCGGCGAGTGATCAAAGGCACATGCAAGTCAAATAGTTGTAAAATTCTACTCATAAAATACCCTAGCTTCTCATTAACAGAACTCATTAACCAACACTCGGACCAGTTAATAGTAGACATGACACTAAACAATGAACCGTAGTCAATGGACTTATAATCCCTAAAAGTAATTGTTTTTTCAATAACAACTGGTGTAATATTTACATTTAAAGAACAGAAAATGAGATCATGGTCAGAAACAAAGGACAATTGGTCAAAAAGCAACACAGAAGAAATATCCGAGACAACAAAAATATCTAATAAGCTTGGAGAAGCATTATTTGCATAGCGAGTAGGTATGCTTGTATTAACCGTTTGAAGACCAACTTCAGAAAGTCTATCGGTAAACCGACTAACAACATTATCTTTACACAAAATGTTTATATTAAAATCACCACACATAATATAATGATCGTAACCAATTGCACAATCTGACAGAGTAGAAAAAAATTGATCTAAACAACAATTACGATAGGGATTATACACACACGACACAAACAGCTTAGCACAATTAACACGAATTTCAATATTAATAAATTCTATCTCAGAACCACTGGACATTCCTAACAGATTCACATTTAACTTATCACTACAGTAAATTGCAACACCCCCGCCTTTCCTATCAGTACGATCATTTCGATAAAGCTTAAAATTATTTATATTAAGACAAGAATCATTTATGTCTTTATGAAACCAGGTTTCAGAGACACAAATTATATGAACAGCTGAATTTTCAAAGCAATGTCGAACAATATCAAGCTTTACATCGTTAAGGCTTCTCGCGTTAAAGTGAACAATGTTCAGACCAGAGTGTTGCTTACACAGAACGCCAATCAGGGTTTTTTGGATATCGCTAGTACCTAAGACAGTAGAAACCACAATTACAAGAAAAAACGCAACCATAAGTATGATAAAGGGGGAAAAAATATAAAGAGAGAGAGAAGAAGAAATATAAATAAGTTGTAGGAAGTAAAAGAATAAAACATATAAGATAAATGTGATAAAATGATATAAAAAATAAAATAATTAATATAAAATCATCAGCATTCATCTTTACGTACAGCGGCACCGATGGCAGCATGCATTTCTTCAATGCTATTAATTTGCATTGGCTCTCCATTTTTTTAAGCAAAAAATGTATACTAAATAATTGTCATAATAAAAATAAAATACCTGGAAGACCCCCAAAAGACTTCTCAGCGCTTTGTGAAAAAACTAATCAACGAAATTAAAACACTTGCTTAATCAATCATCTGACGAGCTTTTGCTTGTTCATGTGAATTCTTAGATACTATGAAATATTTCTTGTTCCGGCTACAGCCCAATTTTTATCAACAACACACGAAGAAGGCCGATAAAACAACAACATATTTCTTGTGTTTTAAAAGTTATAGAATGATATATAAAAAAATATTTTCTAAGGACATGCCAAAATATAACGGAATCCTGAATATGAAATAAAGCTTATTTCGTAGGAATGTTGGTTACGATGTTCTGCGTTTTAGGTATCGATATTTACTATCTGTACAAAAATTAATTTGTCACCACTCTGCCATCACATCCACATTTTGATTTATCTATGCCTATCTATATCTATACAAATGAAACTTTTAAAAAGTTAGCATGTTTGTGTCTGCCGGTAAACTCAAGAACCGCTGAACGGATTTATGTGAAATTTTTACTATTTAACAAACCACAAAATAAAGCAATTATTGAGCAAAATAATAAGTGACACATCTTCATTGTAATATTTTGTTTGGCAAATACAATTTTAAGACTAAGGGCCGTCTTCTCAATGATCGGTTAAGCACTAATCAGAACATTAACTAGCGGTTAACAAAAAAGCTTTTTCTCAATGTTCGGTTAAGGCTTAACTGTCAGTTAAGTGCTGATTAAGTTAACGACAAGTTGTGGTTTCAGTTAGCGTTACTAATCGGAAGAACAACTGAGTAGATTAAACTATTTTTTGTTTATTTTACACAAAAATAGAGAGAACTTCAATAATTTCGTTTCTTTATAATTATAGTTTACATCAAAATAGAGAAAGGACATTTGCAATAACCGAACCGACGTTATATCGACCCTCGAACTCCAGGACAATGTTCTCCCACACTTTCTTTTTTTTTCTCCCAGGCAACAGCATCTTTTTATTATTTTCGATGATGTGAGCCTGCTCTTCTGCCAATAAAAAAAGTGTTTCTCGTATTCAAATCAGCTGATATGATGTTTTTACGTATTCACAATTGAAAAATTCACAATTAGTGATCTAACCGAAAGTTGCTTAACCAGCACTTGGTGAAATTATAATAATTTTTTTGCTATTGTATGATTAGCTAACTCCTGGTTAAGAGCCAAAATAACCGGACATTGAAAACGTATAAGTGAGAATTCAAAAAGTTTGTATAGAGGTTTTTCAATTCATAAGTGAGGTTTAATGATTTCATACTGTTTGAATGCAATTCTTTTAAAAAAATTTTGTTAGTATTTAAATATGTTAAAAATACGTGTGTTCAAGCATAAATTGAGTGTTGCTTTGGCTTTATGATTGTTTGTACAAATATATAATAAGCCCGACCTCAGTATATATATTAACACTAATACCAAAAAGTTTTTAATAGGAACCTATTTTGGCAATCTTATCGCATTCTCTTTATGTATGTCAATACAAAATTAAAATTTCCATACAAATTTCATACTCAAATTTTAAAATATTTTTATCTTATATGAATATTGAAATCATAACATTCTCTTTTTTACATAACGCAAAAAGAAGGGAATTTAATAACTTTAAAAAATTATAGTAAATATAATTAAGTTATAAGCAAAATAATAAGAATTTATCTTGACCCGAGCTTATTATGATCAATCGTGTTGTGTGTATGTATTATTAAATGTGTGTTCAATGATTCAAATACGGCACCCTCAAATTTCAAGCCCAATCTAAGGCTAATATCTACGTTTTCAGAAGATTTAGTCAAAGAAAAGAAAACCCTTACCAAGCATTATTTTTTAAATAAAAAAAAAACAAAATCAGCAAAAATTCTAAAAACAACTTCAGTAAACATGCTTTGTTAGTGCAGACTTCCAGCAGGCTGTTGGACTACATATAATAACATAAGCATAGAAACTACAGTAAAACAGAAATACAACAACAAATGTGACATTATGAAATTGAGGAAAAAATGAGAAATTGACGCTTCAAAATCTCATCACCCCGATGGTGCAGTGCGTTAGCGCGCGCTTGCACGGGTAATCACAAAGATTTCTGATGACGCGTTTAGCAGCGCAGAAATTGTACAATAAAATCAAATGCTAGTGATTTTTTTCCTTTCATATTGAAAACTTTGTTGTTGTTGTTGTTGTTTCTTTGGAAAAATTCGTTAGAACAATTAATTGTTCTAACTTTGACCTTAAGCTCAATAAACGATTTTAAACTATCAAACAACTAGAATTTGTATTTAAAATCAAGTATGATTTAAACTATCAAACATTTAGAATTTGTATTTAAATCATATAAAGTCAACATAATAAATATAGAGGTCATTTAGAAAAAACTTTAATAAAAAAAAAACTATTGAAATGCAGATACGATGAAAGACATTTTGGAAAAAAAGAAATCATGCTAAGTACTTTAGTATTATGTTTTTAGCTTTTTTCCATATATTGGAGAAAATGAAAAAGTTTTGAATTGGAGTCATCGCGAACATTTTCCTGTCATCAAACTTTTTTCCAATCGTTTTGAACCGAAGGACTTAAACGCTACAATTTACCAAAGTTTGAGTTGGATCTACATTCCTGTTGTGATATTCGTTGTATTCTACATTAATTATAGGCCCGAGTTATGGTCTTGCCTTAACCAGTTCAAGCTTATAAAAATCATCACAAATTTCCACAATACAACTTATATATTATTAATTGTACCTTCTTTTAATTTTTTTTTATTAGCAATACCAAGAAAATATAGAATTAACCAATCTTAATTTTTTAAATAATAAAAAAACTATTGAAATGCAGATACGATGAAGGAAGGACATGTACAAAAAAAATGATTATTTTAGTTTTAAATGTACTGGAAAAATTTGTAAAGTCTTTGAATCCGAGTCAACGTCAACATTTTCTAGACGTTAAACTTTTTTTTGATTGTTGTAAACCCAAGGATTTACGAGCCACGAGTTACTGAGATGTGAGTTACATTTACCCTTAATTTTTTATATACGTTGCATTCTTTATTAATATAAGGCCAGTGATCCTGCTCACAAATTATTAATATTATTAATTGTGGGTTATCTTAAGAATAGATAGTCAAAATCCTAGGGCCGAGATGTATACCGAAAAAGTATACAATGCGAACCTTTACAAGCAGGCCCATAGAGAGCTAACTTCGGGCCCGGGGGGTTTCAACGTACGCGGCCTTCTGAAACACTTAAAAAAATTCAATAAAGGAAGTATAAACCAGTGCATGATATTGCGAAATCTATGCAAAAAGTATTATGAAGTTCTTAGTTATTATATATAGTACATAGTGAACTTTAAGTCATGCGCCATTACAAGTTCAATATATCCTATTACCGTTGTTGTCTGTTTCGTTGTTGTCTGTAGTAGTCTCTGACTAACGACTCTACCTAACGAATTTTTTTGTGTAACACTCCGAATAATTAAAATCTACTGATGATTCACATTATTATGACTTCTTTATTATTCTCTTTTTTCAATTATGTTTATTCATTGTAAAAACCCGAATTTTAAAAGTTTAAAAATTATTGATATATAAAATTATGTGCAAATTATGTGAAAAAGGCAATGAAATTTTTAAAGTGAAAGGGTCAATTTGTAGCATAATTGCAGTGTGGATTTTTTTACATTTATTTGGATTTTCTTTTATCAACAAAAAATTTACACTTGCTTTTTACACTGAAGACAACAAGATTTATTTTCACAAATAGTGTCAAATTAAGACAAACAACATTTGAAAGTAAATTACCACCATTAAAAAATTTAACTGATTATAATCATGAATATCTTCATTACTTTCGAAGGAACTCAAGCAAAATTTTTACAATCAAGATTTTTCAAAAAACTTTATAACACTCAGACTACTAACAAAGAAGTTGACAAAACAACCTAACTTGTATTATATCGAAGTTAAATTTATGTCGATATTTGTAGTATAAATATTAAGGTGGGTAAAATTGTTCGAGAAATTTCTTCGCAGTCCGGTTCAACATAAATCTTAAGATTCATATAATTTCAACTATCTTTCGCTATGGAACCAACGCCGTAGATAGGTATTTCCTAAGGGGGGTGGGGGAGGGGGGTTTTAATGAAGCAAAAAATATTTTTTTTATTTTTTAATTCCATAAGGATTTCTGAAAGTTCTTAACTGATTTCAACAGCGAAGTGAAAAGAGTAAATGAAATTTTATTTATTGAAATTCTTTAAAAACAAAATTAATTCAATAGCTTGGTTTTAAGCAGGACGAGAAGTATTTATTTTAGTAAAGTAACGAAAACAGACATTTTAAAAAGAAATACATATTTATACATAGTTGTGGATATGAAGCCAATTGTGTAGAGCGCGAAGTCAATTTGTCGATAACAGTTTCCTAGTTCTCAGAAATATCCTTATGAGTATTTTATAGCGATAAAGCAGTAGGGCATTCCGTTCCAGTAGCATTTTGAAGCCAATTTATCAAACACTTTATTGTGCAAAAGGAACGTTCCCTGGAAGCTGTGCTACAGGGCAAAGTAACAGTTTTTTCCAAAATTTTGTAAAAATTGGAAAAACATCCATTTCATACAGCTACATTTGTCGACGCAAAATAATTTAATTGTTTCAGGAGCTGTTATGCAACCCTCATTTCTATTGTTAGTCCGTATAGTTTTCTATAATTCAAGTTCGATTCCCAACTTTTCTATATCTATATCCTTTGGATACAAGACCCTTATCGCAGTTTGAAAAGATTTAATATTAAACTTTTGACTGACTTATTTTTTAAAAATTTGCAATTGGAAATACTTTGTTAATCAGAATTTCATTTGATTAACAGTGATTATACGAACGATATACAAACGATATACGAACAGAATGAGAAGCTTAATTCGATAAAAATTATCTGCTATTTCCGCCGTTGCATTGTATCTTGATAAACGAGGCTTACTTATTTCCATTTTAAGTTAATAAAAGCATATATCAGTTTTATTCAATACTAGCTGAAGCCCGGCGCATTGCTGCCATGCCCCCGTTGCTAAACTTCCATAAAATGTTATCAGTGAAACAACATGTGTAAATTGAGTTCGAATACTGAATTCCGAGACTGTGCGACCTATAAATCCAAAGCAATTCGATATCGCAAATTGTGGTCGAAAACCGAATTCCGAGGCTGTACGACCTAAACTTTCAAAGCTATTTGATATAGCAAATTTGGGAGTCACCACACCCCCATGTTATACGCCCATAAAATGTTATCAGTAAAACGACATGTGTAAATTGTGCTCGAATACTGAATTCCGAGGCTGTGTGGTCTATTACTCCAAAGCTATTCCATATTGCAAATTTGGGTTGTATGAGAGGTGACACGCCCCCTTTTCCAACGTTCATAAAATGTTATCAGTAAAACGACATGTGTAAATTGTGCTCGAATACCGAATTCCGAGGCTGTGCGGCCTATAACTCCAAAGCTATTCGATATCGCAAATTTTGGTTGTATAGGAGGTGCCACGCCCCCTTGTTAAACATCATAAAATGTTATCAGTTAAACTTCATTTGTAAATTTAGTTCGAATACTGAATTCCGAGACTGTGGGGTCTATAACTCCAAAGCTATTCGATATCGCAAATTTGGCTTGTATGAGAGGTGCCACGCCCCCTTGTCCAACGCCCATAAAATATAATTAGTAAAACGGCACTTGCAAATTGTGGTCGAATACCAAATTCCATGGCTGTGCGAACTATAACTCAAAAGCTATTCGATATCTGAAATTTGGGATGTATGGGAGGTGCCACGACCAATTCTCCAACGCCCATAAATTGTTATCAGTAAAACAGCACGTGTAAATTGTAGTGGAATACCGAATTCCATGGCTGTGCGAACTATAACTCAAAAGCTTTTCGATATCTCAAATTTTGGTTGCATGGGAGGTGCCACGCCTCCTTGTCCAAAGCCTTGTAAAACAGCACGTGTAAATGTCGTCGAATACTGAATTCCGAGGCTGTGCGAATATTAAAGCAAAAGCTTTTCAAAATATCAAGTTTAGGATGTATAGGAAGTGCCACGCCCCCTTTCTCAACGTCCATAAAATAGCATCAGTAAAACGGCACGTGTAAATTGTGGTCGAATACCAAATTCCTTGGCTGTGCGAACTATAACTCAAAAGTTATTCGATATTTCAAATTTGGGTTGTATGGCAGACTCCACGCCCCCTTGTCCAACGCTGTCCGTACTACAACCTGAGCATGAATGCGAACAACCAATTTTAAAAGTTTCATCGCGATCGGATGAATCGTGTAGAAATGTATTCAGGACACACAAACAAACAAACAAACAAACAAACCAACAAACGTACATTCATTTTTATATATATAGATATCTTTAAATGCTTCTTTATCGTTCTTTTATTTATTTTTATATTTTCCTGTATTTTATATTTTTCAATGTTTCGACTACAATATTTATCTTTAGATCTTTAACAATTTTTGCAACTGTTTTGTCAGATTTGACGTAAATGAAAATATTTTATGTATTAAATGGATGATTGCAACTAATCATTATGGACTCGTAACTGGGCACATTAATTGGTTTGCTTGAGACGAAGTTTCGCCGCTAGAATTTGAGGTAAAAAGTCCCATATAGCTCAAGAAACCGTGCAACTGACAATAAAATTCACTTTTACGTTAAATTAATAGGTCTGTTTCCGTACTTTTGTAGCAGAAATTTGCAAGTTGTAAAATGTGAGAGATTAAGCGAAAAATGCTCTATTTGCGTTAAAAATTGAGCACGCATTATTTTTCGGAAAAATTGTGACTTTTGAAGAAAAGTCAAAAATATCTGTTTATTTATTTTGCAAATATTTTCTAAAAATTGGACAAATGTTGGGTCAAAAGAACAAACTAGCTTCCCTGTTTCAGTTAATTGCATTATACTAATTGTGCCTGGCAAACAATTAAATTGCACATATCTCGATTCTGTTTTTTTGTTGTTTTATTGGCTGGTACTCTAATTTGACATTAGCCGTCAAAACATTGCAGCTTGCGAATTGTTGCGAATTTCTGCTTCGCCAAATTTTTGTAGCAGAAAATAGCAACATTTGACAAGGACTGGATTACTCATTTTTGCTCTCTTTTGCGAATTTTTTTGCTAGGTGAACAGAAAATAGCGGGAAATAGCAGAAAATAGCACGAATTCGTACGAATACTCAAGTCCGGGAACAGATCTAATAGCTTAATGAACAAGGTAGCAACGCTCATTATCATTTTAATTTCACAGCCTGGCTCAGAATAATTTTGCTCAAATTATATTTATACGTTCTGCAAACGTAACACAGAGGGTTGGATGTACCCGAAAAAGAGTATTAATTCACGCGAGCGATAAAATATTGATTTTGAATGTTAAAATTTTTTATTTATATACGGACAACTTATTTAAAAGTATATTTTACAATATTTAAGTACATTTTCTTTTATTATTTTTAGATGTATGGTTTTAAAATTTTTTATTCAGTTAAATATAGTTTTAGTTTTAATAATCAAAGTTATCATTACCATCATCATCATCTTCCTCATCACCATCTTCAGAGCCATCATATTTATCATCATGACCATCATCATCATCAGCATCCTTTTTATCATATTCACTTTCTATAGAGAGAAATGCTCTCTATAATTTTCTAGTCTTTATTACGAGCTTCTTGTGCTTTCACCGATTTTTAATACAAGAAAAAAATGAGATTTTTTCCAAAAGTAAAAAATCATAACTCTGTTAATTTTAGTCTAATTTTCATGTTAAAAACAAAAATTAAATGAAAACTTAAGAGCTTACCAGTTTTTAGAAAATTTTGAGCTTACAATTTTTATTGGAAAAACTACACTATTTTCTAATATAAATCAAATTTTTTAATAAAGAGGCCACTAGAGGCATGTTTCAATATATTTATTTTTTTCTTGAAAATTTAACAGTTAATTTTTTACATGTAAAGGAAATATCGAGGCTCATGCACATTTTGAATTTTTAAAAAGAGTTTCTTCCATACAGCTAAGGGCCACTCTAATATTTACATACATGCATTTATTTAACCAGATACCAAGTAACATATATGTATGCACAATATTCACAACATTTTCGAAGGCAGATAAACCTTAAGCAAAAAAAAAATGCAAAAAAAAAAAATACAAAAACAGGTACAAGAAAAACACATTTGTTATTGTTTCTTCTAAAAAAACAACAACAACCAAAACGAAAAGTCGACAAAACAAGCAATCTGGAAAAAAGGTGTATGCTTAATAAATGCAATGTTGTTAGAAAAGCAATAATACGTTTCTATCAGAGTTGTTTCACATAAAAAATTTTATTTTGAGTTCGCGCAAATATGCGCAAAATTGCAATTCTGATTCTGAAAGTTAAAATGCCTTTTTTTTTAAATATATAAGCTTTTTTAATAAATTATAGTCAATTAACATTTAAAACTCAGCATGTACATGAAAAATTCCGTGGCATTAGAACTTTTTGAAAAAATAAATACAAAATATTTTTCAAAACTTTTTAACACCACATTTTTTTAATATATAGATAAATACCTGACGTTGAAGGCTCTGATTAAAAAATATAGTAGTTTTTTGCTATTTTACAAAAAAAATTGATTAAAAATATATAAATATATAAGCACTTTAAATAAATTATAATCAATTCGCATTTAAAACTCAGCATGTATATGAAAAATTCCGTAGCATGAGAACTTTTTGAAAAAATAAATACAAAATATTTTTCAACACTTTTTTACACCACATTTTTTTTAATATATAGATAAATACCCGACGTTGAAGGCTCTATTTAAAGATATAGTGGTTGTTTGTTATATTACGAAAAAACAATTGATGAAAAATGTTAAAAAAATCAGTTATCATCACTTTGCGCAAAAATACAAACAATAAGTTAACTTTGACAGCGTGCAGTTGCATTAATAAACAAATAAAATAAAAAAATTTACTTAGTGATGCTGACATATATATACTTTAACTCGGTACCAAACATTATTGTCAAAACTTTGTTTGCTTTTTTGAATTAATCCTCGGTTTCGGTACTTTCTAATCCAGTGTGCGTTAGTGCGATATCATCAAACCCCTAACCCCCCTTATCTACGGCGTTGTATGGAACTATATATATTTTAGATAAATTTAAGCCTTACAACTTTTTGAAAAAAAACTAGATTTCTTATATTAATTTTTCATTTTTTATTAAGATTCTTTCTTTCTATTAATGAATGGTGAAGAAAAATCTCATATTACCCAGTAGCGGATGGAATATATTCCGAATATATGAAGCATCAATTACCTTGTAATGACCACTACTTCCGACTGTATTACCTTACTATGCATAAAAGGCCTTACATTTAACATTGAATGAGACAGGAGGTAAGTGATCGCCTCCCTTCAGCATTACCTAGAAGTTATGGAGTAACATACTACTTGTAATAAGTTATTCGGATATTTGCAAAATCACTGCATTACTTTTCCTTGTATGCTACATTACAGGTAATGAGGTATGAGTTAATTACTTCTGCTATATGCAGACGCATTACTTTTTGAAAAAAGTAATGCTTCCTTACCTGGTAATTTATTCTGTATTAGTTCTATGGTAGCCACTGGAAAATCCGCTGCTGGGTAAGTAGCAAAAAACTACTAAAAAATTTGCTTAGCCAACGTAAATTTTGTAAGCATTAAAGCGATTGCTTTGAAAGAATCTTAATAAAAAATAAAAACTTGAGCAGTATAAGAAATCTAGTTTTCTTTTTCTTTTTTAGTTTTCTTTTTTGAAAAAGTTGCAACGTCTAAATTCATCCAAAATACATGGCTCCTTCGCAAAAGATACTACAATAATATGCATTTTGCGTTTTTCGCTGAGCCAGACTGCGAAAAAGTTTGACCCACCTTAACATATGTATATTGGAAAAACTTATTTTTGAATAAACGCAAGATGGTTTTGTAACGAGTTTATTTGATTTTTCGAGAATTTGCTTGTCCCCACATCACAGTTGTACAACTGTCATCAATTTTCGATTCGAAAAACTTTATTTTTCAAGTATCTCTAAATTTACGATTAACTATTTTCTTTATTTGAACATTTCCGATTTTTTTTTCAAAGTGATCTGTTTTTTCTTATATTTTTTCATGTTATCTTGCAATATTACATACCCAGCAGAAATTAAGACCCTAATAAAACGTAAAGCTGTCGTCAATAATAAAACATGCAAGACTTTTGTTTTTAAGCCAAAACAAAACGATTATTTTTAGTTAAGTTATTCAGGCATGTTCTACATTTCACTTTCGAGTAGAAATGAAATTACATCATATTTAAATTCGTTATATGGTGTTCTAAATATCGCTTTTTTCATTTTGTATTTTATTTAATTTATTAATATAATTAATTGTATTAACGAAAAAGTATATATAGTACACCAAATATCGAATTCAATTATGATTTATTTTCACTTCCACTCGGAAGTGGCATGCAGAACATGCCTGAATATTAGATAATCATATATATATATTTTTTCTTATCAATCACATCCTTATTTTATTCGAAAGTAAAAAAGAAAATGTTTCAAACAAGTAGATAAATAAATTAAATGTAAAAAAATTATATGTCGTTTCCATAATTGAACAAATGTTAACATACGTTCTTATTGTTTAATTCAAAAAGGATAACCTAACACACACACATTTTTATCATAACACAAAATATTTTAAAGGATTTTTTATGCATAAAAACTACAAACTTAGGTTATATATATTTGCCAAATTTCAGAAATTCGATATGAATTCTTTATAATAGATGATATTGTAGAATAGTTTATAATATACTTTATTAGTTGTATTAGAACTTTTCAAACTTTCACTTATAAAATGTAATCAAATTATTTGTAAACTATTCTTCTGCGAACGGCTAAGTGTACTAAGTTCTTGTGAGTATTTTGAGAATTATTTATTTACTTACATAATATTACATAACATATGTAGCAGCACAGTGTTTGTCCTATGCACTAAAAACGACTATGCTTTTTTCTATGTTTTATACTACAACACAAATTTTCTACTTTCTACTGATGATTAAATTTTCAACTTTCTACTGATGATTAAAAGCACAGCTAGTGTGTAATCGATTACTTTCGAAAATGATTAAATATAAATTACAATTTCATTTACAAATTATAATCGTTATCTTAAAAAAATAAAGATTACGATTACTGTTATCATAATCCAAATATTTTTAATTACAACTATAGTAATCGTAATTATTAAAAAGTTACAGTCGTAATCAAAAAATGTATTTATTACGATTACAGTAATGTAAAACAGGAGAATTATATTTACGAATACTGCAATCGTAATCGTTCATTTTGTAAATGAATTACTTCATAAATATATATTTCTCATAATGCAATTCACAAAGAACACATTCTTTTCTAGAATCTTTATTTGTGGTGGGACCTTGCTGGAATAGTGAATAGTCCACGGCAGCACGCTCCTTCTGATTTTTCATTCGAAAAATTAGTCTTATTAATGACAAATATTGATTTTTAATATTTCAGAATGAATTTATTTTTATCTTGTATCAATTTATTCATTACTTATTATTGAGTTCGTTTTGATTTATATCATTGAAAACAAGTATTGTTCAAAATAAAATAGTTTTGAAATAAAATTGCAATGTATGTGCTTTTTAGTAAGAAGAAAAATAAGACAACATTTAAATTAAATGACTTTCAGAGGAATTTTTTTTTAAATGCCATTATTTCTGATATAACATACATAGTAAGTAATTTATTAATTGCAGTCTATCTTGTGATATTCAGCAAATGAGATCTTTGGTCAGGAATAACAGCCTAGAGTATTACATTAAATACGTCTACATTATAATCACAATTTTTTTTTATCATAAACTTATTCTGTAATTATATTATATGTCTTAGCTTAATTTTTTTACAGATAAAAATATGTACATATTTACATTTGTAACTTATACTAAGGGAAGATCTAAAATATGGCGTCTTTTTAATCTTCTGACTAAATTTTGTTCATCTAATAAGGAAACAGCTAATTCATTTTCATGATTACTTAACCTATTAAGGTATGCTTGCGAAACCTTCTTAATTTCAGTTTTGACATATGGTATGTTCAGATCATTGTGTATTGCTTCGTTGGATACGAACCACGGAACTTTTACTAAGAGTCGTAGAGTTTTTGACTGAAACCGCTGTAGTAATTCAATATTTGAGTTACTGGCAGTGCTCCAAATCGGAATACCGTATGTCCAAATAGGTTTAAGTATAGCCTTATAAAGTCTTACTTTGTTCTCAAGTGAAAGTTCTGATCTGAGGCCGATCAACCAATAAAGTTTTTTGCTTTTATGTTTTAAATGTTGTTTTTTAACCTTTATATGTTCTTTCTAAGTCAGCCTGCGGTCTAGGTGCAATCCTAAATATTTTACTGATGTACTATGAGGAATTTGAATTCCGTTTATGAATACTGGTGGACAGTCACCTTTTCTCAGGGAGAATGTTATGTGTGCAGATTTGTTAGGATTCGTAGAAGACTCAGTGAGAGTTTCTGCAGAGGTTATTAAAGCCGTGTCATCTGCATATGTTGCAAGTAAACATTGTCCGGAGTAGGCATGTCTGAGGTGAACAAAGTATAAAGGACTGGTCCTAGCACACTGCCTTGGGGAACTCTAGCATAAGAAAATAATAAAGAAAATTCCAGAATTTTCGGATCTAACCCTAACATAAAAGCTTCTCTCGCTTAAATATGACTTAAGAAATAAGTAGTATGGAGCAGGTAGTAAAGTTTTTATTTTATATAGAAGACCACAGTGCCACACACGTTCAAATGCTTGCTCTACGTCTAAGAAAACCGCTGTTAACGTCGTCAAACCTGTGCTCGTTTCACCCCTGGATGAACAACAGCTTATTAAACAAACCCACCACGGTACGGTCCGACCTTTACGTGCCATCATGCATTTTAACCACCGAGACTCCCGCCTCTTGTGTTTTCAGCTGGGAAGCCATCAACATCATTAATCGCCTGTTCTCTACAATTTGGTATAATTATTAAATACTTACAATTCTATATTTTGATCTACTTAAATCTACTTAAACTTAACTATTATTTGGTGAAATTATTCTTAAATCCATCAACAGCATCAATCGACTGCTCTCTGTAATTGGTATAATTATTAAATACTTACAATTCTATATTTGATCTACTTACATCTACTTAAACTTAACTATTAGTTGTTGAAATTATTCTTAAATACTTAAAATGTAATCATTATAAATCTTTCCTTTTAAATCTCTAAACTCGGCTGTAAATTTACACCTACAATAAATACCATTCTACAAATAAACTTGCTGAGTTCATTATTGGACATTCAAATCGTCAACAATTGCTTTGCTCAACCCCCCCACCCTGCCTAAATATTGGTCCTTCGAAAAATCGCGAACGCGCTTGGATTATCCCCACGCACCAATTGATATTCATCAAAAAAGAAGGAACACAGCAATTAGCTACCACGCGAACGCACCCAGAAAATACACCAAAAAAAGCCAGCGAGTAGGAAACCCAACTCAAGGTAATTACTCGTTTAATATTCTTATACACACATACGTATTTGCAACAAAGGGTGCAAGTGTGGTGACAACTCGATACACAAAATTATTCGTTTAAGTAGCTAATCTGAAAGAAAAATCAAAAACTAAACTAAATTGTGCATTCGGTTCAAAACAAAAAAAAAACTAATAAAAACTGCTTTAGTTTGCGCTAAAGCAAAGTGACATGTGAAGTGTGGGTTTGTGAGCGTGTAAGACAAAAAGAAAAAAAAATAACCAAAAGCGACAACGGTGACGAAGACGCTTGCACAAATTGCAGTTCGTGGCCCAAAGAAAAGCATATTGCTTGACAGCACCACCACGATAAGCGCAGTGTTTTCCATGCGGCGTTGGCTGGCATGCGATTAAGTGCATCAAAATCAACAACAGATTGCAACATTAAAAGATGCGGTGAGTAATTTGTATTTGCAATATAATTAGGACAATTTCAAACATTCTCCAAAGAAAGTCGCATATAGGATTCCAACATAACCTCAAAAAACACACACACACAATCACATGAGACCGTGCACACACAACATTCAATTGCTACCCAATGTGCACAAAAACTGATACGGATCCATTACGAACCCGTTACGAATCCGCCAAAAGAGTCTGAAACGGATTCGTATCTGAAGTCCGTTACGGATTCGTTTCTGAAGTCCGTTCTGAGTTCGAGGCGGATCCGAAAAAATAGAAAAAGCAATTCGTATTTTTGAGAGGAATCGCTCTTATGTTTTGATGGACCCGTTACGAACCCGTTACGAATCCGTCAAAAAAATTACCACAACGTTAACATAAAAGACAGTCTTAAATTTGTTTTACAATTTCTTATTTTATTTTCAGTGGATTAGGGATACGAAATACAATTGTGTACTTATTTTTATTTTAAACAATTTTTTTTATTTCACTAAGCTCGTGCTCCTCAAGCTCTCCTTCAAACCGAAGAAAAGTACTTGTCAGAATTTTTAAATAATTATCATAAGTGATCAAGTTAAATGTGACTATAGCCGTACACAAGATATTTTTCGGAAACTTTTTTAATTGCGTGAATTTGGTACGCTTTGTCATTATAGCAGTAAAAGTTATTGGGATACTTCAATGAAAAATAATGTTGAGCTGTTTGAAGAAACAAGTATGAGCCATCCTGGAACTCACCAACATTGTACTCGTTTGTTTGATATTTTGAATTATTTTTTTTACCATTTAAACAAGCCTCCACTACTCTCTTATAAATTTTATTACAAAATATTTTTTTTGTTTTAATTTACGTTTAATTTCCTGCAAAAAGTTTTCGAATTTGAATGCGTCAAACTTGTTTAGAGAACCTATATTTTTAACATATGTAGCTAAATGCGTCAAACGAGTCCGTTGCGAGTTCGCAATATTTAAAAAAAAAGAGTCTGAAACGTCTGTTTCGTATATGAAGTCCGAAATGGATTCGTATCTGAAGTCCGAAACGGATTCGTATCTGAAGCCCGAAACAGATTCGTATCTAAAGTCCGAAACGGATTCGTATCTGAAGTCCGAAACGGATTCATAACTGAAGTCCGAAACGGATTCGTATCTGAAGTCCGAAACGGATTCGTAACTGAAGTCCGTAACGGAGAGAGGAATTTCAGACGAAAAAGGATCCGTTCCGGATGCGAAACGCAATCCGTTTCGGACAAAATGTACGAAGAAGTGAGTTCGTTACGGATTCGTTACAGATCCGTTTGGCACACTGGGTACTTATTCGATAATTTTTTCTTTCGCGAACTATTTTGTCGATAATTTAAAAATTCTCTCGTTTATTTTTTCTGAACAAATCTAACACATCCGAAGTGTTGGCGTTTGGGACTTTAAAAAATTTTTTTCGAAATATTTCTCAATAATATTCGATAATTTTTTCTTTTCTCGAACTATTTTGTCGATAATTTAAGAATTCTCTCGTTTATTTTTTTGAACAAATCTAACACATCCGAAGTGTTGGCGTTTCAAACTTTAAAAATTTTTTTCGAAATATTTCTCAATAATATTCAATATTTTTTTATTTTCTCGAACTATTTTGTCGATAATTAAAAAAAAAAATCTGAAAAAATCTAACACATACGAAGTGTCGGTGTTTGGAACATTTAAATATTTCTCAACAATATTCGATAATTTTTCTTGGAACATTTAAAAATTTTCGAAATATTTCTCAACAATATTCGATCATTTTTTCTTGGAACGTTTAAAAATTTTGCCGAAATATTTGTCAACAATATTTGATAATTTTTTCTTTTCTCGAACTATTTTGTCGATAATTTAAGAATTCTCCCGTTTACTTTTCTGAACAAAGCTAACACATCCGAAGTGTTGGTGTTTGGAACTTTAAAAATTTTGTCGAAATATTTCTCAACAATATTCGATAATTTTTTCTTTTTCTCGAACTATTTTGTCGATAACTTAAAAATTCTCTCGTTTACTATTCTGAACAAAGCTAACACATCCGAAGTGTTGGTGTTTGGAACATTTAAAAAAATTTTTCTAAATATTTCTCAACAATATTCGATAATTCTTTTTCTCGAACTATTTAACTACAAATTAAACTGAATTTACTAAGTGGATAATCTCTCGAACTGTCTTCTCGATAATTGTGAAAAGGTTCAAGTTTAATTTGGCTAACAAATTCCCCACAACCGAAGTGTTTGTTGGCGTCTGTAAAAACTTTCGAAAAGCTTTGAAAACTTCTGTCGTCCTCTGGAGTTAGAAGTTTATCCCAACATCAGTATGAGTGTTTCAATGAAATTTATATTTGCTTCTGATTATCTAATCACCTTTTGCTCTGCGTTCGAAGCAACTCCTGCTGACGACATAACGAGCACGCTCTTAAGAGTTAAGCTGTTTGATTTAGAAGATAGATGGCAGCGACTGTCATCAGCATATGAAAATGTGATGATAGCAGAAGACACAGATACGACCAAAGATTTCAAGGAATCTACAAAAGCCAAATTTAGTGTTTGCGTTGAAGCTTATCACCTTTGTAAATCCCAAATTTGGGATCTCCAAAAAATATCTGGAGATGAACAACATCCCGAAACAGGTTCTGCAGCTCCTCTCGCTCAGAACGTATCTCTAAATTATTCTGTAGGAAGTGCTTGCATAAAAGTTCCGCCCTGTGATACAGAAGTGTTCTATGGTAGTTATGAGGAGTGGCCATCGTTTAGAGACATGTTTACAGCAGTCTATATCAAACACCCTAAGCTGACTCAAGCTCAAAAATTGTACCACCTTCGTAACAAAACCCGCGGCTCTGCGGGAGGTATCGTGAAACGATACCAACTTTGCGACGAAAATTTCTCTCTGGCCTGGAAAGCCCTTCGATCTCGTTTCAAAAACAAGCGCATTCTGGTGGATAACCAGCTTAAAACATTGCATCCTAGCAGCATCTGCAGAAAACAGCAGTTCAATTCAGAGAATACAATCATCGGTCAATGATTGCCTCTCAATGCTTACATCTCAAGGGATTTTTGTAGACAACTGGAACCCAATTTTAATATATTTATGTTCAACCAAACTTCCAGAAGACACCCTTGCACTATGGGAAGACTCACAAAAAACCCGGCAGGTATTACCGACCTGGCATAAAATATATAAATTTCTCACAGCTCGGTATCAAGTCGTAGAAAGAATAAACAGCATCAAGAGTTCAAAGAGTCGAGGCACTATTCCGAACTTTTCCCAAATCAGGCCGAATTTAAATTATTCTCAAAATAAGCCCGAGAATCAAAGTCGGCAGAATATACAAAGTACGCCCTTTTCCCAAAACAGGACATCCCAAAATTTCAATCCCAATCGAGCGTAAGTGAATGCATTCCACATTCAAAGAGCACCCACTACAAGTAATTTTTCATGTGGAAAGTGTCACAAAAATCATGCTCTGCCCAGAATTTAATAATTTCTCAGTACCAGAGAAAATCGATTTTGTATCTCAAAACAAAATCTGCTGTAATTGTCTATCGTATTCTCACACCAAACGAGAATGCACAAGTTCTTTTCGATGTTTCTGCTGTAAGCAGCAACACCACTCGATGCTACATCTAGATCAAGTAGATCATCCAGTTGATTATTCGAAGCCATCTACGTCCAAAGCCTCCCAAATAGCAATAATGCACTTAGAATCATCAATCGATTCAAACGCATCAAGCTCTCAGCCGGTAGAAAGCACACATATACACGCGCACTTTTCATCAAGTGAGGAAAGAATCGTGTTGCCTACAGCAATCGTATACATTCAACACCTGGGCGAAACTTTCACACTTCGAGCCCTCATTGATCAGGGATCCCAGAAAACCTTCCTCGCTGAGAAGGTTCAAAATTGGTTATCTTTACAAACAACCAAGGTCTCCACACATATTTCTGGGATGGGTGGTCAACTGCTTGGGTCGTCAAATAAAATGTGCGCATTCAATTTGGTCACAAAATCTCTTAGTTTCAATCTCCAAGTCAAAGCACTCGTTCTACCAAAACTGACCAATTTTATGCCATCTCACCCATTAGCAAAACCTTCATTTGAAGAAATCGCCGACTTAGATCTCGCCGATCCCAATTTTTATTCTTCTGCTCACATTGATATGATTATCGGAAGCGATATCATCCCGAAGATCATGCTTAATGGCATGCGATTAAATGTTTTCGGTAGTTTGTTGGCCCAACAAACAGTGTTTGGATGGTTCCTAAGCGGCCCCATCAGCACACAAACTTTCTCATTTTCCACTCACGTGGTTCATGAAAATGAACCATCGCTCAGTGAGATGCTGCGGAAATTCTGGGAATTTGAGGAAATCCCAAGCGCCTCCACTATGTCCGAGGAAGAACGCTTCTGCGAAGAGTTTTTTCAGAAAACAACGTCTCGTCAGTCTGATGGGCGCTACAAAGTCAGGCTGCCATTCAAACCAAATTTTTCCCAACTAAGGCTAGGTGCATCTCGACACATAGCTCTCAAACAGTACAACCGAATGGAGTACACCTTGAACAAAAAACCCGATTTACAACATCTTTATAATGAGGTGCTCTCTGAATACCTGACTTTATCGCATATGAAGAAAACGCACCCTACAGAGATTGTCCGTGATGAGAAGTATTTATCTTTCTATTTACCGCATCATGCGGTCGTCAAACCAGAAAGCACTTCTACAAAGGTCCGGGTGGTGTTCAATGCGTCAAACCCCTCACAAAGCGGACTTTCTCTTAACGATGTGCTATGCGTTGGTCCAGCATTGCAATCCGACCTGATCAGTGTCATACTCAACTGGCGATTTTATCAGTTTGTCTTCAATGGTGACATACAGAAAATGTATCATCAGATTATGGTCCATGAAGACGATCGCCATTTTCAACGAATACTCTTTCGCACGCACCCGAATTGTTCATTGGAAGACTTCGTTTTAAATACCGTGACATTTGGAGTCAATTGTGCCCCTTATCTAGCAATCCGTACTCTCCACCAGCTAGCTGTGGATTGTAAAGATGTTTATCCACTTGTATCACCAATTCTCAAACGTGAAACTTACGTTGACGATGTTTTATCAGGTGGACATGACATTCCTTCAGCCCTTAACGCTCAAAATCAGCTTCGAAGTGCACTGAATTCCGCTGGATTTCCTCTAAAAGAGTTGAATGCAAATCACCCAGATCTTTTAAGTTCTCTACCTCCTGAGGACCTACTTGATGAAGATTTTCTAAAATTTTATGACACCAGCTCCACAAAAACGCTTGGTATTCGATGGAACGCTCTCAGCGATTCCTTTTGTTACGATATTAAACCCACAACCCCTTCCATATCTGCCACCAAAAGACAGATTTTATCAGCTGTAACAGCACTGTTCGACCCCATGGGATGGCTAGCCCCAATCATAATTCAAGCTAAGGTCCTTTTACAGCAACTTTGGCTGGATGGATCTGATTGGGACGACTGCGTAAAACTATTGTCTCTGCTAAAAAGGAATACGTTTGTGGAAAATCTACCAGCTATTGAAAAAATTAATATTCCAAGATGGATTGGGTTTTCTCCAACCAAGCGAATTCAAATACACGGGTTTTGCGATTCCTCTAAATAGGCTTATTGTGCCGCCTTGTACATTCGCAATGAGGAACCAAACGCAAAGATCACTTCATATTTGCTGGTTTCGAAGAGTAAAGTCGCTCCAATCCAAACAATCAGTTTGCCCCGTTTAGAACTGTGCGCAGCCGTACTTCTTTCAAAGCTCGTTAACCATGTCGTTTGCCAGCTGGAATTACCTACTCATGAACTCTTCTTATGGTCAGATTCGTCTATTGTTTTGGCCTGGCTTGGAAAACCACCATACAGAATGTCCAAAATTCAACCTGGAGGCATGTACCTTCCGTCGAAAATCCTGCAGATCTGGGGCCCTACTCTGTAATGTGATTCGAAAGTAAAATTGCTTTCGAACAGAAGGTACTCTGTAATCTGACATTCGCATTTTATTTTCAAACTTTCGCATTTTAATTTATCCCTTTTCGCTTTTCGCATTTTCGGCACTTGGCAACGCGAATGCGAGTGTCATAGTCACTCGAATTTCGGAATTTTCATTCGACAGCTCTTTTTCTTTAGCAGAAGTAAAAAATAAATCAAATTTATCAACATAATTGAATCAAGAAGCGATATATAAATAAAAATGTAAGTTTTTACGAATATTAACATGATTTAATATGTTTTAACCATTTAATTTTTACACAGGGAATCTTGCAAAAATATCAGCACAAAGCCGCGGCAATTTGAATTGTTGGTGGATTTCTTCCAGTAACATCCTGACTTGGCCAAGGGGCAATTAAAGACGGCAACTGCAAAAACGTATATAAATTCTTCTTTGTTAAGGCGAACATTTTTAACCAAACTGAATAATAAAAAATCAAAAATTAATAGTTTAACGCTTAGCGGACGGCAATATACATTATTCCTTAATTACCTCTAATCACTGATAGCCATCACATTACAGTGATCCCTTATAATTCGCCGCTGCAACCGTTCTTGCTGCTCGTCATCACCATGTAAAATTTAGCAAGCAACACTCTCACTCAAGCGAAAGAGTTACAGAGTGTGATTTTAAATTCGGATCGCATTTTGTTTTCGAATCGCATTGGTTTTCGAATCGCATTACAGAGTAGGGCCCCTGGGAACTCGAGGCTGTTAACAATTACAGTAATTGTTAATTCTTCAAGATTACGATTGCTGTAATTGTTATTGAAAAGTAATTGTAATCGCAAAATACCTAGCTCTGATTGAAAGTACTCATATACAGTGCTGCCGCGCATATATAAAAAAGGCATCCAGAAGTATCCACCTTAGAACAAAGCTATACAGGTATTAAATTTTAAAGTTCCTAAGCCACGAAAAAGTTTCACTAAGTGTATTCAGTAAAATTTGTTAAGTCCTTCTAAGTTGCAAAATTGTTGAAGTTAGCAGCTGTTTATGTGAACGTACCTGCTAAGATGTTTGCAAATGTTGGTTTGGCAACTTTCAATGCAGCAATAGATCTGTGGTTTTAATAACTAGTGTAACCAAAACTGTATTTTAAATTTTATATTACAGTAAGTTAAAACTTTTGATACATTTGCCACTCAGAACATTTGAAATGTTTTAAATCTCTACCAACCCAGTTACAAAATTTTCATTTTTTTTTTTATTAATAGAGGTCAGTTTTTAGACTTTCAAGCCGCAAATCAAAAATAATTTGGTACTTGTTAGAACTCATTCCCAAAACGATTCATCACTACACTCAATCAGCCCTATCATGAATAATTTTTCACGCGTAATCGGAAAATGTAGTTTTCGTTTTTAAACTAAAGCTGAAGAGCAATTTGGAAATGATGAATAAAATTTAAATTTGGAAAAAAATGGTTAAAAAATGATTTTAATGCCATATGAGTTCTATGAAATGTTGTTTTGTTTTTGGTTCATAACTTTGGCTAAGATCATGCTAGAAGCTCCAGATTGTGTTTGTTTATAGTTCCTTATGTGTGGAACACAACTACATTAATAATTCAGTTCTGTTTTAAATCGACTTAAGCGATTATTACTTATGGACCCAAATATATAGGGTGGGATATTCTTTTGCATTTTTCATTTCACTATTATTTTAATAAGAATGGAATCGCAATAATATGTGAAATTTTTCAAAAACAGTTAAAGCTTTTATTTGCGTTAACAAAAAAAAAAAAAAATAAATAAATAAATTTTTTCCGAATCGCGAGCAAAGCCGCTGAGTATTGCTAGTAAGTTAATAAAAACTTTCAAGAACAATTTTTTTCCAAAGTAGTTTTGGAAATATACATAATTTTAAATTATCCTTTTACTAATTTTTTTTAACCCAGGAATCTAATGTCATAGATAAATATACTTTAATACTTTTTAAAGCATGTTAAAGTCGTCAATTTTGTGAAACAATTTCAATTTAAAATAAATAGGAATAATTTGGAGATGTATATTGGAATTTTTTTTAGGGAAATCCAAAAGTATTATATGCTTAAAAAATAGCATTGTCTTTAACGTAACCATTTTATTTAAGAATATCTTGAATATATTTTAATTTATTATTATTCTCGATAAAAGGAATGTATGAATAAACAAAATATTTGTGTTGCTTTACTTATGGATTTAAAGGAGAATATAAAGGTATTATGTAACATAATTTGTGATCCCGGCATTGCTCTTGTATTTAAATCTTATGTGAATCAAATTTGTTTTCGTTACATTAGCAGTATTTAAGTTACAGAATTTTGTCCCCGTAAACTCAAAATATCGAACACTGTGCATTAGGGCGTATCGAAAAATTTAGATCGTATTCTAAGAGATCTCAAAAGTTACATTGGGTGGTCAGGATCTCCCAAAAAAAATTTTAGAAAAAAAATAAGGATGTCTTCTTCTCCCGCAAGGACAAAGTTCTTTTTTAAGAAAAACAGTAAAAAAATCACGTCTCAAAATGCTTTAATTTTTGTAAGAAAAACTACATATGTCTTAAAGCAAAAGTAAATATAGACTTTAACTAACAATGTTTTGGCAAACATGATGCCACTCTTGATTTTTACCAACAAAGTCCTGTGTGAAGGATATTCGAATCTAAAGGTAAACTCGAGGGAGCACAGAACTTTTGATTGCGATCTTATTGTCTAATTTGATTTTGATTATAGTGTTGGCGTTCTCCTTAAATATAGCGAATTAATAATTTGCATATTTTTTGCATATGCATTTTCTTGTTTTTGTGAAATGTATACTTGAATGCAATTTTTTAACTTTTTCAAACAAATAAATATAAGGTCTTATATCTCGGGCACCAAAAGTGGTACCGTCTGGCTATTCTTTGACTTTTGGTTTACATTTTTTTCTCTTTCTAAAACTTAAATTACCACTTCGAGGCACCCATTTTTAGTCGATATAACACAAAAAAGAGAACTCGCGACGAGAACTCTAGTTGATTCCAGAAAATGAGCTTACAAAAGGTTTTTGTCGTTGGATTCTTCGTACAAAATTTTTTTACGTTAAATTACGTCTTGCAGCGCCTTTCATTTTCACAAATGTTTTCAAGCTCATGTAAGGTTTTTAGTGGACACTTTGGGTCCTACAGCCCTTAATATTCATCGTACAGGGATAAAAAAAAATCCGAAATATCAGTTATGGGGCGAATGAAACGAAGTACGCCGCCACTATCTAATTTGAAGAAGTTTTGAGAGAAAATTTCGAAAAAACATTTTTTTTCTTTTGACCGAACGTCATTCAAGTGTTCCTTCATATGTTCGGCATTTACAGTTCGATCATAAAGAATGATATATCAATATTTTTTTGAGGCGTTAAATTTTTTTTTGCTCAAAAAGCATTGGATCAAGCACCCCCTTCTATAACTTACCCACCAGATCCCAGTTTCTATCATCCTTATATACCACTCTAAACCGAGTGTCATACCCCAGAGTACGGAAGAGGTTAGATATGCCTCTACCCCTACCAAGGGTTGCGACATGTCATCAAAACATTTAGCTATTTGGGTACATTTGAACTCTAAAACAGGCGTTGGCCAACGCAATATTTCGTTCCCACGCTATGGAGCAACGTAGAATTAAGCCTACACGGCAGGTGTCTACGTAAAACACTTTGGGTTTTCTGTACCACTCTAAGGTTATACAATTAGAACTCACAAAAAATTATTAAACTCTTTCGAAAAAAGTATATCGATTATCCCAGTAGAACAATTTAAATAAAAAAAATGTCTTTAATTAAAGACAAAATGCCAAACGATTGGTTTCCTCTTTCCGATATTAAAGAATGATATATCAATATTTTTGTCTCAAGGAGAAGAAATTTTTTGTTTCAAAGGTCGTTGGGGTCAAGGTGCCCGTTTTAGCACTTAAAAAAATATCAACTTCTACAACATAAATTACAAAAATAAGATTCAATTCAAATAAAGTGTTTTTGAGCCGCTGCCCAATACCTTGAAGGCCCTCACCATATGGTCCAAGACATAGATCTTTAATAGTGGGAAAACTTTTCCTAATACACACACGTGATATAATAAGAACAGCCGAAGTGAAAATATATATCGTTCTAACAAGTTTTAAGAGTAAGATCTTACAATATCGCTTTCTATTATTTTTATTGTACTCATTATAATGTTTTTAGAAACACAAATTATTCTAATTAAACCCATCTCCATTTTTTGTGCTTGCAATAATGTTGAACTAAGTGCAAAATTAACTGTTAAAAAAAATAAGAACAAATCATATTGGCAGCACTTGCACTTCCCACATGTAATAGAATTCCCACACACAAAGAGTAACTAAGTTTTGTAAAAATTTTTCGAAAATGTGAAGAAGCCATCATTGCTCTATCGAACAACGGCAGGTAATATAAAAATTGTTCAGCGAAGGCAAAACGTTTACTTTCATAAAGCGACTTCTTGGCGTTTTCTACGGAATGATAACAAATGCACGGAACTAGACACCAAAGAACGAAAGTCGAAGTAGGCGTAGAAAAGCCAGCAAAAGGTAGGATAATGCGATCACGCGGATCGTTAAAAAGCACCCTTTTATAACGTCTACACAGACTAAAAACGAATTAGACCTACCAGTTGCTACATCGACAATAAGGAAGCGGTTAATTGCAGCCAATCTTTCAGCAAAAAGTCCAAAAAAATACCTTTTTTGAAAAAAATGTATCTAAAGAAGAGACTTCAGTTTGCCAGAAAGTTTGTCAGTGAACCTAACACTATTTGGCGTAATATATATATGCGTCGATGAAACGAAAATAGTCCAATTCGACCATGGTAAAGATAAACAATACGAATAATTAACAATTCAACGAAAAGTACACCACCAAAACTATTGAGTATGGCGGTCTCAGGCTCATGCTATGGGGGTGCTTTGGGTGGAACGGCGTTGGACTGACTTCTAGCTCAGATCGTTGGGAACATGGATGCCACCTTCTACGTCAAGCAATTTTAGAAGCCGTAATGTTGCCTTACGCTTATTGAAAAATATAACAAATTTTGAAGCAATTTAGAAGAGTAAAAAATTTTTTATTTCGGAAATTCTAAAGTGGAAATTTAAGCAGTAGTTATTTGTAGAAATTTATAAAAATTCTGTGACTTAAGGAGCAAATTTTAATTCAAATGTTTCGTTTTATTAATGTCCACACAAACCTCACAGTGTAGCGGCGTTAAACAAGAGTTTTGCATTATCACAGAACTTGACTTTTAGATTTCTGCATGCGATGATTATAAATGCAAATGAGCGGCTGTGTCGGCGTCTACAAAAAGAACCTTATAATAGTCCAAAAGACAGTGCAATGAAAGGAATTCCATGTAAACGGGGAATAAGTGAGATCATTAGTCGAATGTATTGTGGTGAATGGCCGCTCTTTAGGGACAACAGCTGGACAGAATGGCTTTAACCAACAAAAGCGCAGTTCCGATCAAGAGAATATAGATCTTTATGGTGGTTCTATAGGAAATGAAGTGAATGATGCAACGATAATCTTATCTACGGTTACGTCATCATATGCATTTATAGGATACGGGCTTTAAGGTCGCTTACAACGTTTCAAGTAAGTTGAATATATTTTCTCTTTCAATTATCTTCTTCCACAAACGTCAAAAGCATTTTTACTTCACTCTTGGTTCAAATCAGAATTCAATATTATTAATTAAAAAAATGTTAGAGATCAAGACTCATAAATAAGATTTCTAACTATCGACTACATTGCTATCACATTGCAAATTGCTCTCTATATCCATCAAAACATACTAGATTGCTTTTGAGTAATTTCAATTTACATTGATTTATTAAAATTGATGATTGCGAATAAGCCGAAGCCTCAAAAACGTGACTTTTACATATCCAACGTGCTGTCAAGTCTAGCGATGTCTACACGATCTCTGCTACAGAGACTTGTTGACGATTTATAATCCCCAAAAGACATAATTGCGTCCTCGAAACGATCATGAAAGCACCAACAAGAGCGTGAATAAGTGATCACTTTAGATTCTTGACAACGAGTTTCAAGGGAACCTTTATTTGATGCATTCTGAACTGGTACGACTGGGATCGAGTGAGTCCGATGCGGCTTATCTTAAGCGCCATTTAAATCGACATAAGTCTGAAATAAGTTTGGCAACCGACGACATTTTATTTTAAATGAATCACGTTGCAAATAAAGCCACTGATGCCGACAACAAGGTTCGAATATAAAACCATCTGAGCTGATACAACTTGGGCATAGCAGATGAGCCACAGATACATAGATTAAACAATCACATAAAACTAGCTTAACTAAGGCGGATGTACATACAGAGACACGGAGTAGGACAAAAAGGTAGGTTTAAAATTGCACATTAATCACGGACTAACTTTGGCTTCTGGTTTTTGTTGAAAACAGTATGGTACCATTTATAAATATGAGGATATTAGAATGTTATATTTTTACTATTACTTGGTAAAATGATTTGTTTCAATATTTTTTTTAATATAATAAGTTGGTCAGAGTAAGTGTCCGCTTTTAAAATTTATCGGAGGGAGGTAAAGGGTCAGTATACTTCCATTAATTCCTGTTCGCACATTAAAAGGAATACCGAATCAAAGTCAAAATAGACAAAAGTTTCATTAAAATTATTCTTTTAGGACCTCTCTACGAATAAAATATGTGTTTTCTTATTTAAATGTATTGATTTAAAAATGTAATATTCATATTGTAATGGATAGTTTATTGGGGATATTCATTATTTAAGGTGTTTTTATTTTGTGCAAAAATTAATGCATTTTTTGTGTTCCCATTCTGGAACAAGCAGCTCACAGCATGGTTTTACCAAGCTTAAGCCAGCAACACGCAGATATAAGGTCTGTTTCCGTTCACACTGCAAGTAACTTGAAGTTGCTTGAAAGCGTTTCTTTACACATTTTTCAAATTCAAGAGAGAAAAAGAACAAGCTAAATGTCACTCTCTGTTCTATTATAATTATCCAAAACTAGCTTGAACTTTGCTTGAAAAAAATCTTCGAGTACGAATCTTCTTCTTCCAATTGCTTCAATTTATTGTCAATCAGCTGTTAATAGCAACTGCTTGAAACTTGCTTGAAGTCGTTTCAGTAATTTTTGGCAATTTCTCACATTTAGACAGATAACTACATTTCTCTCACAGATTGAACTTTACTCAAACTTTATTTGAAGTTGAACGGAAACATGCCTAATATCTTTGCTTATAGTTAATGGCGATTCTCATTCGATCAATCTCCTTTTTTGAGAATAGAATTGATTAATAAAACAACAAAAAAGTAATGTTGATACGTAGTGAATTTAGGCAGTTTATAGGTCAGTTCCCGTACTAACTTCAATTAATTGTAATAGATTAGAGAGTGTCATTTTGCATGTAATTCCTCTCTCTCGAGCTTCAACAGAAAGCATTCAAGCAACTTCTACTAGTCTTCAAAATACTTGAAACGAGTACGGGAACAGACCTTATATCTCGAAATAGATGAAAATATATAGAACAAACACAGTAACCAAAACACTTCTAAAGAAATTTTTAAGCTATAAGATGAGTGTCCTAATACTGTAATACAGCACCACCAGGTGTTCTTAATATAACAAAGAAAATACAACTAAAACAATCACAGTATGTATTCGAAAAAACCTACATATATACAAATTTTTATGCGATGCAAATGAGCTCAATATGCATTTTTCGGGGTTCATTAAGTGATTCGTATTAGAGCGTCCCCCTGGACATCAAGATATTGCAAAAACAAACAACACTATAGACTAACAGAAGCCGAAAATACCAACACACAAATTTCCATGCTAATGGTATGAGCGATTTAGGAGTTCTTCGTGTTTTTTGACAGATTTTTAGTACAGCGCCATCTGGTGTTAGAGATAGAATATATAAAACCAAAACACTCGCAAGACTCGAAAGCACTTCAGTATAAATTTTCCTTATAATGAGGTGAGTGGCTTGGAAAGTATAGAGTGGCGCGCATTCTGAAATCTGAAATAAAAAATTGATTTATCGATACCTATGTTGTCAAATGTAGGTATAACATATTGCTTAAATCAGTATATTAAAGGAAAGAAAACTGCAATACCTTTCCAAAAGAACCAAAACTCTATGAACAATTCGTATTTTACAGCTGTTAAAACGAAATGTATTTTTAAAGCCGGCCAACAGTCAGTACTGGATTTAGGCCTAGGCCCGTGAGGCCCGGGCATAGGGCGGAAACATTTTAGGGGTGGATAAATTTTTGAGGACTGAAAAATTTTGACGAAAACAGAAAGTTAGGAAGGGTATCAATTTGGTTTCAGCAGAATTAACAGGGTGACAAAATATTTTCGTAGCAAATTTATAAAGAAACTAGTTTGACTAATGCTACAAATTTTTGGGCAGCCAAATGTTAAGCGACAATATTTAAAATATTTAAATGAGTTTATTTAGAGGGAGGAATCTTTTTGATGGCAGAAAAATCGAAAAGACGACAGAACAATATCGTATATTTTTTAAAAAGCAATTTTAACTTTCGCATTCGAAAATTTTTCGTTCATTTAAAAAATTTTCTTCTATTTTTATTGCAAGATGAAAAACAAAATGTAAGTTCTGCATCAAAAATAAATAATATTTTTCATTAACATGTTTCTAGAGATTTATATTCAAATGATGGAATATCGTTGTGAATTTATTTAAGTATTCGTGTTACAACTTTTGAAGAGATCTGCATGGTTTTATGGAAATGCAAATTGGACTGCGTTAAATAATTTTTATCACAACTTCAATTGGAAATTATTATTCGCTGATAGAAATGTGAATGCCGCAATGTCATGGTATAATAAATATTTTATTGGGTATGCGGTCTTTCATTCCTAATAAGATGAGAAGCATTAAACCCAAATATCACTCATGGTTTAATGAGACTTGCAGAACTGCAGTCATGTCAACTTCCTCTGTTTCGCCTTTCAAAATTGGCCTTGCCACAAGAATAGACTTTGCATCGAGCAAAGGAATTGCTGTATACAATTTTAAAAGACGAAAAGTTTATACAAGAATAGACTTTGCATCGAGTCAAGGAATCGGTATAATTTAATTTTAAAAGGCGAAAAGTTTCAGCACGGAACTTGCATTCGAAAAATGAGTCTATTCTTGTATCACTTCTCTGTCCCAAAGTGATCAACAATTGTTGGACATTTGTAAAAAGAGTAAAGAATCAAACGTTGTCATCGATTCTAACTCTTTTCAAATATGCCCAAATCTTTACTCACTGGGCTGATAAAGCGATATGCCTGGGCTGATATGCCTGATTGTTTGCACAAAATTCAACTCTTTCGATTAGCAATCAACCACTGCCCTTTGCTGAGGGTAGTTCTTGTACATCAACATAAACAAAATTTGTGCTCCTGATGGAATACCGCCAATTGTGCTTAAAATGTGTGCTTCTTCGCTGGCTCGGCTTTTGTGAAACCATTTAAACGTCTCGTACAGAATAGGAATATTTCCATCTTGTTGGAAGGGAAGGCCACAAATGTCGAGCCAGTACCTAAAAATATCGATGCCACGAACCCTGCAAGCTGTCAAACTATTGCGATATGTTCTACGCTTTTCAAAGCTATGGAGAGCGTAATAAACTTTACCATTATGAACTATCTAGAGCACAACCAACTGCTCAGTGATCGTCAATATGGTTTCCGTAAGGTCTATAGTGACCTTATGTCGTTCTTAACCGAACGGAAAATGGAACCAATGCGATCACTTTTTCGGAGAGAACAAGGTTTTTTCTTTGAATATTTTAAAGGCGTTTGACCGAGTGTGGCATAGAGCGCTTGTGTCAAAACTAATTCCATGTGGTGTTGGTGGTAGATCTGCTCGATGGACCTCGTGTTTCCTCAAGGACAGAACGATTTGTGTAGTCAGTTGACGGTATTTCGGTTTAAAATTACCTTCTTTCGTTGCCACATAACCCAATTCATTCATTTGCGGACGACATTTGTCATTCATACTCATTCAAAAACGCCTAAGATTGAGAGGAAGGGGAAAAAATGTTCAGGAAAACGCTCATTTTCTACATTAAAACGAATTAAAAACTATTTGCGGGAAGCTATGAGTGAGCAGCTATTAAATGCACTGGCCTAATTAAATTTTGAAGTAGATCTAGTAAAAAACTAAGTTAATAGGACGTAATAAATGATTTCGCACGAGCACATAATGAAACTCTTAATTTTTATTATTTTTTATATAATACGAAATAGATCTCGTCTTTTAGCTGGTGTTGGTCGTTTATCTCTGTGGTTTAGTTTTTGTGTTGTCATATTATTATTGTTTCGTGTTTAAAACAAGTTGGTCCAGTTGTTCTGGACCATGGGGTCGGTTGTTCCATACTTCATGTGCTGGGATCTCTGGTATTGTGCTTCGCGTAGGGTTTTTTCACCAGATGAGTTTTTCTCAAAAATTAAACTTTTTGGTGATAGTGTAAATGTTTTATATAACAATTTTAGAGAAATAGTTACATTTTTTAACGAAGTGAGCACCTCACTGCGTTGTCTCAGAAGCTTACAGCCTCTTCTTCTAAGGGCCGTTTTATTCACTCTCAATTAAAATCCCTAATGTGGATTAAATTTAACTTTCAGTTAAAAATAACTTTGGAATTAAAATCCAAAGTTAAAATTTCGTTTTTTTTCAACCACAGTTAAATCTAACTGGCGATTAAAAAATGTCAGTTAAATTTAAATTTCAATTAAAAATTACCCAGGGAAATTTGAGTTTATTGTCAACACAAATGACAGTTTGTCATTGATTTTTGCTTATTGTGCGTTTTAAATTGAATGTATTATTGTTAATATTACAGTGTGTAGCCATAAAAACACCCTTTTTTTATTAATTTTTTTACCTAGTATTATTAATTTTTATGATTCAAATTTTTTACGTAATGAAGAATTATTCATAAGGATATAAAATTTTTTTTTTGTCTTTGTAATTTTTTACAGGGCGTTGCAGTTAGCGTGTTTAAAAATTGCTGTAACTGGCTTCTCGTCTCCAGCATTTACAAAGCGTTTGAAAGTAAAAAAATCAAAGTGCATTCTTGAGTTAAGGGTTGTAGTTGAGCACTCAACCATTTTAGTAAATTTGGATGAATTCCTAAGTATTTTAGTTTTTTTAAAAGAACATTATGCTGAACTTTATCAAAAGCTTTAAAAAAGTCAGTGTATATAGCATCCACCTGACCACCACTCTCCATACCTTTAAGACAATAGCTAGCAAAAAGCGATAGGTTAGTAACTGTGGATTTTCCACTAACAAATCCATGCTGTTCATCCGAGATACCGTTTCTTACTTCCCAATATACCCTCCTCTTCACAATGGACTCGAAATCTTTAGGAATCAATTTCAGTTTTTAAATGGGTCTGTAATTTATTACCTCGTTCTTTGAGCCTAACTTATGTATCGGATTTATGTAGGCGACTTTCCATGTATCAAGGAATTTACCTGATAAAAGAGACATATTACAAATCTTAGTTAGCGGTTTAGCTAAATGAATACACGTTTTATTTAAAAAATAAGTAGTTATGTTGTCTGGTGAAATGTATTACTTTCCTCTGATGCAGCTAATTGTTCTTTAACCTCATCGATACTTAGCTGTATGACACCAAATAAAAGAACTTTGACCGAGCTTCTATTGATCAATTGTGTTGTGCATGTTATTAAATGTTTGATCACAAATGACCGAGAACTGGACCAACGTGTTTTATGCCGACTCTGAACGGCTTATGTTCTCAAGAAGCTTTACATTGCAAATTTTTACTCTCTTACATTTGCCATTGTCTGCAGAGAGGTGACGACCGAACAGAAAATTTATTCAATTGAAAAAAATTCTGTCTGAGCTGGAATTGAACCCGGGCTATCGCGGTTCTTTAGCTTAGGGGCCACACACTCTACTCACTAAGCTACGGTCGCCACAAAGCCGTAAAGCCACTGGTGGAGGCAAAAGCATGCCCGAATGGCAGCCCAGCAGTGACGCAATGCTAGAACTAGCACAAACTATCGAAATGTCCATAAGTGGTACTGCTCCAAACTGTCAATAGCACTTATGGACATTTCTATTGCTTGCGCTAATTCTAGCATTGCGTCACTGCTGGGCTGCCATTCGGGCATACCAAACACAGTCAGAATAAAATACAGTTAATTATTTTATAAAAAAATTTTGTTTTATTTTCTATCAAAATAAAGCTAGGAATAATTAGCAAGTGTCTGGAAGTATTTCAGAATTAAATTATCACATTCATTATTTGTTGCATTCCGCTCAGTTGTGATTACATGTGGCACTTCAGCCATTGATAATATGCAATCAAAATTGTCAATGTTTGTGGGCGGTGTTGACTCTTCTGCGTCAATTGCTATATTGTGCAAGATTGCACATGCCACTATAATGAGTTTTGTAGTTTCTATTTTTACTCTTAAGCTAAGAGCCAACACCGGAAAACGACGCTTGATTACCCCAAACGTGCACTGGATTACATTGCGTGTTCGAATATGACTGTCGTTGTAAAGTTGATGTACATTAGATTCGCACTGATGTAGGGGATATCCTGAGTATCCTGAGTCTCCAACTATATTGAAATGGCCAAAGTCACCCCGTTCCAACTGCATTTTTAAATTGCAATTATTGAAAATGGTTCGGTCTTGCGATGCTCCAGACCAACGTGCAACGATGTTCGTAACTTTCATATCAGCTGAACAAACTGCTTGCACATTTGACGAAAACCACCCCTTTCGGTTTCGGAAGTACTCAGCATTTTCACCACCGGGAGACTCACTTCGAATATGTGTACAATCAATTGCACCAATTGATCGTGGAAAGCGGGAAAACGAATAAAATTGTTCGCTGGCAGAAGTCAGATCAGTTTCTGTTCTTATCATTTGAATATAAGTTGAACGATGCTGCGCAATTGCAAGAGAGACTCTTTTAATTATGTTCGAGACTGAATATATGCCACTTGCATGGAACCTAGCACGTAGAATCGCAGAGGAATCAGCAACAGAGCGATGGGACGTATATATCGAGATCTAGCGAAACAAGAATTAAATTTAAGAAATAGAGTTCAATAGAGACATATTCCTTAAATCGAAATTTATCTTTTTTGGATATGGACAAGAGATGATTTAATCTTTTCAGCATTTGAACAACGACACACGAAAACGATAGATGAAGTCTTTGTTATCCCATTTGTTGAAATCAATACGCTCATGCATTTTGTATTTTTATTCGCTCAACTAATAACCTCCTATCATCTTCGTCCGGATCAAACAAAATAAGTATATCGTTGAAAGTATCGCAACGTCGATTTAACTCGATTATTTCGATATTCATTTAAAAAAAATTAACAATCTAAATAAAAGTCAAAATGAAATGATTTGAACTGAAAAAATTAATTCCTCAATTAAAAGTCGCTAACTGATTGATTTTCCCAAGTTAGCTAATTCCGTAATTAAACCTAACTGCCAGTTAGCTAACTGGAGAAACTTCAAAAAAATTGGCTAATTGAGAGTGAAAAAACACAATATCATGAATTTCCCTTTTTAATTGCAGATTAAAATTTAACTGAGAGTGAATAAAACGGCCCTAAGACTCAAAAGATTTCATCTAAAATAGACCGAAATATTTCTAAGAAAAAGAGGAACAATTCAAAAAAATAAAAATAATAAGCGACGCACAGTGGGCTACCCCATACAAGTTAGCCGGCAAAAATTATTTTAAGATTTAAAATAGATGGATTTGGTGTAAAATGGGTCCATGAAAAATTTTGACAGGATCAAGGACCGATAAAACCTCCCGAGAGGTCCTTGAGAGCCTTAGGGCATATTTAAGGGGAATTTTTTTTAAATGGACGCCATTTTGTCAAAAAATCTCAACATTTTTTTCAAGGTTCACACGAGTATGGTGACAATTCTGCGTCGATTGCACTTGGTTTCATCTAAATTGCTTCAGAAGAATCAGAGAAATCCTGCCTGTCAGCACCACACCTTTTGTTTGGACCCCCCAACTTTGACGGCCGAGAACTTTTTGAACAGCCAACATATCAAAGAAAACTTTATTAACTTTTGTAACACAATAGAAAAAACAGAATTGAAAAAACTTTATTAAATTCTTATTATTCAATGTCAACAAAAAATAAGGACTTAAAATTAAAATAGGCCTGCCCATTCAATTTCATAATAAATGATTCATACATTTATGAGTTAAACCAAACTTCTACTATACTATTCATCAGAATCAGATTCGCTAAAATTTTCTGATTCTTCCGTTTCACTTGTTCCTGCAAGCTCAAAACTTAAATCTTTATGGGCATCAAAACTAGGTTCAACTAAAAAGCTAACGACTTCCGGTGGGAGCGATGAAAAGTTTTTGAAGGGTTTTTGTCGATAAGAATTGATCAGAGAATCTGATGTTATCAACAACATGTTAAGCAAATCTCTGTTTATATTGATTCTTGAAGATTTGCGTGTGTGCGCCAACCTGTATCGCCTACAATCCTTGTTGCGAGCTTCCTGAGCTTCTTCAGATAACTGACCGATGGGTACAATGAAATTTTTTATAACATCGATCGCATGGCATAATATTTGTGCACGCTAACAGGCATAGGGTACCAGTCGTAAAATTTTAAATATTTGTCTCTAGTTTCTAGGATGAATCCTTGAAACTCATGCAGATTAATTTCAGATCCTGATGACAAGACACTTAAAATAATATAAAAATTTTTAATGACTTCTTCGTCTAGTCCAGTTATTTCAGCACTCTTTGAATAATTTATAAAAAACCTTCTGGCAGTATTTCCATCATTTGTCGTGCCGTATCCCGGTTTTACACCATCAATAATCAGGCCCATCTCATTTTTGAAACGCATTTGAATATCTTTTTTTCGATTCGCTACAGCCTCTTTATCTGCAGGTTGTCGAATCATGTACTTTTTCAATTCTAGCCGGTACGCAATATGCAGCATGCACTCTAATGTCTTTATCCACGCATGAAGGGTGGCCAGCCCATATGAATAAAATGCTGAATTAGGTTCTTTGACAATGTTGACGTTATTCATTTCACTGGGCTTAGCACCGCAAATGTAACAAGATTGCGTGGATTTGTGACTAGTTAAATAGTTGGCCGCCAAATTCCAAAAATGCTTAAAATTATGGTAGTTTGCCCTTTGACTTGAAATATTACATTGATGCGAAGTCGTGCGAAGTATAAATCATTCACAATATAAGAGAATACAACGAAAAGAATGTTTTAGCGAAGTTTCAAGTTTATGTCTCTTTATGTCACCAATGAGATGGTCCAACTTATATCAAATATTATGCTAATTTTCATCGAGAAAACCTCTAACTTGAGACAACTTTATAGGCACTTCTCTAAAGATATGATAATTGTTGTTATTTTTATTAAAACGAGCATATCTTTTTAAGCAAAATATGTTCCACCCACGATTCTAGAGCAGCGTTTGTTCTAAAAATGAGAATAATTTGAATAAGATGTCTTTAATGCGCATGCAATTGAAAAAAATAGTTTTTGAAACTTCATCTTTGACCTACAAAATTATGGCTAGTGGACGGTTCAAAACACCCATGGCTACTTTTTTTATCTAATTGGACAATTCTTATTATGTCTGAATCATTAACACACATAAAATTCATTTTGATTTTTTACCGGCTAGACCCTGCAAATAGCTCACTGTGCGACGCATGACGCTTCCAGCCACTTTTGATTCGAATCAGATCTCGGCTCAACCAGTAAGAATAGATAATAGAGTTATTACTCCATATCCTCTATCTGTTTCTTTCCCGCCAAGAAATGAGATTGCTATTTCAAATTCTGCGTACCCTTGGCATACAAAGGATTTAAAGACTCTTCGCAACAATAGGAATAGGGCATGAAAGAAATATGTTTGTAGTTTTGACTCAAACGACCCAGAAACATCCAAAAATTTGTTTCTGGAAATTGAGAATCACTCAGCTGCATTATATAATGAGTATTTGGATAATATGAAGCTGAGTGTTATGTCTGATCCAAGAAAATTTTGGGGATTTTCAGGATGGATTTACTGACGATTCCACCGTTATTTGTTGCTTATTTGTCAATTTTTTAAAAAATAATTTTGTTCAGATACTTTTAATCCTGATTTAGCGTATTTTCATGAAACACGCACCCAAATATCGTGTGAAAATTCAACTCGTCAGCCTGGTTTTGTTACTGGCAGATCCACTGTGTCTAATCTCCTCGATTTAACTACATTTTGCTTTAAATCTATTGATTCTGATAATCAGGTCAATTGTATTTACACTGACTTTAGCAAAGCTTTGGCTAAATTACCACATAATCTTATTTTATTTAAACTTAAATTAATTTTTGTAAACTGGATCAAATCGTATTTGATGAAGCGATATTATCAAATACAGTTGCGAGGCGTGTTGTCTTCTGAATTTGTTGCAAAATCGGGTGTTCCTCAAGGAAGCCACCTAGGTTCACTTCGGTTTATTTTGGCAATTAATGATGTTACTCAAATCATTAAACACTCTCTTTTGAGTGTTTAGACTTAAAATCCTTTGAGGTTTGGTGTTCTAAAAACAAGATGATTTTAAATGCAGATAAATGTAAGCCATGACCTTTTTCGTAAAAGGAACAATTTTAATTTTGATTAAAAAATTAAAGATACTGCTTTAAGTCGTGTAACTACCGTCAAATACCTTGGTATGGATTCTAAATTGTCGTTTAACATGCATATTGATAGAATTTGTACAAAAGCATCTTCCGTGCTTGGTTTTATAAAACGCTGGGCTAAAGAGTTTGTTAGCTTAATAACAACTACAACGCTGTATTATTCAATTGTGCGTCCTCACTTGGAGAACGCAAGTCAAGTATGGTCCCCACATTACGTTGATCGAATAGAAAGAATTTAAAAACATTTTGTTCGGTTTGCTCTGAGAGGCTTGAGTGGAACTGACACATTTAATCTTCCTCCAAATGAGGATCGTTTAAAATTATTAAAGATGCAATCTTTAAGTGAGAGAAGGAAATGTGTTCATATCGTATACTTACACCAACTTATAACTGGTGTATTCGATTCTCCAGAACTTCTTTCTCTATAAATTTTAACACTAACCGTAGAAGCAGTAGAAACTCTAACAACTTGATTTATTTACCATTTAGTAGAACAAATTATATGTTAACTGCTCCATTAAATCGCATGAGTACCTTTGTTAACAACTGTAGCGTGTTTGATGTTAACTTGTCGAAAGGTCAACTCAAAAGTAGATTAAAAACTAATGTAGGATAAGATCTATGTAAACGCATGGTTAGTTTTTATGTCTTGTGTTGTCTCTGAGCCCAACCCATATTATGGTGGGTAAATTTTTCTCACTTTTGATTGTTTTGGACCAGTTTTATCGATATCTTTGAGTTATTTCAATGATAATTGGGTTGGTTCTTGATAATTGGTTGGTGTGAAAAAGCTGTAGTAGCTAAACTATTTTGTTGGTGCATGTAAACTTTTATTCAATTATGTGTAAAAAATTAAAAATACAATTTTTATAATTTTGTTGTAAAAAGAAATTTAATATGTTATGAATGTCACTCAAAAAATTTTCCCTACAAAATCCCTACAACTTTTTGGTTGTATTTGCACTTTAAAGAAGTGTTTTCAAATCTTTTAAAAAAATAAAACCCATATCAAATAGAACCTAAAAACTGAACTATATACAGACACTTGAATAAGTTTAAATATTAAAATCAGTTAAACGGAAGGCCTGCCGAAAAAACCCTTGAAACCATATTGAAATTGTTGCTTGTTTCATTTAAAGCAAATAAGCATAGTGTCCATTTCACATTAATGTGTAATATCTGTTGAAAGTGTAAAATTTGTTGAATTTGTATTGAAAATCCATTAACACTCCACGTTTTACGCCATATTTTCTGAACCCTTGAAGAGCACACCTTCATAAATAAAACTATTTATGTAAATTTTTTATATACAGCGTGTCCCTGAATTCAAAAGAAAATCAGAAATTGTCATTCAAACATGTAGTCAAACAAATATATCTTCTAGGCCGTTAGTCCTACAAAAAAATGTTTAGGACATATTTTGAAGATCTTGAATTAGTCTTTATTGTGGTGTCCTTTTTTACACTTTCGTACAAAATAGTAAATTTTTTTGACCACTAAAAATTTCATTCACATTTTTTATAGTCAGCACCACTATTTCTTTGGCACTTTGAAAATATTATCGTATTGAAGCGTTCATTCTTCATGCATTCTGAAAAATTTGATTTTAGAGAATCAATGTTTACTATTTAAAACAAAATTTTCAAAAACTGACTACACAATTTTTAAGTAAAAAATACTTTAATTTTAATTAAACATGGAATTATTAGTAGCGACAGCAAAAACAGTTATATGTATTTCAGTAAGTTTTCAGAAGAGTAAAAAACAAATTTTTTCAGAGCATTTCTAGTACTGCCAGCAATAACAGTTTTTGATCACTTCTAAATCATAAGAGATATAAAAAACAGTAAATGCAGAAATGTCGGTAATAGATAGTGTAAACAAAATATGCTATAAAAAAATTACAAAAATCACATAACTGTTTTTGTTGGCGCAGCAGCGATATGTAAAGTCACATTGAAAACTTTTATCAACTCATATAAATATACTATTCCTCTGCAGACACTCTATTTTTGAAATTTGATAAAATATTTCTTGGTTCTAATTCTGAGATGTATCCCTAATGTTAATGTTAATGTTGTGTGGTGGAGATGCGTACTGCGACCTAAATGAGATCTATTGTACCTCCTTCTCAAAGCTCCGCTGGGTTTGCGGATTACAGAATTTCATCCAGCCCTATTTCTCTAATGAATTTGAGAATATTCTTAGGTTCAAGGGATGAAACCTGCTCTAGACTCAGCTCATAATTCCCCAGTGCTAGTTTACGTCTGCGAGCCACGGCGTCGCAGTTTGTAAGTAGGTGTATTGGAGTCTCCTCTGCTTCTTCACAGAAACGGCAGTTACTATCGGTCTCTATGCCCAATTTCATCAGGTGGTATTTGAGTTTACAGTGTCCTGTAAGGAACCCCGTTAGAATCCTAAGATTCGGTTTGCCTAAGCTTATGCACAATTTTGCTCTCCGAGTGTTAAAATCTCTGAGGAGCAATTTGGATTGTCTTAGCTTTGGGAGGCTTTTCCAAAGGTTTGATCGTTTATCGTTTATGCCTCTCCTCCCTTCTTAGTTCTTCTTTTATAGAATGTGTGCCCAATCCGCAGAATGGTTCTGGTCCTATAAATTTTGTGGCTGCACCCTGTCGCGCTAGTCCATCGGCTTCTTCGTTACCCTGTATTCCTTTGTGTCCTGGGACCCAAAGTATAGTAACAGTGTTATTCTTGCCTAGTTCGTTGAGTTTTGTTAGGCATTCCCATGTTATTCTCGATGATATTTCACAGGAAACTAATGCTTTGATTGCTGCTTGGCTGTCTGACATCACAACTATATCCTGACCTTTGTATTTACGGTCCAGATTGAATTGTGCACACAGCTGTATTGCTAGGATCTCTGCTTGGAAGATACTGGGTGTTGTCCCCATAGGTTCAAAGTGCTTGGTTCTTGGCCCGTACACCCCTGCGCCTATACCTTCCAATGTCTTGGACCCATCTGTATACCATGCTATACTGTGTGGTTTCTTGACTTGCGATATCATCTCGCTGTCCCACTCTTTCTTGGTACTAAGCTTAATTCCGAAGTGTTTTTCGAAGTTATACCTTTTTACTATATCGTCTCTTGGTAGATCGATGTATGGAGTGTGCTTTGCAATATCCTCCTTCTCTCTACTGCTGATAGTTTTACCTAAACCTGTCCCCTCTTTTGCAATGCACAACAGAGTTCGCTTGGCTACTCCCTCTATGACAAGGTGTAAGGGTGTTAGGTCCAGAATTACTTCTAGTGCTGCTGTAGGGCATGTTCTCATGGCCCCTGTGATGCATACACAGGCCAGTCTCTGCACCCTTGTTAGCATATTCCTCATTGTGGTTAGCTTGGTTCTCTCAGCCCATGCTATTGCACCATAGGTGAGGATGGGTCTCACCATCATGGTATACATCCAGCGGAGAATTGTTGGGTTACAACCCCAGCTTTTCCCCGCCAGGCTCCTACATACCATGAGTGCGCGCGTTGCTTTGTTTATAGTTACCTCTGCATGTCTTCTCCAGAGAAGCTTTGAATCTAGTGTAAGTCCCAGATACTTTACTTCTCCTTTGAAGGGAATTTCAGTGCCATCCATTCTCATTGTTCGGAGGTTTGGCAGGCTTCTTTTGTTAGTAAAAGGTACTATGGTGGTTTTCGCTGGGTTGATACTTAATCCCTCTGTGTTGCACCACTCCTTTGTTACTGACAGTCCTCTCTGTATCAGGTTACAGAGTGTATCCTCGAACTTCCCTCTCGCTATTAAGGCGATGTCGTCTGCGTAACCCTGACATTTTATGCCATTCTCGGTTAGCATCGTTAATAATTCGTCCACAACAAGACTCCACAGCAGTGGAGAAAGGACTCCGCCTTGTGGGCAGCCTTTTGTTGTTTTGATTCTTATAGTGGTGTTGCCCACTTTTGTTTCTGCAGTTCTAGTGCTAAGCATTTGGCATATCCATCTGCTGAGCATATCATTTACTCCTTTTTTGTGTAAAGACTTCTTCATAGCCTCGTGAGAAGTATTATCAAAGGCTCCCTCTATGTCTAGAAAGGCACAGAGTACGGTTTCTTTGTTTTTGAAAGCTGACTGGATGTTGCTAGCCAACTGGTATAGAGCAGATTCTGTAGACCTGCCCGCCCTATACGCGTGTTGACAGGGGTGCATTGGTGCCTTCTCCAGAATCTCAGTTCTTATATAGTTATCTATTACCTTTTCCATTGTTTTAAGTACAAATGAGGTAAGGCTAATGGGTCTAAACGACTTTGGTAGCGTGTAGTCTATTTTCCCTACTTTTGGTATGAAGGTGACTATCGCCCTTCTCCATTTCCTTGGGATATAGCCCAGCGCAAGGCTGCTTCTAGTTATTTTGACTAGGTGAGGCAATATAGTTTCTGCACCTTTTTGTAGAAGTGCAGGAAAGATGCCGTCTACACCTGCTGATTTGAATGGTTGAAAGGTTCTGAGTGCCCAATCTAGACGAGCCTTAGTACAAATGCTCGTTGCAAGTTTCCATTCTTCTTGATTTGGAGTAATCTGCCTGTCTGCTGTCTCATACTCAGTTACCGGTGTACTGCCCGGGAAATGAGTTTCTAGAAGGTGACTGGCTCGTTGCTCTTCTCTAAGCGTATAGCTTCCGTCTGGCAATAGAAGTGACATTCTTGTCTCTACTCTGCCCTTAGCCATTGCTTTGTGTATCCTGGCTGCTGCTGGCGTGGAAGAAATGTCTTCACAGAAGGTTCTAAAGCTCTGTCTTTTGGCTTTCCTGATTTCTTTATTATACTCTGTCAGAGTCGCCGTGTAGTTGTGCCATTCTCCGTTGCGCTTTGCGGCATTAAAGCTGCATCGCACCTTCTTCCGGAGTCTGGTCAGCTCAGCGCTCCACCAAGGAGTATGTTTTGTTCTTGCCTTGTGCCCTGTTGGACAGCTAGATTCGTAGGCATTATATACTGCATTGTTTACTTGCTCTACATAGCATTCAAGTTCTAGGATGTTACTAATTCTACTCCTAGCTTTTACGTTCTGTAGGTTTTCTTTCAGGTTGTTGGTGTATGTGTCCCAACTGGTATTTCTTGGGTTTCTTTTGGGTTCTGTCTCTTGACATTTCGCCCCAAATCTAAACTCTATTATTCTATGGTCAGACATTGAAGGTTCCATTGATACCCTCCATTCCCTAATCATATCCCCCACATCTGGGCTTCCTATGGTGAGATCTAAGACCTCTTCTCTAGCCCTAGTTACAAAGGTAGGTGTTACCCCCACATTGAAGAAGTCTAGATTACTACTTAAAAGAAATTCTAAAAGGTACTCACCTCTGGTGCTGACGTTGGTGCTTCCCCAAATTATGTGGTGCGCGTTGGCGTCACAGCCGATGATTAGTGGAAGGTGCTCTTTCCTGCAATGCTCCACGAGTCTTTTTATCTCCGCTGGGGGAATGTTGACATCGTCCCCAGGAAAGTAAGCGGATGCGATCACTATGGCGCGGTGCTTGCCATCAGTTTCGATGTGAGTCTCGATAACTGAAAGGTCCCGCGTCATAAATTCTGAAAGACAAATATAATTAATATTTTTCTGCATTAGAATACATGCTCTGGGATTGATTGTTCTCTGGTCCCAAGTTACCTGACCCTCTCTGCAGTAGAGGCCACTTACTTTTCCCCTGTAGCACCAGGGTTCTTGGATCAGCACGAAGCCCAGTTGTTCTGTGGTAAACCTCCGAGCAATAACTGCCGAAGCAGCTTTTGCATGGTGGAGGTTTACTTGGGCAAATTTCGTGCTGGTTACTGTGCCGATCGTCATAGCACTGGGCTGCTGCCCCGGTCTTCTTCAGGCAGCGTTGCTACTACCTCAGTCGGAGGTTCGCTTTTACAACCATCAATCGTGAGAGCGGCGAGGTTCATGCCTTCTGCTTGATCTTCGATTGAAGGTGTTGCGGTGATGACCGAGACGGAGGCGAACTTCTCCGTAACAACTTCACCAGTTGGTTGTATTGGTGGCGTTGCGTCTTTTCCTTCATTTGGAGTCGCAGATGTGGCTTCTGTGGACGTTACCACTGTGTATCCCTATGTTAATACTAAATTATGTAAAATTGTTTTAACATTTTTTTATTGTTTTTTTTTTGTTCTTGTAAACTTAAACAATAGTTGAAAAAGATGATGTAATGCGCATATCAATTTTCCATTTGCGCCGTGGTATAAAGGAATGGTGGGTTAACGTTCCGCGTATCATTTTTTCTTTTTCAAATCGTTTTTTGAAAGATTATTTTTCAGAGTTGTACTGCTTTGATAAAAAATATTCCGATTCTATAATTGTCATGTTGTTTGAAACCCAATTATAAAATACTTCAGGAGTATTTGTCGGATTATTAATGTTTGCAGACTAGCCTTTGCCGCAACTCTTTTTACTGTACCTGCCAAACCATCACTTGGCCCTTTGCCGTGCGATGTTGCGAAAAAGTGCCATTCTGCGGGGATATTGAAATCGACTTTGTGCTTGCATAGATTTATAAAATGTTTTTTGTTCTTATATTGAGTGACTGCTCCATCTAAGAAGTAAAATATTTTGTTTATTTCTCGCAATTTTTTCAGCAGGAAATCAATTAAGCCACGCTAGAATAAATGAACTGCTACTGTGTCGTGCTATAAGCATTACGAAATTGTATCGTAACTAAATCCACATCAACTTTTTGTTCAAGTTTACAAGAACAAAAAAAAAATTATAAATGAAATGTTAAACAATTTTACATAATTTAGTATTAATATAGGAATACATCATGGAATTACAACCAAAAAAGTTTTTGCAGGGGAATGGTATATTTTAACGAGTTGATAAAATTGTTCAATGTGACTGACCAGAAAAAACAGTTATGTGATTTTTGTAAATTTTTTATAGCATATTTTGTGTACACTATCTATTACCCACATTTCTGCATTTGCAGTTTTTTATATCTCTTATGATATAGAAGTGATCAAAAACAGTTAATGCTCGCAGTGCTAGAAATGCTCTCGAAAAATTTGTTTTTTACTCTCCTGAAAAGTTACTGAAATACATATAACTGTTTTTGTTGACGCAGAGACGATATGTACCTAGCTTATCAAAAAATACTAAAAATTCCATTTTTAATTAAAAATTTAAGTATTTTGTATTTTTATTTTTTTTTTTTGTATTTTGAGAATGCATTAAGAATGAATTCCTCAATACGATAATATTTTCAAAGTACTAAAAAAATAGTGGTGCTGACTATGAAAAATGTGAATGAATTTTTTAGTGGTCAAAAAATTTAAAATTTTGTGCAAAAGTGTTTGTAAAAAAGAACACCACAATAAAGACCAATTCAAGATCTTTATAATATGTCCTCAACATTTTTTTGTAGGACTAACGGTTTAGTAGATATAGTTGTTTGACAACATGTTAGAATGACAATTTCTGATTTTCTTTTGAATTTTTCACTGTGTATAACTGCAAAAAAAATTTAAAATTAAAGTAAAAAATTTAAGAAAAATTTTAAAGTACTAACCACGTGCAAAGTACGGAAATTTTTACGGAAATGTGAGTTTCGAAAAGCGTCCGATTTGACATGGAGTGAAGGATATATTTGTGATTCATTTTGATTTGTTTTTCTCTCGAAATTCAGTGCTTGGGCAACTGAATCATATTTTGTTGAAATTCGTTCTCGCGTATTCAGAGTTGCCATCTAGCGCAACTGATGAATATTCTCGCCTCTTCGAAAAGTTAAAGTTATTCGTTTCTCTAATTCTCAAAAGTTTTTTAGAAATTCAGTGCTACCACTTTTGGGTACTTGAATATTTATTTATTAAAAAATTTTTTCGCGTATTCAGAGTTGCCATCTCGCGTAACTGCTGAATGTTTTCGACTTGAAGAAAAATTTTTTCTAAAATCTTAAATTTCTCAAAAAAATTTTTCTCTCAAAATTCAGTGCTCATGCTCTAGGGTACCTGAATAGAATTTTACTTTAAAATTTTTCTCGCGCATTCAGAGTTGCTATCCCGTGCAACTGCCGAATATTTTCGAATATTCTCACATTCTCGAAAGTTTTCAAGAAAAACTGTTTTCGCGTATTCAGAGTTGCCATCTCGTGCAACTGCTGAGTAATTTAATTTACAACTTTTTCTAGGAAATACACTTCGCAATATATCAGAGTTGCAGAATTGCCAATCTCGCGCATTTCTGAGCACTGTAGTTCTCAATTCGTCAAAATTTTTTAGTGTAGTTCTGAGTTGCTAATCTCGCGCAACTCTGACAGTTTTTTATCGTTAAATTATCGTTTTGTTACAAAACTTTTCAATTTAGTTCAGAGTTGCCAATCTCGCGCAGCTCTGAATAGTCAAAATATTCTCGACCGTGTCTCAAAAATTACGTTAAACTTCAGAGTTGCCAATCTCAAGCAACTCTGAGTACTTTAAATATTCTCGTGCTTTTATAAAATAAAAAAAAAATTCTCTCGAAAGTCAGTGCTCATACTCTTGGGTACCTGAATATGATTTCACTTTAAAATTTTTTTTTCTCACTTATTCAGAGGCGCCATCTCTCGCTACTACTGAATATTTTCGGCTTTTAGAAAATAAAATTTTTTTTTGTTGCTCAATTTCCAAAAAAAAATTTTTTTCCCCTCAAAATTCAGTGCTCATACTCTTGGGTTCCTGAAAACTATTTTTCTTTAAAATTGTTTCTCTCTCGTATTCAGAGTTGCCGTCCCGTGCAACTTCTAAAAAACTTTCGCCTTTGAAAAATTTTAAAAAAATTTTCTTTAATTCAGCGTTGCTAATCTCGTACGACTGTTGAATATAGTCGATTGGTTGAAACCCAATTTTATTGATTATTCAAAGTTGCCATCTCAAGCAGAATAATTTTAATAAAAAATTTTTTCTCATCTAGTTGATAATCTTTCTCGGAATTTTTCGATTTCTTGAAAATAATTTCTAAAATGTTGACTTTATATGATTTAAATACAAATTCTAAATGCTTGATAATTTAAATCATACTTGATTTTAAATACAAATTCTAGTTGTTTGATAATTTAAAATCGTTTATTCAGCTTAAGGTCAAAGTTGGAACAATTAATTGTTTTAACAAATTTTCCCAAAGAAACAACAACAACAACAAAGTTTTTTCAATATGAAAAGGAAAAAATCACTAGCAGATTTTATTGCACAATTTCTGCCCTGCTAAAAGCGTCATCAGAAATCTTTGTGATACCCGTGCAAGCGCGCATTAACGCACTGCACCACCGGGGCGATGAGATTTGAAGTGTTAACAACTAGAATTTGTATGTAAAATCAAGTATGAATTAAACTATCAAGCATTTAGAATTTGTATTTAAATCATATAAAGTCAACATAATAAATATAGAGGTCATTTAGAAAAAAACTTTAATTTCTAAAATTTTATGAGTTACCAACGTAACCAATGTAACTTGTTGACTTTAACATTTCTTGTTTTCAAAAAATTATTCCTAGAATTTTTGCGTTACCAACCACGTGCAACTAATATCACTAGAAACTAAATTTATGTGAACATCCCAATTCAGAGTTGTCAACCTCGTGCAATTTCTGAATTAATACTTATCACACTACATGTCACTAGTAAAGCGATAAGTTGTCTCAACTATACATTGCCGGGTTGGATTCTAAATCAACTCGTGTGCTCAAGTCATCAGTAAAAATGAGCGTAAAACCCAAGTTCATTTTTACTTATGACAATTTGGTCGAGTTTTGCTCAAAGTTTGAAGGAATCCCCGTCGACGATCACACAGATTCGAGTGTACACGTACAACTTCTCGACCTAGATCAAAGATGGGCCAGACTCAATGACGCCTACGCAGAGATGATGATCGCAGAGGACTCGGCAGCAGATGAGGCGTTCAAGATTTCAACGAGGACCAAATACAGCGTGTGTGTGGATACTTACCACAGATGTAAGGCACACATGATGGACCTAGGGAAAATGTTTGAAATGAGATGGTGAAACCAACTCATAGCACCACTCTCAACAATTCTCCAACTTACTACAACTCCGTCGCCTGTATCAAGGTACAACCTTGTGATACAGAAATCTTTTATGGAAGCTACGAAGACTGGCTATCTTTCAGAGATATGTTCACGGCAGTCTTCACTCATCACCCGAAACTCACACTCGTACAAAAGCTGTATCACCTACGCAATAAAACCCGTGGACCTGCGGGAAATATTGTAAAAAGGTATCAGCTTTGTGATGAAAACTTTTCGTTGGCGTGAGAGGCACTACGTTCCCTTTACGAAAACAAAAGGATACTGGTTGACAAGCAGCTCAAAATCCTATTTGGCATCTCAGCTGCAACGACAGAAAACAGTGGAGCGATCCAGAGGATTCAGTCATTCTCATATATCTCTGCTCATCAAAGTTGCCGGAGGAGACTTTAGCACTCTGGGAGCAATCCCTCTCATCGAGAATTCCCAACGTGGCTACAGATAGACGAATTCCTGACAGCTCGCTACGAAGTCGTCGAGAAATTAAACAGCATAAAAGGGGCTAAACCGAAATGGTCTCCACCCACGGCTCCAAATAGGAACCAACAAAAAGGCTCAAATAACCGGAACACCAACGCTCACTACCCGCAAAGTCATGCTCAACAAAACTCGAACCATAGGTCCAATGTTCAAAATTTCCACTAGGAAAATAATGCGCAAGTAAACTATTCTCTCTGCCCGAAATGTCGGCAGCAGCACGCTCTATGACTGTGTCCACAGTTTAAAACACTTTCTGCTCAAGAAAGAAACGAATTTGTTACCCAAAACAAAATTTCTTCCAATAGTTTAGCGTATTCTCACTCAAAAAGATGATGTCAAAGCTCATGATTGTGTTCATATTGTAAAAAACAGCATCACACTATGCTGCATATTAACCATCAAACAAATTCTGCTAATCGCCAAACACCGTTCACTTTTCAGTCACACCCAACTTCATCGATGCACATCGAAACGACGGCACAACAATCTCTATCCTCTAATGAAATCTCTTCTGACTCTCGTCAAGAAGAAATTGCTCAAGTCAGCGCTCACTTTTCTGCCAATGAGGAGAAAATTATATTACCCACAGCACTTATTTATATATTGCATTTGGGAGAAACTTTTACGCTAAGAGCTCTAATTAATCAGGGTTCTCAAAAAATTTTCATTTCTGAAAGAGTTAAAAACCTTCTAGCACTTCCAACCCAAAAAATTTTCACAAATATCTCTGGCATAGGTGGTCAGATGGTTGGCAGCTCAAGCCAAATTTTTGCACTCTTAAAATTGTAACGAAAGATCTCAGCTTTCAACTATACGTGCCAGCAATTGTCTTACCCAGACTTACAAGCTTATTCCATCTAGCACCTTCTCAAAACCTAATTTTAAAGAACTGGAAGGCTTAAAAGATGCCGATCCTAACTTCTATTTGCCAAGTTAAATTGATATGCTAGTTGGAAGTGATATTCTTCCAAGTCTTTTACTCGAAGGCTTGCGTACAAATGTTTTAGGCGGACTTCTAGCCCAAAACACTGTTTTTGGATGGATTCTAAGTGATCCTCTCACTGTCGAAAGTTGCTCATTCTCCACTCAAGTTTCATGCGTCACCGAACCCTCTCTAAGTGACTTAGTTCGTCAGTTTTTGAGCTAGAAGAGGTACTAGCTTGCAGAGCTGTCTCAGCTAAAGATGAGTATTGCGAGAGTTTGTATAAACGCACCACATTTCGTCAAACCCATGGTCGATATGTGGTCAAGCTTCCTTTCAAGAAAACTGTTCATTCTCAGGTGGCATTAGGTGCTTCTCGTTTCTTTGCCCCGCAACAATACAAAGGCATCGAACTCAATTTGAACAAAAACCACAATTAAAACCTCAATATAACTAAGTTCTACTGGAATATTTGACTCTAAATCACATGCAAAAAATTTTCTCTAACGAAATTATACGTGGTGGAAAATACTTCTCATTCTATCTCCCGCATCATACGGTAATCAAACCAGCCAGTACCACAACAAAAGTTTGAGTGGTTTTTAATGCGTCAAAAGCTTCACAAAGTAGTCACTCTCTCAATGACGCACTTTGTACTCTTCTTCCTCTCCAAGCTGACATCATGATCATAATTTTCAATTGGCAATTATATCGCTTTGTATTTAATGGCGACATTGAAAAAATGTATCGTCTAATAATGGTGCATGCAGACGATCAAGACTTTCAACGGATACTCTTCCGCCCCGACCCTTCTCAATCTATAAAAGATTATTGTCTCAAAACAATAACTTTTGGTGTTAATTGTGCCCCGTACTTGGATATTCGAACTTTGCATCAGCTAGCTGAAGATTGCAAAGACTAATTTTCATTAGCTTATCACATACTCAAACGTGAAACCTACGTCGACGATATCTTGTCCAGCAGTCACGACATGCATTCTGCTCTGAATGCCCAAACCCAAGTAATAAGTGCGTTGAAGTTGCCTGGCTTTCCACTTAGAAAAATCATGCTGATCTCTTACAACATCTTCCCACTCAAGATTTACTTGATGACAATTTTTTAAAATTTTACAACACAAGCTCTACAAAAACTCTCGGCATTCAATGGAATGCGATCAGTGATTCATTCTGCTACTCCATTAAACCCGTGACACTCACGGGATCGGCTACAAAACGACAAATCCTGTCTGCCGTAGCATCACTGTTTGACCCTGCACGATGGTTAACTCCAATCATCGTTCAAGCGAAAATGCTTATTCAACAACTCTGAATAGAAGGCGTAGACTGGGATGAATGCGTTAAGCCCATGTCATTGGTCAAGTGGAATGAGTTTCTCGAAAAGTTGCCTTCCTCCATTGAGCAAATAAGAATTCCAAGATGGATTGGATTTGTTCCTCAAAACAAAATTCAAATCCATGGCTTCTATGACTCTACAGAAAAGGACTCTACACTGTGCGACGCTGTATTTACGCATTTGCGATTCTAACAACAACAACGTACTCAGCTCTCATTTGTTGGTCGCAAAAAGCAAAGTCGCTCCATTTCAGACTATAAGCTACCTCGCCTCGAATTATGTGCGGCAGTACTTTTGTCAAAATTAGTCAAACACATACTCTCTACCTTCAATTCCCATCACCCGAACTTTTCTTATGGTCTGTCTCATCAATTATGTTAGCGTGGCTTGAAAAACCACCCTACACTTGGAAAATATATATAGAAAACCGAGTGTCAGAGATTTTAAATAATGTAAAAAATGCAACATGGAAGCCTCAGGAGAGAATCCAGCAGATCTCTGAACACGAGGCTGCTCTCCACCTCAACTCATTGACAACTCTCTTTGGTGGCATGGACCTACCTGGTTACTGGAAGAATCCAACCAATGGCCAAACTGCAAACCAACGGCCCTAGTGGTGCCCGAAACTAAAAAAGTGGAAGTTCTCCATACTTTCACTCCAGATAATGATCTACTCAATAGATTTTCCTCATACCCGAGAGCTGTGCGCGTAATCGCATATATGTTCAGGTTCGTTCATCGAGCACCCCATTATTTTACCAGAAAAATCCTGCCTCTGTTGTCTTATACTCGATTTTACTCACAAAACGCTTCTCCATGCGGAACAGCAACTCATGCTGAGAGCGGTTCGTCAGGATATATTCCAAAACTTAAAAACAAAATCAAGCACTGTATCTTTCAATGCAAAGTGTGCACGATCTTCAAGAAAAGGCTGCAATCCCAAATAATAACGGCCGTAATTTCGTTGGGCCGATCGAACACTGCGAAAAGAGTATGACCTATTTGTGAAAAAATCTGCTGAAGAGCTATCCAAACAGTTAAGCATACGCGGATTTGAATGGTCTTTTATACCCCCAACTGCTCCTCATATAGGTGGACTCTGAGAGGCAGCAGTTAAAAGTTTTAAAATCCACTTCAAAAAAGTAGCACAGCTGCAAAAGTTCACATTTGAGGACTTTTGAGGAGTTCTCCACCCTTCCATGGTATAATTATTTGACAAGATTGCCGTGACAGTTTTTTGGCGATTGATAGTTGTCAAAAACAGCTAAAGGAGTTGTAGTTTGCTGCTGTTGACTAGCTATGTGCTTATTTTTAACTTTTCTTTGATACATTAAATTTGTTCGCGAAGTTTGTTGGAATGTTTTTAGTTTGCTGCGATTAACTAGCTGTGTTTAAGTCATTGCTTATTTTTTCACATTTCTTTGATTAATTGCATGAACAGCTAAGTTTGACAACTACCCATCGCCGCTCGTGAGAAAATAGCCAGTCTACGCTACTACCATGTCAGTAATTGTGCCATGCACCCTTCTTATCCGAATTCAAGCAGTTCTAAGTTCTCAACCTCTCTCTCTCCTAAGCGAGGATCCTGCCGAACTGTTACCATTAATGCCCAGTCATTTTCTCCGCGGTGCGCCATTGGTAGCTCTCCCTGAGCCCCCTAAGGAAAATTAATCGTTAATTAGTTGTATCATTAGATTAGTAATCTATAAAACGTATCGCGGTACCGATGCTCGAGTTAGAGTAGCGGATATTAAAATTCAGAACGGAATCATAACTCGCCCAATAGTAAAATTATGTATCCTTCCCTCTGAATAATTATGATCTCATTCCCCTTCTAACTAACTTATTAATCATCCAACAAAACACTCTCACCTTCCATAGTCAATTACGCAAATACTCTTATACACTCATATACCTCACTACATATTCTGATTTGGCTTTGTATTATCCAATAATCTCAGTTTCCAATTAATAATGATAGTTTTCTTCTTCCAGTTTCCAGAAGTGCCAATTGTGCAGCGAGCACCGCTCGCTGCTACGGTGTAGAAAATTTATTGCCATGACCGTGCCTCAGCGGCAGCACGCCGTCAACAAGCATGCGTACTGCTTCAACTGTCTAGCGCGATCGCACGACGTCTGGGAGTGGACCTCCAAAAGCGCGTGTCATGTGTGCGTCCTCCAGAACCACACCACGCTACACCCTGAGAAGCATCCACGTATCGTCTATGACCTGGCATCGACACCAGACCGGCGCGTGGTCTGCAACAAGGCAGCCGCGAAGCGCGCACCACCATCAAAACCCGCGCGAGCATCGAGTCGTGAGGCTAAGGGCCATACCAGTGCAGATCCGCGGGACTGTTTGACCAAGGCCATAAAAGCTCTAGAGATGTTACAAGACCTTATTTAAGATTGCACAAGTGCAAGGCGGGTGTGATGTTCGCGTCACCATCATACTTTTTATTGATCCCAATTTTTTCTTCTTATTGAAAAACGCACTGAGTTTCTTATATCTTACGACACGATTTTACATCGTTTGTTTCGTTACTTTTCCGTCAGGGTTTTCCGCCTCTCTTCTGCAAGAGCAATACTGAATGGTCGCAAAGTGTAAGAAACTCCGTGCGTTAGTCATATTAAACCTTACATTCATTTTGTTACTTTGCTATTTAATTGATATAATCAAAAACTTAAAAGTATATTAATTTTATTGATCTAACCAAAAACTTAAAAGTATATTAATTTTATGATTCCTAATTGTGTTAAAACTACACTACTTAAAACCACTGAAATAAAAATTCCTGAATTAGAAGAAAGCTCCCAGCGTTTTTGCTCATTTTAAAGGAATTTTCAAACTCAGTAAAACCAGTGTCTGCAAAAATACGATTTTCTTTTATTATACTCTCACCTTTTGCACATCGCAGAGTGATGAGATTTCAGGTTTTTTTTTTGGATATTTGGCCTTTTCGAGAACGTGAGGGATTTCGAGTGTTTTGGTGGGATGTTCTACTGTGTCAAAATTTTAAAAGTTTAAATTCGTATTCGTATAAATAAAAAACTTTTATGCTTTAATATTAAACGCCAGAACAACGTTTCCAAATTGTGGAATTTTACTTTGAAAAAAAATAAAGTCCATTTTATGGTCAACATAATCGGGTTAGTGAGCAATCAATTGGCTTCCAAAGACAATCCTCTAGCCATTAACGAATCACCATTATCTACATCCATTAAAATTGACTGTTTGGTGCGGTTTACACGTTGGCGGCATCGTCGGTCCTTATTTCTTTGAAATGAGGAGGGAGCTTCCGTTCCTTTTTTTAAAACATTTGCTGACATTTACCATATGAACTTAATTACCAACTTTTAGCTTAATACGATAAAAAATTTCAGTGAAATAGTAATTTTGAACCATTTTTCAAAATGAGATTTATCAAAGAATCAGAACAATTCAGTGAATTTTTGAACAGATACTGCAAGTCAATAAAACGTTCTGATGATAATTGTTAACATGAATCTGGGAATCTCTAGGATTTTTTTTGTTTGACTGCTTCAATTGGAAAATTTTTTAAATTTTCTATATTTTTGACCATTTTCAAAATCCTGTGAAAAATTCAATTTTTTCTTTCAAAAAATCTTTCAAATAATGAAAATTGTACTTTCTTTGATAATTTTTTTAAGAAACAAAAATAAATAATTTTGATATTTTGAAAAATGCGTTTTCAAAAATATTTTTACATAGACTCTCAAAAGAAAAGAAAAATCTACAACAATAAAATTGTCCAAAAGTAGTGATTTTAAAGGGTTATTATCAACGAATTTTTCTTTTTTACTAATAACTTAGATATACTTTTTTATAGTATTTTTTTTACAACATACTCATTTTGTTTAGTTTCTAGACAAAACCATTTATGATTTTTGTCCACTACACGTTCACTGTGCGTGGGGTGTGTTCGTTGGTACACCGTTAGAAAGGTAATTTCATCGTCTTTCAAATAAATTATTAAATTAAGTTTTTTGTGGCTTAGTTTTGCTGGTAAAAACAAAAGTATGAATCAAAGTCACGAAATACAAAATGAACCCCATAACTACTAAGTGTGCAAAAATATACCCCCCTCCCATACGATTTTTACTTTAACCGACCTCCTCTTTCACCTCCCTAAATATTCGTACTCTTACACTGGATTATACTCATGAGTATAATGAGTAGCAATAATGATAGTCTATATTTGCCATGTGGAAATAGTTTTGGCGATGGAACAGTGTTCTTAAAGGGAGATACGCGAAAATCGAGGAAAAAAATTACCGAAAAAATAAGCCAGTAGGGTTATTATGAAGTAGGGAATTTTCGGCAGGCATAAAAAAAGTAAAAAAAGCTCCGCTTTTCTCTACATGTACCAACAAGAACAATCAAAAAATGTATGGCAGGTGGGGTCTATTTTGAGTTATGAGCTAATTTTGTGTTTTTTGGAGGTTGTTTCCCTAATAATGGGATTTGAGTTCGTGATTTCAAAGGGCGTAAACGTGCGTCCGTCCGTCCCCGACTATAATTTTAATGTTGCAGTTCATTGTTATTGTTTCTGTCGTGTGATATTTGTTTCAATATCCGTCAAGTGTTCAAAATGTTTTTTGTCTCTGAACTATATACTAACTAACTAAATAAAATAGCTAAATTGAATAAAAATTAAAAAAAAATTAAATTGCAATCAAAACTAAAGCGTGTTCAAAAGAAAGAATAAAAAGAACACACAAAAATAAATAAACTTAAGCAACAACAACAACAACACCGTGACTCCAGCAACCACATCAACAACAACTCAGCAGCAAAACCTGTTTTGCAGAGAGCCGCCAGCTGCAGCATCAACATCGCTGGACAGCATTTTAGTTTTTTGCTGACCACGCGAAGGGCTTTTCTCTGCTCCTCTTTGTGTTAGTTATTGTTGTTGTATTTTCGGTCCGTTTTCTTCACTATCCTCTCCCATTAGTTACGTTTGTAAGTAGGGTTGCACAGTGGGCTGAATTGTGCTGAAGTAAAGGCATAACACTTGCTTCAGTACTTTTGTATTGCTCATGTTGTGCAATTCTCTCGCAGCCGTAATTAATTACCTTATATGCCCTTTTTTATTTGATTTTTGTATGGTGCAAAAATGTCATTTTCGCATAGATTTCTGCAATGTTCGTGGACTGAGAGCGAATTTTTTCTCAATCTATGTAAATTGTACTCCCCATAGGCCTCAAATAATGGCACAGAGCGAGACCCACGTGGCCGAGGATATAGATCCACTGGATTTTCACATACCTGGGTATCGCTTACTGCCATTGTTTTCTTTGCATAGGGGCTTCGCCCTTTTTATAAGAACGGATGTAGCGTACCAGTGTGAGCGGAGTCTGAACGTAACCGATCCAGAGTTTAACTCTATGTGGGTTAGGTTCAGGCTTCGCTCGCACTTCCTACATTTTTGTTTTATTTAAAGAAGTCCGAATCTAGGGAGGGAGACCACTTTTAACGAACTGGACTCTCTCTCAGATTCTATTACGCACATTTTGGGGTTGTTTACTGACAGTGAGATCATTGTAGCAGGCGATTTCAATGTCCACAACCCGGCTTGGTTACGTCACTCGTTCCCACTGACACCTGTTGGACAATGTCATGGTGCAAGAAATTATTTTATTTTGGTATGCGGTCTTTCATTCCCAGTAAGATGAGAAGCATTAAACCAAAGACCACTCATGGTTTAATGAAACTTGCAGAATTGCTTCCTCAGGTCCAAAGAGGAAGCCTTTTAGAATTGGCGTTCTAACAAGTATACTAATACAAATGTGATAGTCGATGGGGTGAATTACTGACAGCTCCGCTAAAATAAAAGATCCAAATTTGTTGATTTTTCCTTGGATAATCTGACGGTTTTAGCTCCGCTACAGAACATGACACGACAGTGAATGATATATGGTTGCAAAATTTAATTTATTTTCTAAAATACACAATATCAATTTGTATTTTGTGGTGTGTAGTTTAGATTCTATATTAATAATACTAGGCACGTGTCAAAAACGTATAATGAAAATTTCATGATATAGGAGGAAACTGAATACAGATTGTAATTTTTCCAGCTGCTATTTCACTGAAAAGCTTTGGAGTGGCTGTGCTACCACAAATTTTTTTAGCGTCCGGCTGAGGGACCCCGTCTAGAGATCTCTGACTCTTTGGCACCGGTTTGGGCTTAGGGGGAGTTTGTGATTCTTCCAAGATGACCAACGCCCACTTGCAGTTCGACTTTTGGTCCTCAGGGCGCTGGTTTTCGAAAACACGCGTAATGTGATTCCGATCTTTAAGCGCTGCTTTCCGATAAATATTACCAGTCCTTTTGGTGGGTAGCGTCGTTTGAGCCGAACCCTTTGTGCTACTTTCACTGATGCCAGGTTTGGTGACCACTACATCAGTTTCCGTCACAGGAACATTTAGAGAGTGCACGTCTGCAGGCTGTTGGCCAGGAGTAGCGTTTAAAGACCTCGTGTCTGGTGTATCTGCAAGCTTTACTTGATTGGCATCTAAAGACTGCCCGTCTGTATTCTGTTTTTTGTTATAAGAATTTATGTTGGTCGTGCGACCACCCCCTCCCCATCGAGATGAAGAGAGTTAACTGTGAGGCTCTTAGACTTCTCCTCGAACCGGATCAGGGCTACATGCAGGAAAGATCGAAAGATCCCGTGTGCAGCCCCGGTCCAACCAGAGATTTGGTTTAGAGTCTGTCCTAACCCCAGCGCCGAGGTAAGGCCACAGTTACTCTTTGAGACGACCAGGTATTAAAGAGGCTCCGCTTAAGACTGGACTTTGTTACATGAGCCTCCAGCCTAGTCTATCCTCACTTTTTTTTTTTTATTCACCCGGAGGTATGAAATCTTCAAAAGAAACGTATACCCGTGCGCATGCACGATTTACATTATAGATCCTGCCCGGATCAGCCGGGACAGACAAAATGCACCCGTACTAAAACATACCCCCTATTGGCAATTAGCATTTTCCACTAAGCACATTAATTGGCTTTTCAGCGGAATTTAAAAATTGAATATATATAAAACGTGAATTTAAGTATATTTGATTCTATATAAATAAGCAACATCGAATTAAATAATAGTGATTATGTATTAATTTAAGGTACTCGAAAAACCATTCCTGAGTTCAAAAGCAATCCAAAACACCATACTCATTTTAATTGGTTTGCGGCCATTTTCCAACCCAAGGACCTACGTGGAAATGAGATAAATCTCATATCCGAAAAATCAAAATCCCAATTAGTTGGATATGCAGTTGGATACACCTTGATTCAGCCCATACTCCTACCGATAGGAGGAATTCTTACCCAGTCCGACTAAGATTATTGTGAGTCAGAATACAGTAGGAAGAACCTGCTATTCTAACCACCGCGGCCGTCTTAGAAATTAAGATCACTGCAGCTGTTATTAACTGCCGGCATCCACTTGGAGGGTTGGGTAGAGGATTTTGCCAGCCAAATGTCATTAACACTTTATTCAAGTTTTTGTCGTCAATTTTCTGAACAACCACTTGGTGGAACTGGTTAGAGTGTCTGATCTTATGTTAAGGATCCGTGGTATCTCGGGTTCAAATCCCATCTGAAACAGAAAGTATTTCAATTTAATTAATATTTCTGCTTGGCCTTCACTTCTGCATATAATGGCAAGCCTAAAGTAGTAAAAACTGTCATGCAAAGCTTCTTGACATGCTTTTTGTCATGCAAAGCTTGACAGAAGCCGGTCGGAGTAGGCAAAATAAAACTCGTAGGCTTTTAGCTACCGAGCTACCGATCTTTTGTGTACAATAATTTAATAGCCTGCGGTTAAAGTCCTTTTAAGGGTTAAAATGGCCAATTCATTTGATATTGTTATTATTTCGTTCTGTATGTCAAAAAGCAGATATACTCTATAAAACTTTTTTTTTTAATTTTTTGTGATCGAAGTATGATCTCCTGATCAGTTTTGCAGCAATTGTTTTTAGTTCTCTAGGTCTATATTATTATATCATTTATATTATCATTTTTAATCAATAAAATTTCCATTGCTAACTTAGAGTAATTCGTTTAGCTTTCTTCTTAATCAAATCATTTTTGGGCAATTGCCTTTGAAGAAATTTTTTTAGAAAACTGGCTCTTTCTTAGAATAGTTATTATCCGCTATTATGCGTATAGTCAAAAACCCCTCCAAAAAACCAACCAACAATAATTTTATGTTTTCTGTCTCGAATAACTCTTGGCCATGTTAACGCAAACCTTCACACACGGATAAAAAGTTAGCAATAAAAAGCCTCTTGTCAGCACAAGATACAACCCAGCAAACATAATGACTCTTAAAAGACTCTTTTAAGACAACAATTTTACAAAGTGAAATAAACAGACACCGGGCAAAAAAGTGTTTAGTGGTTTATAATATTATTAATTAAATTATCACTCAAATGTTATGACAATCATCCAAAAAAAAAAATATTAAGGTGAAGTAGGAAATTGAAAATAAAATTGTAAAACCAATCATATTGACTGGTGTGGTAAATCTAGTATTAAATAAGAATACTGAATTCTATTTCTATTGTTTCAACAAAATAACATATTAAATACAAATGCCTTATATTAATTTATATTTGAAGCTTATGCTGCAATTCCTAAATTTAATAATAAATTTAATGCTTCAATGAAAATGCTTATTTTAATTCTTTGAACACACAAATAATAATAATTTTTCGACTTTAAATTGCGTCACACGAAAATGTCGTGTTTCTTTTGCGAGATGTCCTGTAAATCCTGTTAAGTCTTACAAATGTTGTCACTTTGTCCTGTTGTTTTCAAAAAAAGAGATGGGAGCGTTATTCATAACAATAACTGTCTTATGCCTCTTTTTGGACTCATAAAAAAGACACAGTTTTGAGTCATATTTTATGAGCACTCATAAAACACGCATAAAAAGTATTATTTTATGACTCAATTTTATGAACACTAACAGAAATGACGCATTTTAGAGTCATATTTTCTAAGGGCTCTATAAATGTTTGCTGGGAAGTGTTTCCATAACTTTACGGGAGCTGGAGTTTTGTACTTTCGTCAAGACAACATTGGCGATAAGATGTGCTTCAGTGAAAATTTATGCAACTTTTATCGCCTTGCTCTTTGTAGAAAAAAAACGAAATTAGGTATTAAACGACAAACAATTGCAAGAACGGGCAATCCAAAGAACCAGAATTAAATCGAAAAATCTCAAAGCTGATATTATAAAATTAACTATGTGGTGGCTGCTGAAGCAGAAAAGTTAACGCAATCACAAAATAGCAAAATCTAAGAAGAAAAAGAATTCATATATTCGTATGGAAAAAGTTATACACAAGCTGCTTCAGTAGCTGTTTATGCTCTTGATATTTTTGTTGCTACGGTTGTTGTTGTGTTTATTGTTGTGGCTGTTTGTTTGGTTCACGATCGTGTCGTTTGTTTTTTGATGATTTTGTTGTTGTTGTTGTTGTTATTAGTATGTAAATAAAATGTACAAATAGGCATTTCCAAACTGGCGTTACGGACGATTTGTACTAAGAAATATTAAAGAAAAGAATAAAAGTGTCCAATTTTCAAAAAAGCTCTTTTATATTTGTATAGTAGTTATGTAGCACTATATTAAGTAAAAACAATGACAACAATCGTCCTTAAGGATTTAAAGATATAAGCAAAAATATGTGCTAGCGTTACGTTACAAAAAACGGTTTTGACTTGGCTTACAAAATTAGCAAAACTCTCTGAATTGGCCAAGGCTTTTTGTATACAACTTTTTTTAGAAGGGCTTAAAATAACATAAGTTTGTTTTCAAAGTGATCAACTTTCAAAATCTTCTCTGGCTTAGGCGTTACATCTTGATCTGGCGTTACATTAGAGGCGTTACGTTACTTAAATTTCTGTTGTAATTCAACTGAGTAATTAAGTAATTTTGTAATTTTAAGAAAAATAAATTGGCCATTTTAACCCTAGAAAGGACTTTGCCCGACCTTCTATTGATCAATTGTGTTGTGCATGTTATTAAATTTTTGAACACAAATGATCCAGAACTGGACCTACGAGTTTAATGCCGACTCCAAACGCCTTATGTTCTCATGAAGCTTTATATGGCAGTTTTTTTAATCTCTGAGTTTTGCCATTGTCTGCAGAGAGGATACGACCGAACAGAAAAATTAATTCAATTGAAAAAACGTTCTGTCTGAGTTGGGAATCGAACCCGGGCTACCGCCTTTAGCTTAGGGGCCACGCACTCTACCCACTAGGCTACGGACGCCACATTATGTAATTTAGTAATTAAAAAAACAAACTTAATATATTTTTTTCTTTCCTCGCTTCAACTATTTTTCATTAACTTGAGCCAATGCCTTCCATTTTTACTAAAACAAAAAACTATACGAAACATGTACGAAAAAGAAAGACTACATTTGTGAAACAATGCAGACGATTTGATCATCATTGTTAATGAATTTATGTATAAATTGCTTAAAATAATAAAATGAAAATGTTTCTTTTATATAATATCATCAAATAATAAGTTTTTATTTTTTGGTCACAGTAGACTTTTCTGTGGAAATGCCCACATATAAATACTTATGAGTTGCTTTCGTTTTTGTCGTTTGTTATTGGTTTTTTTAATTTTCAGCAAGATAAATACAATAGAAAATACAGATGCATGTAGCTACAGAGCCAGCATGTATTACTTCTACGCAGGTTTGCGCATGCGTTACTAAGCATATATTGTGTTTTGAAAACTCTATTTATTTTTGTAATATCATAATAATTTCGAATTATTTATATTATGCATAATATTTTTTCCATATTAAAAATATATTGTGTTAACTACAATTTAACTTTTAAATTACATTAAAAATATACATATATGTGCTCTTTACAACAGGAAAAATTAAAATTCAAACCTATTTTTCCAAAATATTTTTTTCCATTTATTAAACATATTGTTTTAATTACTTTTAACTTTAACCAACACAAAAATAAACGAGAACAACAAATTCATCACTAAAAATATCAAACGAAAAATTAGTATATACAACAAATTTTTTTAAATAATTTTTATTTAGAAGATGGAATGCTTTAAATAGTTTTAAAAAATATAAATAAAAAAACCAGAATTTTCTCCTTGCTGTATAAAACGAAATTCTACGTCTATATTTATGATACTATCGAAACTGTGCCTTTTTTTTAAATAACTCGTTAAATTACTTTTTGTTTTAAATTTCAGATTTGAAAATTAAATTAAAATACTCAACTCATAAATTACCACAATCGACTACAATTCGTAAACGACTCGTAAATAAAACAAAACTTGAAAATAAGTTGCAAATTCTCGCACCTTGTGGTATTATAAGAACAAAAGATCTCCTAAAAAAAATACATCAAATTGTATTAAATATGATAAATCAGCCAAAATGTACAAAAAAATGTCAAGTCAATTTAAGAAAATTAATGAAATCAAATTTAAAAAAGAAAAATCCAGACATGCTCATTAATGCTAATTTTAACGATAACCAGAATGTTGTTTTTGTTTCGTTTAAGACAAATAAAAAAATAAGAAACAACGTTAGGTCTATTTCCCCTACTAATTTCAAGTAAAGTTTGAGTAATAGAGAGTAGCTTGATTATCTTTTAAAATGAGAATATTTATGAAAAAGTACATAAACGACTTCAAGTAAGTTTCAAGCACAACAGCTGTTCACTCACTTTTGCAATAGAAAAAATATGATTTAAGCTTTAAATTATTTATTTATTCTTATTAAAAATACTTTGTACAAAATATATAAACCAATGATACTTGCATTTAATGGTAACAATAATTATTATTTCACAAAACAATAAGAGATATTGATCTTATAATAGGTCTTTTCCCGTACTTGATTCAAGTTACTTGAAGTTGCTTATTACAATTACTTGAAGTTAGTACGAAAACAGACCTAATTTGACGATCAGCTGTTAGCAGCTGAAATACGTTCTCGAAGAAATTTTTCAAGTAGAGTTCAAGCTAGTTTCGAGTAATTGTAACAGAATAAAGAGTAACAGAATAAAGACCTTGAAAAATTGGTCGTTCCAAATCGATAAGCTGTCACATGTTCTGATTTCACTTCAAGGGATAAAAAATCATGCTTTTCTCACTCACTCTGCGGCAATGGCGAACTCTACCAATTTGTATAAAAGAAAGTAATGTTAAGTTTATGTATATATACCAGCATTCCCCGAAAGACGTAGTCCTGCCACAGGCAGCCTTATTGCAATATACGAAAATGTCAAGAAATGCCAAATATATTTACCATTTTCAGTATAGCTGCCGAAAGTAACCATATGAACTAAATTACCAAATTTTTATCTAATACTATCAAAACCGTGCGAAATATAGCATTTTTGTTCATTTTAAGTGGTAAAACGGAGTGTGGCTAAATTACTTCCCTGAAACCATCTCGTACTCAAAACAAATCGACTGCAAAAATTGCAGCTCAATTTAACTTAAACCTGGCGCGCTTTGCTTCACTGCACGCTAACCCCCCGAAAGGTGAGTTTAACTGACAGGCCCATTTTTAGTGCACTTACCGAGAGTAACCATAGGAACTAAATTACAAAACTACTGGCCAATACGACCCAAATATTTTAATTGTTTTGTAAGCGGTAAAATGTGGAAACTAATTTTAGTACAGTTTCTGACAGTAATCATACAAACTAAGCCAATATTTTAGGTCAATCGAACCAGTAGTCAATTTTAATGATATCTCAAAAAGTGGGCGTGTCTATATACCGATAACGCCTATTTTTGAGTACAGTTGCCGAAAGTAACCATACAAACTTAAGTACCAAATTTTAGTCTTATACGGCCAATACTGCTTGAAATATAGCATTTTCACTGATTCGGGGGCATTAAAAAGGGGCGTAGAAACCAATTTTTACTGAAGTTGATGACCCTACAAACCATACAAACAAAATTACCAAAATTAAGTCTTATATTAACCAAAACTGTCTGAAATAAAATATTTTCATTGATTTGGTGGCGGTAAAAGGGGGCGTTGAAACCCATTTTTAGTACAGTTGCCGACAGTAACCATACAAAATAATAGAACGACGACTTCAAAGCTTTGCGAGAAAATGAAGCGGTTCCTTCAAAAAAAGCTTAGCAGGATTTTTTTCGCCATTGCACTTCTTTTTTTATTTCGTGAACTGTAAAAATAAACCCTTATAAAAGCTTAAGTAATTTTCAGCTATTTTCGCACTTGATTTACTTATTTAATATTAAAAAGTAAAATTACGTTCAACAAAACATTATGAACATAAAAACAGAACACAAAAGCTTCAAATGAATAATTCACAAAAACATTTAGTTTCAAAAAAATTCAAAAGAGCGGTGAATTAGTTAGCCTTAATTTGTTCTAACGATTCATCTAAGCTTACATTTGCCGAAGATATAAAGTTCTACCTTTAATTTTCTGTAAGGGTTCAGGATTTTCTAATTTAGTGAAGGCTAGTCTCTTGATGAAAAGAAACGATTTTTGAAACAGTTCAAAATTTTCCTAATTTTATTTTGAAATAATGACTAATGAAGGTTAACCTTACAGCGAAGAAATAAGAACAGATATCAACAATACTGCTTTAAAGCTATAGGTTCTCTTTCTCACCCAATTTTAAAAAATGGCTGCTAGGTTGATTCCTTCTATGTACAATTACCAGATCGGATTGATATATGACTTGTGAAGTCAAACAATAAGCCCTAAAAATATACGAAATAGCTTATATTCGCATATTAAATTTGTTCATAGCAAATTTATCTGCAAAAGTGTACATTTTGAAATGCACTCCACAATACTGCATGCTTACTTACCTACTTAGTTGGCTCTACAACCGTATGTCGGTCTTGGCCTCATCTAAGAATTTGCGCCAGCCATTTCTGTCTTGCGCTTGCTGGCGCCAGTTGGAAATTCCAAGCTTCGTCAGGTTGTCCTTTACTTGGTCTTTCCAACCAAGATGCGGTCGTCCTCTTCTGCGTTGACCGCTGCTGGGTACCGAATCGAATATTTTCTTCACTGGAGCATCGTCTTTTATGCGCTGAACATGTCCGAGCCAGCGAAGCTGCTCGATTTTAATGCGCTTGACTATGTCGATGTCAGCGTACAGCTCATGCAGTTCATCATTCCACCGTATTCGGTACTCGCCATTGACGCAGATTGGTCCGTAGATCTTACGAAGAATCTTTCTCTCGAATGCTCCTAAAGTCTTTTCATCTAAACTGCTCAGCATCCAGGTTTGTGATGCATAAAGTAGGGCGGGCATGATGAGCGATTTATAGAGCGTGATTTTCTACTGCTTCTCTACGAGCTTCTCAATTGCCTTCTGAGCCCAAAGTAACACCTGTTGGCAAGAGGTTTTCTTCGTTTGATCTCAATGCTGAAGTCGTTGGTTGAGTTTATGCTGGATCCCAGATAAACGAAGTTCTTCACAACCTCGAAGGAGGTATTGTCAACTGTAACGTGAGTTCCAAGACGTTGGGACTGTTTGGGACTGTTTGGGACTGTTTGGGACTGTTTGGGACTGTTTAGGACTGTTTGTTTGTTGACACCAAGTATTTCGTCTTATCTGCATTCACTGCCAGACCCATTCGACTTGACTCTTTTTCTAATCTGGAAAATGCTGCACTGATTTCGCACGTATTATGGCCAATGATATCGATGTCATCAGCATACGAAAACAGCATTACACTCTTGTAGAATATTGTGCCACTACATCTCAGATCAGCAGCTCGGATGATCTTTTCCATCATTAGGTTGAAAAAGTCGCACGATAAGGAATCACATTGTCTGAAACCTCGTTTGGTAACAAATGGTGGGAAGAGGTCCTTCCCGATTTTAACTGCGCTGCTTGTGTTGCTCAGTGTCATCTTGTAAAGTCGTATTAGTTTTGCAGGAATACCAAATTCAGACATGGTGGATTACAGGTGCTTTCTTATTGGGCTGTCGAAGGCGGCTTTGTAGTCGACAAAAAGATGGTGGGTGTCGACTTGTTTTTCTTCAGTCTTCTCCAAGATTTGTCGTAGCTTGAAAATCTGGTCGATGGTGGACTTTCCAGGTCTGAAGCCACACTGATAAGGTCCGATCAGTTCGTTTACAATGGGCTTCAATCTTTCACATAAAAAGCTCGACAGGACCTTATATGCGATATTAAGAAGGCTTATCCCACGGTAATTGGCACAGATAGTGGGATCACCTTTCTTGTGGATTGGGCAGAGCACACTGAGATTCCAATCGTTCGGAATGCATTCTTCCGACCATATTCTGCATAGAAGCTCGTGAATGCATTTAAGTAGAGCTTCGCCTCCGTTTTTAAACAGCTCAGCAGGTAAGCCATCAGCTCCCGCGGCTTTGTAATTTTTAAGTCGATCTATAGCTGTCAGAACTTCATCATAGTCGGGCAGAGGGACCTCGACGCTGTCATCCGAAATTGGGGTTTCCGGAATATCATCTCTATTGGCGGGATTGTTGTCAGCGTCGCCATTTAGAAGCTTAGAGAAGTGTTCCCTCCATAACGTCAGTGTACTCTGGACATCTGTCACTAGATTTCCGTTTTCATCCTTGCAGGAAGAGGCCCCGGTTTTAAAACCATCGGCAAGGCGTCTTATTTTTTCGAAAAATGTTTGGGCCTCATTCCTGTCACCATACATCTCAATCTTCTCTTGCTCGCACTTTTCTGCCTCTTTTTTTTCCGCCTGAAAATATGTCTCTCTTCCCTCCTCTTTTCTTTGTATCGCTCCTTAGCAGCGCGCGTTACAACCGACTGCAGGGTGGCTTTGTAGGCGGCGTCTTTCTTTGCAGTGGCGTCGCGACACTCCTGGTCGTACCACGGGTTTCGGCGAGGGCGGTAGTAGCCAATCACCTCTTCAGCAGCCGCACGCATAGACTTGGAAATGTGTGTCCACTGCGCGCATATATCATCGATTGGAGGAGTGCTTTGAAGCAGGACTGAGAGTCGAGTGGCGAAAGCATCGGCTGTCTGTTTCGATTGCAGCTTGTAGACGTCTAGCTTTCTCTGTGTAGGGTTGCGTGTATTCTTAGCTGTGCACAGAAGTGAAGATAGTGAAACAAGTCAATGTTTGCACTTCGGATCGTGCGTACATGCAATACACTGGAAGAATGCCTTCCGTCGATCAAAACGTGATCAATTTGATTTTTGGTTTTTTGATCAGGGGACATCAAGGTGGCTTTATGAATATTGAGCTGGTTGAATCTAGTGCTACTTACGACCATGTTTCGTGCTGCGGCGAAGTCAATCAGCCTCATTCCGTTATCGGAGGTGTTGTCGTGGAGGCTGAACTTTCCGACTGTTGGACCAAATATATTTTCCTTGCCCACCTTAGCGTTGAAGTCACCAAGCACGATTTTTTCGTCATGACGGGGGCAGGGCACGTAAATATTTTCAAGGTGCTCGTAGAAAATTTCCTTGATCTCATAGTCCTTGTCTTCCCAATTAAGGGTTCGGACATTCCAGGTGCATATCCGTTAATCATTATCAGTTTTTCGTTTGCGGAAGTCGTCATCAGATTTGGGGATCAGTTTTCTTCTTTTCTTAGTTGTTTTCATTGAAATGGGTTCTTACGGGTGGGCTTCAAACCCGACGCACAACCTTTTTTAAGCCTAGGGAGGCCCGCCGCTCAGATTAGCCGCCAAACTAACGGTTGTCAGTTTTGACGTTGCCCAGGAAACATCACGTGGAGGTTTAAGTCGACTTGAGGCGATTTCACAAAGATTATTCTGGCCTCGCCAGGTTGAGACAGTCAGACATGTTACATTGTAAAGGTTCGCTCCCAGTTTCCCTGGGGGAAACAATTCTGCATGCACAATCTTAAATATCGAACTCCATTTAATTTAAAAATATCGCCTGCGGAATCGCAAAATCGTTTTTCACTGTAGGTTATTAACAGAGGTGACACAAATTTTTATTTTGGTTTAAAAATTAAGACTTCTGGTAAAATTATATATTTGTTATTGGAACGATTTGGAGTAGTTCCATTTGAGTAAAGGTGAACAAATTTTAAATTTCTTGTATCTTCCTGATCTTACCATTTAACCATTGCACTGGTGTACTTTTCCAAGACTTTAAAAATAGTTTTTATATGTAAAGAAATAGCATCTCTGAGGTAAGAAAAATAAATGACGGGATTATAGAGAATTTTTTGAGTTTAACAAAGAAAGGAAATAAACAAACTTTAAGTAGCTGACCATACTTCATGTTAGCAGTTTGCGGTTGCTTGCTGTTCTGATTGTTTATTCTGCATGCATGATATAAATGAGGTCAAAATTAATCTCAAGAAACTATATTTGATTAATAATTAAAAACTATTAAAGAAGTTTTTTATTTTTTTAACTCGCATATCTAGAGCCAAAACAAAATATATATAATTTAAATATACATAATATATACAATAATTATTTACAAAATAACTTTATAAATCAGAACTTTTTAAAGACGAAATCTATACAATAGTAAAATATACAATTTTACATAAGTCCAAATTTGTAAACCAAAATAAAAAAAATTTTGATTCCAAGTCTGTTTTATTATACACCTGAAGAGGTCAGAGCATATTAACATTGTGAAAATGTTTGTAGCGCATAGGAGGCCTGGCCGGTGTAGAAAAGTATTTATATTATTGATTAGCGTCAATCCTTGAATAAAAAGATTTCGCGATCGCGCAGGTGAATGTTTTAAATTAAATCGACGAAAGTGGTGCCATTTGCATTTGTGTGCTTAATGTAAATCCATAATCCGTTTTTTTTCTATCAGATCAAATATTTGAGATATAGGCAAAAATATGTATACCGGTTCTTTTTCTGTTAATTGGACCATATCAGTTAAGCGCATCAGTCAGTTTCAACCTCTTGAAAAAGTAGATATTTTTTCTTACTCAAATTCACTATCTTTTGTAGTTTTGAAAATATTAGCCTTCAAAAATTTCACATTTCATGCATATTTTTACCCCTGTTACTTTTTTTATCTTTCCATACAATTCCAAAAACTTATTTTTTGTCGGATGGACAATCTTTGAAATTGTAGTAAACATTTTACTTTTTCCCAATGCCATCGATGGTTTGACAGACATTTCATCATTTCAAATGCGTTAAAAAGATAAAGTCCGACTAACAGAAAAATAACAGTTTTTCACATTTTTGCCTATATCTCCAAAACTTGACCTGCAACGGACTGGGTACAGTCATCTTCTTCAGTCCAAAGGTTGACCCTTAATTGTAAGGCTGTGTTATTTTAAAATTTAATATGTGTTTCGTTTAAAGTACTTTAAACTGGAAAATTGCTATAGCTAATTTTTGTCGGAGTTTTTATAAAAGAGGCGGTATTTTTACATTCAAAAAGGTGGCAGCATTGGTACCGCAAACAATATATGTTGCTCTTCTCTTTTAATCTTGCTCAAAAAGAGCTTGAAAAGAGAGCTTTTGTCATGCAGCGAAAAATAAATAAAACATTTTTGAACACAAAAAATTTTTCTATGTATTTTATCTTGTTAGCTTTGCTTTGTATGTTGCTCAGAAAGAGCTTAAAAAGAGAAAGATTTTTCTCGCTGAGAATAAGAATAAAGAAAGTATATGGTTATGCTCTTATGAGTGTAATTAATTATTTAAATTATTATTTAATTATTTATTATTTATATAGCTTAACTTTGAAATGGGTAAAATAGCTACCTGATAAAAAAAGAATTGTTGAAATAGCGCCTGCTGTTCTCAAGCTCAGAGCTGACTAATATACCTGAAAATAAGTTAGGAAAAACGTTTTGTATGTGATTGTCTGAGGTATTTTTGTTCAGGACAGTCCCTTTGTAAGATCCAGCAGTAGTCTGCCATCATATGACAATCCCATCGTCCTTGATATCTATTCTCCATTGTCTTGATATCCTGATGAAAACGCTCTCCTTGTTCTTCACTGTAATCACCTAGGTTGTCCGCAAATCTATCCAAATGACTATGTAAATAGTGTAATTTTATGCTCATGTTAGCTCCCAGGTTTTTAAATTTAAAAGCATTTTAGAAACTATTTCAGAATACTCTGCAGCTTTATGATTCCCCAAAGAGTTTTTGACTACTGATACAAAGCTTATACAGGGTTCTCCATATTCGAAGCGCCCATCTGGCAACACTGTAACTTTCCGCAGTGATGCCAAATCGACTAATGACATACCGCGTTTGAAGCGTCATTCCAAGCAAATGTTTACAATGGAACAGTACACGCCACGCGAACGCTCTAAAATTGTTGAAATTTACATTCAACAAAACAAGTCAATAGTTAAAACTCAACGTGCTTTCAAAAAATGAGCAATGAAGCTCATTTTCAGTTGAACGGAACGGTAAACAAACAAAATTGCCGTATTTGTGCCACTGAAAATCCACAAGAGATTCAAGAGGTACCTCTTCACGATGCAAAAGTCACTGTTTGGTGCGGCGTTTGTGCTAAAATGCTCATTGGGCCGTTCTTTTTCGAAGATGATAATGGCCACAGAGGTACTGTCAATCAGGAGCGTTATCGCGATATGATAAACAATTTTTTCATGCCAATCGTTCGTCGAAAGCGTATCAGGCACTACTGGTTTCAACAAGACGGCGCGCCACCACACACAAGCCGCACTACAATCGATTTTTTGAAGCAATTGTTTCCTTGCCGTTTGATGTCAAAAAATGGTGATTTTGATTGGCCGCCAAGATCACCAGATTTAACGCCTCCAGACTTCTTTTTGTGGGGTTATTTGAAATCAAAGGTTTACGTCAACAAGCCAAAGACCCTAGAAGAGCTGAAAACCAACATCCGTCAAGAAATAACCGCCATTCCCATCGAAATGTTGAAGAAAACCATGGAAAATGCTGCAAAACGGGCACAATATGTCGTAGAGGCCAATGGCGACCATTTACGAGATATCATATTCAAGAAATAATGTAAGCAAATCTACTTGAACCCAATTAAATGATATTCATGACGAACAGACAAAAAATTGTGGTTTCTTTGATTTATTTAAAAATAAAATGGGCGCTTCGAATATGGACAACCCTGTACATGCTTCTGATTCGACCTTAGTCATGTGCTTTGTGAAATCATTGTTGTTTATAAAAGTTCGGATTTGTGGCCCATCAAAGATGCCTGCTTTTAATTTTTCCATGCTAAGGCCAGGAAATACTTGGCAAATATATTTGTAACACTCGCCAGTCTTATCCAAAGCTTTCACAAACTGATTTATTAGTCCAAGTTTTATATGGAGTGGTGGCAAAATTATTTTTTCTCGACATATTATGGATCATGAACGATATTATTTATGCCTACAGTCATATTTGTTCTGGATGGCCAAACTTTTCTAGTGTAGTGCTCATTTTTCGCACGACTGTCCCATAGACAAAGAAAACATGGATATTTAGTGTAACCACCTTGCTGACCCAATAAAAAGTTAACCATTTTCAAATCAACACACACTGACCACTGGTGTTGAACGTATTTAGTTTTCTTTAAAATAAGTTTGATATTTTCATATTCTTCTTTAAGTTTTGTTGAATGTGCTATCGGAACTGAAGCTTATTTGTTGCCATTATGCAGTATTACACATTTTAAGCTTATTTTCGAGCTATCTATGAAGAGCCTCCACTCTTCTGGCCGATATATTTGAAAACTCATTGCATTTAAAAGTCCAGGAATATTCTTACATTATACGATTTTCTCCTCCTCCGCAAAGTATTGAAGAATATCTCGTTCTCTAGTCCGGTAAGTTTTAATTGATACGCCAGGCTGAAGACAACGTTTTTCTTTAAGTCTTGATGCTAGAAGCTCTGCTGATTTTTTTGGATAGATTTAAATCTCGAATTAAGTCGTTTAGCTCACTTTGATTAAAACCCTGAAATGTGGGACAGCACGATTCAAATTCACTTTCGCTGAAGCTGTTTGCTCTGAATGTCGAACATTTCAACATCAGTACAGGCAATGTTTGTTGAAGGATCGGTACGGGAAGTTCTTTACTATGCGGTATTGGTGGCATTGCAGATTTTATGTTCGGGTATATCCAAGAGCGCTTTTTGTATCGGTTCATACCTTTCACATTCACTACACAAAAGTAAAAATCGTCTAAGTGATTTTTTGGATTTTTCCATGACATCGGATGGCCGAATGGAAGCCCTTTTCGTCCACCTTGTATCCAATATCAAAGTGACTCTAAGCAAGTTTTACAAACTTTATGTGGTACCCAACATTTGTCCTGTTGTCCAAGATTTTTTCCAAAATATTTAAGATATGCTTCTTTAACAAAATTATTGATATTTCTTCGTTTTTTTCTTGATAATATATTCCACACATATAACAGAAATGGTTTGGGTTCTTAATACAAGGCTTCCGATAAGAATTCATATAATTTTTTTTAAGCAACACCGAAAAGAAATCTGAACAAACCGATTGTTTTTTTTTTATATAACAGTTAAACCAAATGTAAGAAACAGTACGTGATAAGTGCAATATTTATGAATTTGACACAATTGTCGCAATTTACTTAGAATAAAGCAATATACATTAAATATGATCGTTTTCTTTACACCGTATTGACAGCCATGATACTCACCTCATTCTACCATGTTTAATATGCCATGTAATAGAGCGGTAGTAAGTAAAATTTTTAATTTTTGATTAGGTTAATTCGGCTGTATCTGAGAGGAGACTCTCATATACCAACTCACTGTTTGTGATGATTTAATCGCGAGTTGTCGGTACAGCTCTTGTAGCGGGATTCGTACATGTTCTATGAACTCAGATCCAAGCCCGACGCCCTTCTTTGCTAGTCCATCAGCCCTCTCGTTACCAATAATTCCCTGGTGGCCTAATAGTAAGTAAATCTGAATTTTGTTCAAAAATGTAAGCCGCAGCAAAAAAATTCTTGTTGTTCCCCTGTGTATTTATTTAGAAATATTTTATCAAAATGAGATACCATTATTAAATGTGAATTAAACAAAAATATGCCAATGGATGTTATTGAAATATGGCTTATTTTCTTCGTAACATATGTGCGTTTATAAATTAATATCAAAAAAGAGCTATTTTGACGTTTTTATTTTTAATGAATTATAAAATAACAAAAAAGTTTAAATTTTGCATAAAAAAATGTTTCTTACAGAAGAACTTTCTGAATATTTCCGAAACTATTCAGCTAATGAAAAAATAATTTAGATATAACTTAGAGGTAATTTAGCTGCGGATTTTTGGATTTTTTATTTTACCAAATCAGACTAACTGTTCTGGAGATATGTTAAGATCTGTGATGAAACATCCTTAATTTTTAAAATAGTGGTTTATCGCGAGAACCAGAGTCAATTAAAACTTTGGATTAAATTATAGGATTAAAACTTCATTGTCCCATGTATTCTAATTGACTCCAAAAACTTATGCCGCAGAAAAAATGTCTTTTTTTGTTCCTCTGTGTAATTGTTGAATATTTTCACAAACATTATTACCAGGGAAGACAGAAATATGCACGAAAAAATCTAAAATAAGTATGCTAATATGCTCTAAAAAATGACAAAACATGCCATCAAATAAGCACGAAAAATATCGAAGTCGGAGTTTTATTATTCAAAATTGTATTCAATAGTTCATAAAAAAAACAAAACAATAGCCCTTTCAAGGCGAAAAAGTAAATATTTCAGTTTAAATAAATTATAATTTTAATTATAAAGTAAAAATTTAATTCTATTTTAATCATTTAATGAATATTTTGTTTGGTAGCTCGAAGCCAATGCCAAAAGTCTCCTTCCGGACGAAGTCCATTATTTTATATGGTGCTTATAGCAAAAACAGTGTATTGCCTTCAGCGATTACACTGAACAATTAAATGCATTTTTATATTATCAAAAAGAAATTTTCTACGATTTTCAGCCAACAATGTTTTGTATTGTGAGAAAGACCGCTCGATATCGCAGGATGTAGTTGGGCACCATTTAAAATAAGGGACTTCGTTCGGAAGGAAACTTTCGGCGTATGGATCCATTGTCTGTGAGTTTTTAAACAAAATATTTTTTATACATATATAATATAATATCTCTTTATAAATATATATACAATAATATCGAAGAAATTACAATGTTGCCAGATGTGAAGGAAGTATCAAAATTTGCCCGATTACAAGCTAAAATCTGTTCGAAAAGTTAAAAATATGTAAAAATATGCACAAAAAAGCACAATCGTTATAAATATGCAAAATTATTAACAAAACGTCCAAATATGAAAAAGCATATATTATATGCATTTGCATATATTTGTCTTCCCTGATTATTACACACCAACATTACATATTGAATTTTCTTAAAATTCATATAATCACTTTTGAATAATAAGACCATCACATTTTTGTTATAAAATTGCAGCATACATAAAAAAAAATAAATGCAAGTAAACAGCTGATTGTCATTTGACTCAATTTGATGTATTTTATCTAGGAACGTGCAGATCAAACTATGCCATTAACTGACCAATGATTATGGCTATGCTAGATAATTTTATGCTACATTGTAACTATGATTTTGCAAATTCAAAGAATTCTCTCAGGTATTTGCTAAATAATGTTTATTAAGACTGTTGAAGATATTTTAAGAGTAAATATAATTTGATCTCAAATCGTAGTCTGCAAGAATTAATGTTCATTGACTGAAATAATAAAAAAAAATAAAAAAAAAATTTCGCAACGTTTCTTGCAGATTTGTGTTCTTTGTCATCACGGACCAAATATTTAATGATTTGAACGTACGCAAACACTCAAAAATTAAATATCTCTAAAAACGAAAAATATCTATTTCGTTTTCAAGTTCACAATATAAAGAAAGAGAAAACGATTAAGTGATATATGTGTGTAAAATTTATCATTATAATAGTGTTATTCAATGAACGCCGTATTGCCGATGTAAACAGCGTATTTTCGGTAAGTTTACAGCAGCGTAATTTGCAATAACAAAATTGTGAGGGATTAAACATACGCATCTTACGGCACAAAACGTTATTTGTGCAAAGGTTTAAAATAATTTTGTGATGGCAATTCTTTTTAATATAATTACGCGATTTGCTAAGTTTTTATTCAGGTTCGTAGAAGCGCTTAGCGTAAACTTATAGCTAGTTATACGCTTTCAATATATTTACGTCGTTCATTGAATGCCATTAATATAAATATCACCACGTCGGTAATTTGCGTAGCCACCTTAGTTCGAAACGTTCGTAGTGAATATAGAAAATATTTGAATGTGGAGAATGTGAATTACCGCAAACTTTTTTATCTCAAATCCGATTAATATTCTCATTATGTGCTGTACAATTTGGCGAAAGTTGTTCATGGAACTTCTGCCACTCAAGTAAATGTTGAGCGTGCATTCTCTACAATCAAATATATTATAGCGATTACCGTTTAATTCTTGGTGATGATATAACAGAAAAAATGCTACACCTAGGTGAATTCAAGAGGCTAGTTACAGTTTTTAGCAAAAAAAAAATAAACTGGCCATTTCAGCCCTTGGAAAAGATTTGACCTAGCTTCTATTGATCAATTCTGTTGTGCGTGTTATTAAATGTTTGATCACAAATGACCGAGAACTGGACATACGTGTTTTATGACGACTCCGAACGGCTTATGTTCTCAAGAAGCTTTACACGGCAATTCTTACTCTCTGAGGCTTGCCATTGTCTGCAGAGAGGTGACGACCGAACAGAAAAATTAACTCAATTGAAGAAACTTTCCGTCTGAGCTGGAGTTGAACCCGGTCTACCGAGGTTTTTTAGCTTAGGGGCCACGCACCCGACCCACTAGGCCACGGTCGCCATACACAGTTTTTAATTACTTAATTTTAATAAGTATTAATTTATATTAATTTCGCTATTGACGAAAATACACTTCAACCTTATCATAGAAACGATTAGGTTATATATTAATAAACATGAAATAAATTTTTATTTTGAGATTATTTCAACAAAACGAAATTTGTTGTGATATTTTTTTATTGTTTTTAGAATAATGAAAGAATTATGATTATTAATATCCCATTTTCAGCAAAACAAAAAAAAAATTGTTGATCTCGTTGTGCATTCAAGTGTATTCAAGTGCTTTGCCACTTGAAAATACTAACACATTGCTTGATCAACTATGTGTTTCAATCCATGGAGCCTCGGAACACCTATATTTAGCTGTTTCTTATATTCCTCCAAGTAGCTCTGAATCATTGTATATGGCTCATGTAGACAATATTTTAAATATGGCATCAAATGATTCTAGAGGTAGTCATTACTGCGTTCTTGGTGACTTTAATTTAAACAAAGTCACTTGGAATAACATTTTAGATAATAACGTTCTTATTCCTACTAATGTTAACTTTGCGTAACAAATTTTTCAATTTATATAAAGCCACAAATAATATTGAACACTTCAATAAGCATTAGCACTACTTAAGGGAATTTAATTTTCTTAACAAGTTCTTGTACAAGCAGTACATTAGTCGTTATGAGTTTAATATTAAGTCTAATCCTAAAAAATTCTGGAATTTTATAAATTTAAAAAAGTCGACTACCGGATTTCTGAATTCCATGTATTATTCTGTGAATCTGCGAATTTGTTTGCTAAATATTTTTGCTCTAACTTTATTAATGATAATAACATTAATGTTGATATTAACTCCAACCTTGGAGCTAATATTGATTTTGGCTGTTTTCAAATCTCAGACATTGATGTCTCTAACTCTATTGCTGGATTGACGAACTCACAAAGAAATGATGTTGATGGATTATCAGCATTCCTTTTAAAGAAATGCCATAATTCACTTATACTACCTATTAAAATTATATTCAATAAATCTCTACAATCGGGAATTTTCTTGGATGCTTGGAAAGTTTCTTTCATCACTCCAATTTATAAAAATGGAAATAAAAATCAAATTTGTAATTACAGACCAATATCCAAGCTTTCGAATTTTTCAAAAATGCTTGAGAGTATTGTAAAATTGAAACTCTCTTTTGAAATAAAAAATATAATCTCTCCGAACCAGCATGGCCTTATGCCGAATCGGTCAACACTCAGAAATCTTGCAACCTTCTCAGACTATTGTATATCGGCGTTCGAAGATGGCATGAAAGTTGATGCTATTTACACAGATTTTGCTAAAGCGTTTGATAGGGTCTCTCATCATATTTTATTAACAAAATTTTTTCATTTGGGATTTCATACACATTTTTTACATTGGGTTAAGTCATACCTAAGTAATAGACTATGTGTAGTATCCATTGAAAGAGTCACCTCGGATCCATTTATTGCTTCCTCTGGCGTTCCTCAAGGGAGTATTCTAGGACCAATCTTTTTTATTATTTTTATTAATGACATTAGTATTGTTTCATAAACTCAAAGTTTTTGATGTTTGCTGACGACTTAAAAATTTTTTCACGAGTTGGTAGTACTACCGATATGCTTGCTTTGCAATCCGATATAAATAATCTTTATGAATGGTGTTCATGAAACCATTTATCATTGAATATTGATAAATGTTTTACATTTTCTTTTTCAAAATCAAATACCTCAATTCAAAATCAATATAACTTCAATAGTCAACCTTTGCAGTCTGTCCCATTTATTAAAGATCTGGGAGTTATATTTGACTCCAAATTCACGTTTGTCTATCACTTAAATTATATATTTCCAAAAGCTTATTCACTTTTAGCATTTATTAAACGCAATAGTTATGAATTTTCTGATTTATACACGCTTAAAATTCTTTACACAAGTCTGGTAAGGTCTAGATTAGAATATGCGAGCTTTATTTGGAACCCGTACTATGATGTTCATATAAATCGTTTAGAACGCGTCCTTTCGAACGAATTTCTTAAATTTGCACTTCGTTCTTTTTACTTTACTCATCTCTTGCCCTCTTACGAAGCTCGTTGTAAGTTTATTAATTTAAAATCACTTGTAAATGGAAGAACAATGGTTTCCCTTTTATTTATTTAAATACAATATTATTTCTGGCATAACGGATTGCTCATACCTTCTGGAACAAATTAACTTTAATGTGCCTTCCAGAATTTTAAGATGTACTGCCCCATTTAATATTCGAGTTCACCGAACAAATAATGCTTCAAACTCACCGATCACAAGAACTTTGCGAGAGTTTAATATTTTATCAACTATGTACTCCATTGATTTTTCTGTATCTAAGACATTATTGCTTAATCAATTATCTTCAATTTATTAAGTTGTAACATATTATAATAGCACATATTATTCTATATATTATTCTAAATTGTATAAAAAAAAACAAATTAAAATTATTAAAATTGTATATAATATCTAGTCAGCAAGGAATATATTCCATTGATTAATAAATGAAAAATGAAAATGAAATGAAATGAAATGTCTGAGGAAAACTTTATGTGATCAAATGCTATTCAAAAGTACAAATGTTTTAACACAACCTTTGTTATTGTTTATGTTTTTGTATATGAATTTCTTTTAAGTACCCTGCAGAAAATTGTACCAACTTTTAAATAGTTTTGAACAAGTTTCAAAAAGGACGAGAACTGGTCCCTCTAGAACACCCTTTTACATTGATTGAACTGACGCTTTTTACGTGTTAATGTCATTAGAAAAGGCAATTAACCCCAAAAAAATTATTTTTTCTCTACATTTGAACTAGTTCCCAAATGAACATTTCCAAACTGGTACTTTTTGCTAAAGTTCTAAAGTAGATCTTAAACTGGTTTGAAAGTATTCAAACGATTTAGGCATTTGTTTCTTATCTCTTACATGTAAATATTACAAAAAGAAGTGAATCACGTAAAAGGTGATGCAATTCTTTGAATATATGTAGTTACTTTTTTTTTGTATAATGCAAAAACTTAATTTTGTTAAATTCTTTAAATTTATTCTTTAAACAGTTTGAAAATTAAAAAATTTACAAAACACGTGTTCATATTTAATTTATTTTTGTCAGTAAAATTTTTAACAAGAAAACAACATAAAATCAAAGTTAACTAATCTACGCTGATGTTTTTTTACTATTTCATATGTAGCAAGTACAAATTGCGCTAGAAATGAATTAGTTGGTTGTTCCAATCGACTAAAAAATAATCGCAGGGTATTTCAGGAGAAGCAAAACAATTTCTAAATTTGTCAAGTGCTTGCACTGAGGTCTTTTAGAATTTTTTTAATAAAAAACGTCGATTTTAGTTGTAAGAGTGCACAATATTGCTGGAACTTGTATTTTGGTAAGGTGCAAAAAGTCGATTTATAATTTTTTGTTGTTACGCCTTCTTGCATTTAAGGTGACTATGTAGTATCTAAAAAATAATTATTTTGTAAAAAAAATTTTGATTTTTCTCTGTGAAAGTATTATCTGACTTACTATATCAGTTTTGTTATATTTTGCCACTACAAAATTTTTATTTATTTCCACTGGATTTTGCGATATCGTATTTCATGCGTTTCTACAGTCAATATTTTCTTATGCAATGATGGATATTGCATACAAAAACTGCTTACACGCTCAAAGTCATTTCGCCTACGAATGTCATCTTTTTACTTGTGCTAAGCAGATGAAAGGAAAAAAACAAGAAAATAACAAAAGATAAGGCGAACAGAACAAAGAATTAAATCAATAATAAAATTATAACAGCTCATGAGAAAAGATTAAAAAAACAAAACCGCAAACGACGTCGTGTTTGGGTGAAGGAGTGGGTTGTGAAGCGTCATTGCTCCGGTGCTTCAGAAGGGCTTTTGAAAGAGCTTGCTGCAGGTGACCCTGCCGGCTACCGCAACCATTTACAGATCGATTCTGTGCGATACCGGTAATAGTAATCTTGTTACCGAAATTCGTTACCGGTCTTAGCAATCGGTATTCTGTGCATTAGGTAACGCTGTCAAACGTCGGAAACTCACCTCATTCAAATAAAGCACCCGCAGTTCTGTGTGAGAGTGTGGTGAAACAAAAAAAAAAAGTAAAAAAGAGAAGTAAGTGCACAGAATTAATTGAATTTTGCTAACTTTAAAATAATATTTGCTTTTCTTAGCAGGAATAAGAAAGAACTACGCCAGCACAGCTGCAGTCTTATGTTATTTTGTTCGCAGCCACTCAGAGCAGCTGCAAGCTATACAAATGCCAGCTGTTTTGTTTGTTACCACCTAAAGAGATGGTAGCAATATTCATCGGTAACGCTTGGTTGCAGAATACCAAAAGAGTGTAAAAGTAACCATAAGGTGAATTTCTTCGGTAATAAGATTAGCGTTACCGCGACAGAATCGATCTGTTAAGGATGACTAAGAAGAATTTCGAGTTTCTTCTGCAACGAGTTGATCCTTATATTAAAAAGAGTGATACTCCAATGAGGGATGCTACTTAGGAATCGGTGACTTATTTGGATCTCTACAATGGCTGTACCGTGTTCTAAAGTGTACAATATCCAATTTCTTATCAGAAATTTGCGAAGCTATCTTAATTGCGTTAAGGGATTTTATCAAGGTAAATCTATAGTAATAAAACTTATTTTCAGTTTGTTTGGCCTTTATACAAATCTAAACGGCTCAACGGATTTCGCTCAAACTAAGGGTACATATTAAGTGCATTCTAGTTTAAATTGTTATATCCTTAGATTTTGCCACGCCTCCTCCGAAATTTTTTAACTGACGGTAATTTTGTTATTATAACACTTTTTACCATAGGAGTTTTTTGTGTATTACATTTTAAAAATTTTTTGTAATTTGACATCAAAAACACTCACATGTCTTCAAAATTGTAGCTATTTTTAGTACAACGACTTTTTCATAAAACTTATCTCAAAAATAAAAACATGTCTCAAAAATAATTTATGTGAAAAATTATCCCAGTATCTCTTTCCTATCAAAAGTTATGGCAAAAAATCTATTTTTTCATACCAGACTATATTAATAAAACTGATTTTTGCATTAAAATTCTCTAGCCCTTGAGGCCCCTCCCCACTTTTAACTATTTTTTCTCTAAGGATGCAGTTGTGTATTTGGAATAATTACACAGATTTTGGTTTAGAGAGGCCCTTACTCATTGGGTCATCATCTAGCATCTACATTTAACACGAATATTCAGCAATATAATCAGGATCACTCTTTTCATTCTGCAAATATTGGACTTCTGGATAGAATTCAAATGATTTCGGAGAATTTAAAATGCTTGATTTCTGCCGTATCACTTCTAGTTGTTGTTCTGTTAAATATTGCTGAATATATGAAATCGACAAAATAGCCTTTTGTTCAGGAAGCTATCTTATTTGACACGTTACGCTTTTCCCAAAAACTTCAAATTCATTTTCTATCGGTGGTTCATTTATTGATTGTGGAATTAATTTTAACTATTCGATTGCCTCTTTTGTTTGATCAGCTTTGTCAGTAGTTCTTCTCTGCTTGATCGGTGTATTTTTCATAGAAAGTGGTTTAGTACAATATGCCTTTGTAGAAGTTGATGGTATAGAGAAGTCATCCGTTGATTTATTCTCCAAATTTTCGATTTCCTAAAATAATAAAAAAGTTATTTTAATTTTTTTCATGTTTAGGTTCCAAACAAGCAAAGCGAATGTGCAAAAATTATACAAGAGTTTGCTACGCGATGGAATTTCCCATACTGTGGTGGGGCCATTGACGGGAAGCATATTGTAATGAAGTGCCCTATCCAATCAGGATCTGAATTCCTTATTCACTTCATGGAACTTTAACTGAAAGGGAAAAGATGTTTAATTACAGATGTTCGCGTGCCAGTAGAATTGTAGAGAATGCTTTTGGCATACTGCTTTCAAGGTTTCGAGTATTTGAAAGGCCTATTGCATTATCTCCTGAAAAGGCCGAATTAATAGTTAAAGCAACTTGTGCCTTGCACAACTGGGTGCGCAAGACATCTTCATCCTATATAACTCGAGAATGCCTGGACGAAGAATGCATCGAGAGTTCCACTGTCATAAAAGGTTCTTGGAGGAAGGAAATGCATTGCTCTAATTTAAGACTGTTAAACACTCTGAATGAAAGTAAAAACTATACCAAGGAAGCATCAGAAAAAAGAACTACGTGTGCTGATTGGTTTATGGGTAACGAAGCTGTACCATGGCAATTTAAAATGATTCACAATTGATTTATATAATTACTATGCAATTACATAACATAATAACATAATAGTAACATTTGAAAATCAAGCTATGTAAATGTGCTCATTATAAAATAATTAATTAAAATCATAAAAGCATAATCCATGGCAGAATAACCAGGTAGATGCACTAGAAATACGCTCTTTCCGGCACAACAATAACAAAGGCATAATTATAATGTCAAAATGAGCTGATTTGAAAACATAAATTTTTACTTACTTTTTTATTCAGTTTTGACAATGGATTTTCTGAACTGCCTATAACTTCCTCCCATCGCGATAATCCGAAAACAGATCTTCAATTGTTAGCTCCCGTTCCAGCACGATAAAATTAACAAACAATGGTCGATTTCATTAAATAAATTTTGTTTTCCAGCAGCAATTTCACTTGACAAAATATATTTTGACAGTTTAATCAGCGGTACATAGCTACACAAATAAATTGGTTACTACACAATCGAAATAAGTAGTCGAATGAAAATTATATTAAAAGTAAACTTAATTTGCTTCATTTAAGGCCAAACTACCATTAATTATGTATTATATCTTAAAACACGGCTCATTTTATGAAATTTTTAGGATTTTTGTTTAGTTTTTTTACATGTTCATACATGAAATCTGGTACTCATATCATTTATGCGGTTACAAGTAAATTATACATCCCTATGGCTGAACGAATAAACATAAATTGTCAATAGTGACATTATAGCTACGCCAATGTTTTGCTCTCTCGTTTTTTGCTCTCCGAATTGCATCTACCTGGTTATTCTGCCATGGCATAATCATACAATTTGTTTATTTTTATTCTCAGAGAAAATAAAGATTTTTCTCTTTTTAAGCTTTATTTGAGCAACATACAAAGCAAAGCTAACAAGATTTAAAAATTTGTTGTGTTGAAAAATTTATTATATCTTTTTTGCTGCGAGACAAAAGATCTCTTTTTAAACTCTCTATATACACTTAACATAGGCGCTTTACAAAAAAAAAATTGTTCGGGTCACCCCCTCAAAATAAATTCTAATTAATGCTATGATAATTCTCAAAATATTTCGGCTTTAGCGAAAACCGTTAGGCGCGAGAAAATTATTACCGCTCTAAACTTCAAACTTGTACTAGTTTTACCTTTCCGAGGTATCATTAGAAAGGTGCTGACTGCTGCTTTTCATTCCTGTCACGTCACTAATATACCCTTTTAGGCCCATTTTTATGCTGTCGCTTTATCACTGAAAAACCGCTACAAGAACCTTAGGAATGTAATTAAGCTTGATATACCTAAGGCGCGAGAAAATTATTACCGCTCTAAACTTCAAACTTGTACTAGTGATGTAATAAGCAGTGGTCTTTAATTAACGAAATAACTAATAAAACAACCAAACATAGTAATCAAGTTAATTTAAAAATCAACGATAATATCTGCACACGGAGTGAAATCGTTGCTAGCGAGTTTAATCAATATTTCAAGAAAAGTATTACTTATAATATTTCTGATATACTGGCACATTTATTTAACTTAAGTGTTCTAACTGGAGTATTCCCAGATAACTTAAAAAATGTTACAATCATTCCACTATTTAAAAAAGGTGACAGAAAATAAAGAAAATTACAGGCCCATTTCTCTGCTACTTACGATTTCTAAGGTATTTGAAAAGGCTATTTAGAAAAGAATTGTAGCGTTTCTTGCAGAAAATAAATTTCTAAGTCCCGAAAAATTTGGTTTTCGCACTGGCTTATGCACAGAGGTCGCGTTGTTAGACTTCTGTTTCTATTTGTTAAAAGACTTAGATGACAAAAAATGTTGCTCCTGCTTATTTGTTGACATTACCAAAGCCTATGACATGGTTAATCACGACATTCTTAAAGAAGTTATCTGCTGCCGGCTTTACAGGTCAGATATGTAATTAGTTTGCTTCTTATTTAAACCACCGAACTCAAAGAGTAAAAATAGGCAGCTCCTTTAGCAGACCTACTTTGATTAATCTTGGTGTTTCACAAGGTTCAGTATTAGGTCCAATCCTATTCCTTATTTACGTAAACTCGAATCTTAAAGGATTACCGGACCAGACAAGCCAGTTCGAACTTATTTGTGATATAAATAGTGCCGTACATACTTTAAGGGAAATGGTTTGCAAAACATAAATTAATAATTAGTAATAAGACAAAGCTATTTAAAGTTTGTAAATCTTTCAAATCCTGCCTCTCCAAGTGTAGAAATTGCTTATCATTCATCTCGTTGTCAAAAATTCATTCTGTGTGTTAATTTGTCAACACCTTACAAAGAAAATGAAAAATTTAGCGACTGTTGCTTTAAATTAGAAACTGTCAACCAGTTTAGGTACTTGGGTGTCATAATAGATAACAATATGATTTGGCGTGAGCATACTAATCTTTTGAAAATTTGTTTTCACTCAATTTTAAGAAAATTCTATATGCTTAAAAAATGTTGCCTTCATTAGTCCTACAAAAAACATATTCGTAAAATCTGTAATGTCGTCAATAGTTATCCTAGTCATAAGCTTTTAAATCCTTTCAAATATTAGTTCGCCATCTATTTTATTAAAAAGTGCTTAAAAAATTCTTTTCTGCAAAGCAACTTTCACAAAACAACTTAGTATCGCCGTATAATTTAACACATGTCAGTAATGTTGCAGTTCCTACTTTTCGCATGATAGCTTATAGAAACAATTTCCCAATACTTTCCAGTAGACTACTTAACAGACTTTCATCATTAATTAAGTGCTTGGAGTCGCAAAAGACCTTTTTAAAGCAAGCTAAAACATGGCACAAGAAATAGAATTGCTTCTTCATCCGAGTACGTAATCTGGTTAAATTTATGACTTTTCAGTAACATTTGCAGCTCACTTCCTAAATCTATTACTACTACACAAATAATTCCTCCTATTCAATTTTTCTTAATTTTTTTCACTTCCTTAAACCTGTAGCTTGTATTACATAGTATAAAATTTATTTTTAATTTCCACATATGTGACATTTAAGACAGTATTTATATAAACAATTAATGTCACAGTGGCGACCGTAGCGTAAGGGATAGAGTGCGTGTCCCCTAAGCTTAGGAACCGCGGTAGCCCGGGATTAATTCCAGCTCAGACAGAATGTTTTTTCAATTGAATTAATTGTTCTGTTCTGTCGTCACCTCTCTGCAGACAATTGCAAACCTCAGAGAGTAAAAACTGCCATGTAAAGCTTCTTGAGAACATAAGCATTTCGGAGTCGGCGTTAAACTCGTAGGTCCAGTTCACGATAATTTGTGTTCAAACATTTAATAACACGCACAACACAACAAGGCCGGAAATAGCCAAATTATTTTTATTTATTTATTAATGTCACTATCATTCTCCATTTATATCAATTTAAAATGTTAAATATTAAATATTAATTAAAGTTTTTCTATATGAACTTGTTATTTATTATGTTGATTTTATATGATTTAAACACAAATTCTAAATGTTTGATAGTTTAAATCATACTTGATTTTAAATACAAATTCTAGTTAAACTATCAAACAACTAGAATTTGTATTTAAAATCAAGTATGATTTAAACTATCAAACATTTAGAATTTGTATTTAAATCATAAAAAATTAACATTGAATATTGAAACTAAACTAAACCAAACTAAACTAAACTAAACTAAACTAAACTAAACTAAACTAAACTAAACTAAACCAAACTAAACTAAACTAAACTAAACTAAACTAAACTAAACTAAACTAAACTAAACTAAACTAAACTAAACTAAACTAAACTAAACTAAACTAAACTAAACCAAACTAAACTAAACTAAACTAAACTAAACTAAACTAAACTAAACTAAACTAAACTAAACTAAACTAAACTAAACTAAACTAAACTAAACTAAACTAAACTAAACTAAACTAAACTAAACTAAACTAAACTAAACTAAACTAAACTAAACTAAACTAAACTAAACTAAACTAAACTAAACTAAACTAAACTAAACTAAACTAAACTAAACTAAACTAAACTAAACTAAACTAAACTAAACTAAACTAAACTAAACTAAACTAAACTAAACTAAACTAAACTAAACTAAACTAAACTAAACTAAACTAAACTAAACTAAACTAAACTAAACTAAACTAAACTAAACTAAACTAAACTAAACTAAACTAAACTAAACTAAACTAAACTAAACTAAACTAAACTAAACTAAACTAAACTAAACTAAACTAAACTAAACTAAACTAAACTAAACTAAACTAAACTAAACTAAACTAAACTAAACTAAACTAAACTAAACTAAACTAAACTAAACTAAACTAAACTAAACTAAACTAAACTAAACTAAACTAAACTAAACTAAACTAAACTAAACTAAACTAAACTAAACTAAACTAAACTAAACTAAACTAAACTAAACTAAACTAAACTAAACTAAACTAAACTAAACTAAACTAAACTAAACTAAACTAAACTAAACTAAACTAAACTAAACTAAACTAAACTAAACTAAACTAAACTAAACTAAACTAAACTAAACTAAACTAAACTAAACTAAACTAAACTAAACTAAACTAAACTAAACTAAACTAAACTAAACTAAACTAAACTAAACTAAACTAAACTAAACTAAACTAAACTAAACTAAACTAAACTAAACTAAACTAAACTAAACTAAACTAAACTAAACTAAACTAAACTAAACTAAACTAAACTAAACTAAACTAACTAAACTACACTAAACTAAACTAAACTAAACTAAACTAAACTAAACTAAACTAAACTAAACTAAACTAAACTAAACTACACTACACTACACTACACTACACTACACTACACTAACTAAACTAAACTAAACTAAACTACACTACACTACACTACACTACACTAAACTAAACTAAACTAAACTAAACTAAACTAAACTAAACTAAACTAAACTAAACTAAACTAAACTAAACTAAACTAAACTAAACTAAACTAAACTAAACTAAACTAAACTAAACTAAACTAAACTAAACTAAACTAAACTAAACTAAACTAAACTAAACTAAACTAAACTAAACTAAACTAAACTAAACTAAACTAAACTAAACTAAACTAAACTAAACTAAACTAAACTAAACTAAACTAAACTAAACTAAACTAAACTAAACTAAACTAAACTAAACTAAACTAAACTAAACTAAACTAAACTAAACTAAACTAAACTAAACTAAACTAAACTAAACTAAACTAAACTAAACTAAACTAAACTAAACTAAACTAAACTAAACTAAACTAAACTAAACTAAACTAAACTAAACTAAACTAAACTAAACTAAACTAAACTAAACTAAACTAAACTAAACTAAACTAAACTAAACTAAACTAAACTAAACTAAACTAAACTAAACTAAACTAAACTAAACTAAACTAAACTAAACTAAACTAAACTAAACTAAACTAAACTAAACTAAACTAAACTAAACTAAACTAAACTAAACTAAACTAAACTAAACTAAACTAAACTAAACTAAACTAAACTAAACTAAACTAAACTAAACTAAACTAAACTAAACTAAACTAAACTAAACTAAACTAAACTAAACTAACTAAACTAAACTAAACTAAACTAAACTAAACTTAAACTAAACTAAACTAAACTAAACTAAACTAAACTAAACTAAACTAAACTAAACTAAACTAAACTAAACTAAACTAAACTAAACTAAACTAAACTAAACTAAACTAAACTAACTAAACTAAACTAAACTAAACTAAACTAAACTAAACTAAACTAAACTAAACTAAACTAAACTAAACTAAACTAAACTAAACTAAACTAAACTAAACTAAACTAAACTAAACTAAACTAAACTAAACTAAACTAAACTAAACTAAACTAAACTAAACTAAACTAAACTAAACTAAACTAAACTAAACTAAACTAAACTAAACTAAACTAAACTAAACTAAACTAAACTAAACTAAACTAAACTAAACTAAACTAAACTAAACTAAACTAAACTACACTACACTACACTACACTACACTACACTACACTACACTACACTACACTACACTACACTACACTACACTACACTACACTACACTACACTACACTACACTACACTACACTACACTACACTAAACTAAACTAAACTAAACTAAACTAAACTAAACTAAACTAAACTAAACTAAACTAAACTAAACTAAACTAAACTAAACTAAACTAAACTAAACTAAACTAAACTAAACTAAACTAAACTAAACTAAACTAAACTAAACTAAACTAAACTAAACTAAACTAAACTAAACTAAACTAAACTAAACTAAACTAAACTAAACTAAACTAAACTAAACTAAACTAAACTAAACTAAACTAAACTAAACTAAACTAAACTAAACTAAACTAAACTAAACTAAACTAAACTAAACTAAACTAAACTAAACTAAACTAAACTAAACTAAACTAAACTAAACTAAACTAAACTAAACTAAACTAAACTAAACTAAACTAAACTAAACTAAACTAAACTAAACTAAACTAAACTAAACTAAACTAAACTAAACTAAACTAAACTAAACTAAACTAAACTAAACTAAACTAAACTAAACTAAACTAAACTAAACTAAACTAAACTAAACTAAACTAAACTAAACTAAACTAAACTAAACTAAACTAAACTAAACTAAACTAAACTAAACTAAACTAAACTAAACTAAACTAAACTAAACTAAACTAAACTAAACTAAACTAAACTAAACTAAACTAAACTAAACTAAACTAAACTAAACTAAAACTAAACTAAACTAAACTAAACTAAACTAAACTAAACTAAACTAAACTAAACTAAACTAAACTAAACTAAACTAAACTAAACTAAACTAAACTAAACTAAACTAAACTAAACTAAACTAAACTAAACTAAACTAAACTAAACTAAACTAAACTAAACTAAACTAAACTAAACTAAACTAAACTAAACTAAACTAAACTAAACTAAACTAAACTAAACTAAACTAAACTAAACTAAACTAAACTAAACTAAACTAAACTAAACTAAACTAAACTAAACTAAACTAAACTAAACTAAACTAAACTAAACTAAACTAAACTAAACTAAACTAAACTAAACTAAACTAAACTAAACTAAACTAAACTAAACTAAACTAAACTAAACTAAACTAAACTAAACTAAACTAAACTAAACTAAACTAAACTAAACTAAACTAAACTAAACTAAACTAAACTAAACTAAACTAAACTAAACTAAACTAAACTAAACTAAACTAAACTAAACTAAACTAAACTAAACTAAACTAAACTAAACTAAACTAAACTAAACTAAACTAAACTAAACTAAACTAAACTAAACTAAACTAAACTAAACTAAACTAAACTAAACTAAACTAAACTAAACTAAACTAAACTAAACTAAACTAAACTAAACTAAACTAAACTAAACTAAACTAAACTAAACTAAACTAAACTAAACTAAACTAAACTAAACTAAACTAAACTAAACTAAACTAAACTAAACTAAACTAAACTAAACTAAACTAAACTAAACTAAACTAAACTAAACTAAACTAAACTAAACTAAACTAAACTAAACTAAACTAAACTAAACTAAACTAAACTAAACTAAACTAAACTAAACTAAACTAAACTAAACTAAACTAAACTAAACTAAACTAAACTAAACTAAACTAAACTAAACTAAACTAAACTAAACTAAACTAAACTAAACTAACTAAACTAAACTAAACTAAACTAAACTAAACTAAACTAAACTAAACTAAACTAAACTAAACTAAACTAAACTAAACTAAACTAAACTAAACTAAACTAAACTAAACTAAACTAAACTAAACTAAACTAAACTAAACTAAACTAAACTAAACTAAACTAAACTAAACTAAACTAAACTAAACTAAACTAAACTAAACTAAACTAAACTAAACTAAACTAAACTAAACTAAACTAAACTAAACTAAACTAAACTAAACTAAACTAAACTAAACTAAACTAAACTAAACTAAACTAAACTAAACTAAACTAAACTAAACTAAACTAAACTAAACTAAACTAAACTAAACTAAACTAAACTAAACTAAACTAAACTAAACTAAACTAAACTAAACTAAACTAAACTAAACTAAACTAAACTAAACTAAACTAAACTAAACTAAACTAAACTAAACTAAACTAAACTAAACTAAACTAAACTAAACTAAACTAAACTAAACTAAACTAAACTAAACTAAACTAAACTAAACTAAACTAAACTAAACTAAACTAAACTAAACTAAACTAAACTAAACTAAACTAAACTAAACTAAACTAAACTAAACTAAACTAAACTAAACTAAACTAAACTAAACTAAACTAAACTAAACTAAACTAAACTAAACTAAACTAAACTAAACTAAACTAAACTAAACTAAAACTAAACTAAACTAAACTAAACTAAACTAAACTAAACTAAACTAAACTAAACTAAACTAAACTAAACTAAACTAAACTAAACTAAACTAAACTAAACTAAACTAAACTAAACTAAACTAAACTAAACTAAACTAAACTAAACTTAAACTAAACTAAACTAAACTAAACTAAACTAAACTAAACTAAACTAAACTAAACTAAACTAAACTAAACTAAACTAAACTAAACTAAACTAAACTAAACTAAACTAAACTAAACTAAACTAAACTAAACTAAACTAAACTAAACTAAACTAAACTAAACTAAACTAAACTAAACTAAACTAAACTAAACTAAACTAAACTAAACTAAACTAAACTAAACTAAACTAAACTAAACTAAACTAAACTAAACTAAACTAAACTAAACTAAACTAAACTAAACTAAACTAAACTAAACTAAACTAAACTAAACTAAACTAAACTAAACTAAACTAAACTAAACTAAACTAAACTAAACTAAACTAAACTAAACTAAACTAAACTAAACTAAACTAAACTAAACTAAACTAAACTAAACTAAACTAAACTAAACTAAACTAAACTAAACTAAACTAAACTAAACTAAACTAAACTAAACTAAACTAAACTAACTAAACTAAACTAAACTAAACTAAACTAAACTAAACTAAACTAAACTAAACTAAACTAAACTAAACTAAACTAAACTAAACTAAACTAAACTAAACTAAACTAAACTAAACTAAACTAAACTAAACTAAACTAAACTAAACTAAACTAAACTAAACTAAACTAAACTAAACTAAACTAAACTAAACTAAACTAAACTAAACTAAACTAAACTAAACTAAACTAAACTAAACTAAACTAAACTAAACTAAACTAAACTAAACTAAACTAAACTAAACTAAACTAAACTAAACTAAACTAAACTAAACTAAACTAAACTAAACTAAACTAAACTAAACTAAACTAAACTAAACTAAACTAAACTAAACTAAACTAAACTAAACTAAACTAAACTAAACTAAACTAAACTAAACTAAACTAAACTAAACTAAACTAAACTAAACTAACTAAACTAAACTAAACTAAACTAAACTAAACTAAACTAAACTAAACTAAACTAAACTAAACTAAACTAAACTAAACTAAACTAAACTAAACTAAACTAAACTAAACTAAACTAAACTAAACTAAACTAAACTAAACTAAACTAAACTAAACTAAACTAAACTAAACTAAACTAAACTAAACTAACTAAACTAAACTAAACTAAACTAAACTAAACTAAACTAAACTAAACTAAACTAAACTAAACTAAACTAAACTAAACTAAACTAAACTAAACTAAACTAAACTAAACTAAACTAAACTAAACTAAACTAAACTAAACTAAACTAAACTAAACTAAACTAAACTAAACTAAACTAAACTAAACTAAACTAAACTAAACTAAACTAAACTAAACTAAACTAAACTAAACTAAACTAAACTAAACTAAACTAAACTAAACTAAACTAAACTAAACTAAACTAAACTAAACTAAACTAAACTAAACTAAAACTAAACTAAACTAAACTAAACTAAACTAAACTAAACTAAACTAAACTAAACTAAACTAACTAAACTAAACTAAACTAAACTAAACTAAACTAAACTAAACTAAACTAAACTAAACTAAACTAAACTAAACTAAACTAAACTAAACTAAACTAAACTAAACTAAACTAAACTAAACTAAACTAAACTAAACTAAACTAAACTAAACTAAACTAAACTAAACTAAACTAAACTAAACTAAACTAAACTAAACTAAACTAAACTAAACTAAACTAAACTAAACTAAACTAAACTAAACTAAACTAAACTAAACTAAACTAAACTAAACTAAACTAAACAAACTAACTAAACTAAACTAAACTAAACTAAACTAAACTAAACTAAACTAAACTAAACTAAACTAAACTAAACTAAACTAAACTAAACTAAACTAAACTAAACTAAACAAACTAAACTAAACTAAACTAAACTAAACTAAACTAAACTAAACTAAACTAAACTAAACTAAACTAAACTAAACTAAACTAAACTAAACTAAACTAAACTAAACTAAACTAAACTAAACTAAACTAAACTAAACTAAACTAAACTAAACTAAACTAAACTAAACTAAACTAAACTAACTAAACTAAACTAAACTAAACTAAACTAAACTAAACTAAACTAAACTAAACTAAACTAAACTAAACTAAACTAAACTAAACTAAACTAAACTAAACTAAACTAAACTAAACTAAACTAAACTAAACTAAACTAAACTAAACTAAACTAAACTAAACTAAACTAAACTAAACTAAACTAAACTAAACTAAACTAAACTAAACTAAACTAAACTAAACTAAACTAAACTAAACTAAACTAAACTAAACTAAACTAAACTAAACTAAACTAAACTAAACTAAACTAAACTAAACTAAACTAAACTAAACTAAACTAAACTAAACTAAACTAAACTAAACTAAACTAAACTAAACTAAACTAAACTAAACTAAACTAAACTAAACTAACTAAACTAAACTAAACTAAACTAAACTAAACTAAACTAAACTAAACTAAACTAAACTAAACTAAACTAAACTAAACTAAACTAAACTAAACTAAACTAAACTAAACTAAACTAAACTAAACTAAACTAAACTAAACTAAACTAAACTAAACTAAACTAAACTAAACTAAACTAAACTAAACTAAACTAAACTAAACTAAACTAAACTAAACTAAACTAAACTAAACTAAACTAAACTAAACTAAACTAAACTAAACTAAACTAACTAAACTAAACTAAACTAAACTAAACTAAACTAAACTAAACTAAACTAAACTAAACTAAACTAAACTAAACTAAACTAAACTAAACTAAACTAAACTAAACTAAACTAAACTAAACTAACTAAACTAAACTAAACTAAACTAAACTAAACTAAACTAAACTAAACTAAACTAAACTAAACTAAACTAAACTAAACTAAACTAACTAAACTAAACTAAACTAAACTAAACTAAACTAAACTAAACTAAACTAAACTAAACTAAACTAAACTAAACTAAACTAAACTAAACTAAACTAAACTAAACTAAACTAAACTAAACTAAACTAAACTAAACTAAACTAAACTAAACTAAACTAAACTAAACTAAACTAAACTAAACTAAACTAAACTAAACTAAACTAAACTAAACTAAACTAAACTAAACTAAACTAAACTAAACTAAACTAAACTAAACTAAACTAAACTAAACTAAACTAAACTAAACTAAACTAAACTAAACTAACTAAACTAAACTAAACTAAACTAAACTAAACTAAACTAAACTAAACTAAACTAAACTAAACTAAACTAAACTAAACTAAACTAAACTAAACTAAACTAAACTAAACTAAACTAAACTAAACTAAACTAAACTAAACACTAAACTAAACTAAACTAAACTAAACTAAACTAAACTAAACTAAACTAAACTAAACTAAACTAAACTAAACTAAACTAAACTAAACTAAACTAAACTAAACTAAACTAAACTAAACTAAACTAAACTAAACTAAACTAAACTAAACTAAACTAAACTAAACTAAACTAAACTAAACTAAACTAAACTAAACTAAACTAAACTAAACTAACTAAACTAAACTAAACTAAACTAAACTAAACTAAACTAAACTAAACTAAACTAAACTAAACTAAACTAAACTAAACTAAACTAAACTAAACTAAACTAAACTAAACTAAACTAAACTAAACTAAACTAAACTAAACTAAACTAAACTAAACTAAACTAAACTAAACTAAACTAAACTAAACTAAACTAAACTAAACTAAACTAAACTAAACTAACTAAACTAAACTAAACTAAACTAAACTAAACTAAACTAAACTAAACTAAACTAAACTAAACTAAACTAAACTAAACTAAACTAACTAAACTAAACTAAACTAAACTAAACTAAACTAAACTAAACTAAACTAAACTAAACTAACTAAACTAAACTAAACTAAACTAAACTAAACTAAACTAAACTAAACTAAACTAAACTAAACTAAACTAAACTAAACTAAACTAAACTAAACTAAACTAAACTAAACTAAACTAAACTAAACTAAACTAAACTAAACTAAACTAAACTAAACTAAACTAAACTAAACTAAACTAAACTAACTAAATTAAACTAGTTAAACTAAACTAAACTAAACTAAGCTAAACTAAACTAAACTAAACTAAACTAAACTAAACTAAACTAAACTAAACTAAACTAAACTAAACTAAACTAAACTAAACTAAACTAAACTAAACTAAACTAAACTAAACTAAACTAAACTAAACTAAACTAAACTAAACTAAACTAAACTAAACTAAACTAAACTAACTAAACTAAACTAAACTAAACTAAACTAAACTAAACTAAACTAAACTAAACTAAACTAAACTAAACTAAACTAAACTAAACTAAACTAAACTAACTAAACTAAACTAAACTAAACTAAACTAAACTAAACTAAACTAAACTAAACTAAACTAAACTAAACTAAACTAAACTAAACTAAACTAAACTAAACTAAACTAAACTAAACTAAACTAAACTAAACTAAACTAAACTAAACTAAACTAAACTAAACTAAACTAAA